>CAMXCT020006523.1:766097-902385 GCA_947184155.2 Cladocopium goreaui
AATGACATGTATATATATATATATATATGTGGGACTATGGTGGCCACCAGCTGCGACTTAAATGCGACTTAAATGCGCCCAGGTGCACCACCACAGTCCCGCAGGTACGTTTACACGGGTCCCGGGGAGGTGTCTTCGTTGATCACCGACCCCCCTGGGACCCCGGTGATCCCCTGCTATAATAAAATGCTGTGATAAAATAAGCGGGCAGCGAAGTTTTACTGCTGTTCAGACGTTGCACACACACACACCTTGCTCTGGGCAGGGTAAAGTCCTGACAAATGAGGTGAAAGTGAGGATGAAAAGAGAATGAGAATGAGATGAACATGAAGATGACATGGAAAATGCTTAACCAGGACACGAGGAGGGGAACGCAAAAGAAGAGGGAAAGAGAAAACACCAACACCAACACACCTGGCCCGGAGCCGGCAAACCCTGAAAGGGCAAGAGAAAAGAAAAGTGGAGGCCGACGGAAACGGAGCAAAACCAGGGGGGGAAGACAGAAGCGCCTGAACCAACCTACCACGGCGAAACCTAAGCACACCTCAGCACGCGCAGGACCCGACCTACCTAAGGAGGGAAGCACACATGAAATAGTGGACCGAATGGGGAACTAGTTGGTGAACATGGGCGAAACAACAAAATAAATGAAATGGGATTCAGTTTCTAAAAAGAAGGTCGGGCGTTGTTCTCTCGGAGGGACGGTAGTCGGTCAAACCGACAAGTGGGCACTAAACGGTTGTTCAAGTTCAAATGAATTAGGTGCACGATATGTTCAACCTCACCAGAGAACCATCACAAGAAAGTAGACCACACCTAAAAGCATGTAGCCTCAGCCTGTAGTGTAACGATCCAAAATGGGCTGTCGCTCTTTCACTGTAAAAGACCTTGTTTCTGGCTGTTCAGAACAGCGGCACTTGAGCAGAATTGGAAGATCCCGGGGCAACATATCAGCGGCAGGACAAAATGGCCGACAAGTGCAAGGCCAACTGTTGCACTTTATGTAGACGAATTACCAGATTAAAATGTGTAAATTCAGACTTCCGTTCGTCCTCATTCTCCCAAATGGGTTCCCTCAAGTGGGTCCATGGCACCATGCAGCGCGTCCCGAATCTGCGCGCATGAGTGTAAGATACTTTGTGTTCCAGAGTTTCTTCACAGTCATACTCTGTAAGTTGTGGTTGGTGGGTTTGTAGCTTGCAGCGCGCCCATGATTTGCGCGCAGGTGGCCAAGAATGCATGCGCGCCAGCAATCTACGCCTTGGAGGCGCATATGCGCACCGTGACCTTGCGCGCATGAGTGTAAGATACTTTGTGTTCCAGAGTTTCTTCACAGTCATACTCTGTAAGTTGTGGTTGGTGGGTCTCTATAGCTTGCAGCGCGCCCATGATTTGCGCGCAGGTGGCCAACAATGCATGCGCGCCAGCAATCTACGCGCGTATGCGCGCCGTGACCTTGCGCGCATGACAGCGCGCCCCGAATCTGCGTGCATGAGTATAAGATACTTTGTGTCCCAGAGTTTCTTCACAGTCATACTCTGTAAGTTGTGGTTGGTGGGTTTGTAGCTTGCAGCGCGCCCCTGATTTGCGCGCACGTGGCCCAGAATGCATGCGCGCAAGCAATCTACGCGCATATGCGCGCCGTGACCTTGCGCGCATGACAGCGTGTCCGGAATCTGCGCGCATGAGCTTAAGATACTTTGTGTTGCATTCCTCCCAGGTGACTAGGCATGCTCGCGCACAGGTTCTTATAATTTCCTATTAGCGCACTCACGCACAGGTTTTCATTTAAGGTGGTTTAGGTAGCTTCTTACTTGCTGCTGTGACACGATCCATGGACTGAGAGGATGCATTCCCAATGGGATGCCAAGATTCTGACCTCATTGATCGGACGAAGAAATTGCAGAAAGGTCACCACAGAAGAGTGTGCCTTGGTAGTTGCAAAATTGATGCAATTTGCTGATTGACCAAGCATACATTGCTCAAGCAAGAAATTCTTTGTGAGCATGATGTGCCACTCGCAACTGGAAACTAAGGAGGGACAGTTCTCTTTCTCAAGCAATCCCGAACACACAGGCCAGCCTCGTTGCTTGACCCCACAAATTGCCTGTTGGCATGTGTTGGCATGCGTGATTGCTTTTTCATACAGGACATTTCTCCAACTGGTAACATTACGTAAATTCAGCCTCGTTCCATTGCAGGGGCAGAAGATTGAAAACTGCAATTCTTTTCACGGGATCACTCGGTGGACTCAGATGGATGTTGCTTGGCGAGCCACACATGTTTGTTCATGTTGTTTCAGAATGCATCTTGACCAAATTCGACCAAAGCAGTTGGCAAAATTTGAGCATATTTGAGCTGATTCTGATCCACAACCACTGGGGCAAGAGCTCCGAGGCAAGAAGCCGGGAGATCTTCCGAGCACCGTTGACAGCCGGAAAGATCATTCGCAACCAGGATGAGCAAGGCCAGCTCAGCTGGGGCTTGGGTTCTTGTTGCCTGAACTTTTGCAATCTTTTGCATATTCATCTATTGGCTTCCCGGCCACGGAGATACCCATGCGTTTCACCTTGCTAGTGCCAGGTTGGATTGGAGTGCCAGTGACAAGATGGATGTTTCTTGGTTTTATCCAGCGTGGCACTCCAACGAGCCAAATGTTAAGACTTCTCATCAATTTGTCGATGCTCTTGCAGATCAGTTTTGTGAGAATCACATCACGTGACTTTCCTCTCTCATTTTCAACGTCTTGCAGTTCGCCAGAGAGAGAGAGAGAGAGAGAAGAGAAGAGAAGAGAAGAGAAGACAAGAGAAGACAAGAGAAGACAAGAGAAGACAAGAGAGAGAGCTTCAGCTTCAGCTTCAGCTTCAGCTTCAGCTTCTTTTTTGATTCTCGTTCTTTACTTCCTTGCTGAATCTTGCAGCCAAGGATTGGATCCGATGGTAAATATAAAGCCATTGGCATCAGGGAGAAGTGCATCAGACCTGGTAGGGCGACTCGAGACTGGCTTCATCCGAGAAGATCTGAAGAGATTTGAGCGGCCAATGCGGTGACAGAGAGGGGTGCTTAGGACAACTCCGGGATATGGGCCTTTAGCTTTGAATAGCTTTGATGTTGGGGCCTACAGGAAAGCTTTTGGTGAAGCCTGTTTGATTGATGTTGGCCAATCCATTCAATCAACCTTTGACATTCATAGCATGTTGATTTTGATGAAGCATCAAAAGAAGCTCCACTTGTGCCCATTCGGTCAGACTCATAGACCAAAGAGGCAGCGTAAACAAAGATTTCAGCTGCCAACTGAACTTGCGGCAGTGTTGCAGCCACATTCAAAAGTGAGCCGGGTTGGTGGACGAGCTTTTGGTGAAGCCTGTTTGATTGATTTTGGCCACTCCACTCAATCAACCTTTTACATTCATAGCATGTTGATTTTGATGAAGCATCAAAAGAAGCTCCATTTGTGCCCATTCGGTCAGACTCATAGACCAAAGAGGCATCGTAAACAAAGATTTCAGCTGCCAACTGAACTTGCGGCAGTGTTGCAGCCACATTCAAAAGTGAGCCGGGTTGGTGGACGAGCTTTTGGTGAAGCCTGTTTGATTGATGTTGGCCAATCCATTCAATCAACCTTTGACATTCATAGCATGTTGATTTTGATGAAGCATCAAAAGAAGCTCCACTTGTGCCCATTCGGTCAGACTCATAGACCAAAGAGGCAGCGTGAACAAAGATTTCAGCTGCCAACTGAACTTGCGGCAGCGTTGCAGCCACATTCAAAAGTGAGCCGGGTTGGTGGACGCAACGGATTATGTGGCTCAACTGGCTTGGTGAGTTTTCTTGGACATCTACATGTTACAATATGTTACATATATCTACGTACTAGCTGTACGTCTTGCTTGCTCACTATGGAGGCAGCCAATGAGGCAAGTGATAAATCTGGAGATCCTCCTCATTGCAGCTGGTGTCAGGAAGCCACAGGCGCCTTACACAAGCTGCTGGCCTGTGGACTGATGGACACTGACGCACAGGCTGGGGTCACAAACCCGGGAAAGAGATTTGCGATGTCAAAGACCCATGGGACCATTGTTTTAAAATATAGTTTTGGAGATAGAGATGGATTTGTCATGGAAATCACACTAGGATAGAACTGGATGAGTGCAGTGATCTGTCGGGACCTGAATCCCAGAAACGTGCAACTAGAAGGGAAATATATAAAAATGACATGTATACATATATATATATATGTGGGACTATGGTGGCCACCAGCTGCGACGTAAATGCGACTTAAATGCGCCCAGGTGCACCACCACAGTCCCGCAGGTACGTTTACACGGGTCCCGGGGAGGTGTCTTCGTTGATCACCGACCCCCCTGGGACCCCGGTGATCCCCTGCTATAATAAAATTTTGTGATAAAATAAGCGGACAGCGAAGTTTTACGTCTGCTCAGACGTTGCGCACACACACAGACACACACACACACACACACACAAACACACACACACACACCCACCCACCCACGCACGCACGCACGCACGCATGCGCACACGCACACGCACACGCACACGCACACACGCACACGCACAGGCACAGGAACAGGCACACGCACACACACTTACGCACATTCTTGGTCACGTCTAACTTTCTCATACGTAGTCTTAATTCTACGGAAGACATTGGGTGGGATGGGGTGGGCTAGGATGTTAACCTTCACACACACACACACTTGCGCACGTTCTTGATCACTTCTAACTTCCTCACACTTCGTCTGAATGCTACGGCAAACATTGTGTGGGGTGGGGCGGGATGTTAACGTTCACACACAAACACTTGCACACATTCTTGATCACTTCTAACTTCCTCATACCTAGTCTTGATGCTACGGAAGACATTGGGTGGGGTGGGGTGGGGCGGGGTGGGATGTCAACGTTCACACACACACACACGCTTGCACACATGTTTGTTGAATATCAATTTATGGTTGTTTGGGTCCTGGTGGCCTAACAATCCTGATTCAGGGCTGGAGTCGCACGTTTGCTGCTTTAACTCCTCATGTTTTATGCTCAAGTGCTGTTTGTATTGCTGTCTCGATGTTATGTTCTTAAATCCCCGTTTTTGTTTCGGAAAATCTCTTTGTTCCTTCAAATCCTCAGGTTCCAATGGCTGCACCCCACATGTTCCTTGTTTCCACCCACATGTTCCAAGGCACTTTCGCTGGGGCCAAGGAGGATGTTGCCTTCAGAGACCGACACTTGGGCTCAGAGTGGAGCAGCTACCAGCTCTGAAATATAGTGGTTTATAACGGTTAATATGAACATATACCAATGGAGTGCTATTGGGTTAGCTTAGTGTTATCGTGGGTTATATAACACACCGTAAATATATACCATGATGACTCGTGAGGTTTCATGGTTTGATTTAGTGTGTTGATGTGGGTTATACTAACTCGTTGATTGGGAATGTTACAATCCATAGCAATAGGGAGACGGGGATATCCATGGATACCCATGAAAGGGGATGGTGACCGGATGGTGATGTCATGTGATACCCCTGTTTTACAACTGACCAATATAAAGATTCCCGTTATAGCATGGGATTACCGTACCCCAAAGACCTTTTTTTGGTCATGTTTATGGACAATTACTATGAGGATTTCACCTGTGACCCAGATTCGTTTGTTTTTCTGTATGTTTTTCTGTGGCCCTAGGGCCCTAGACCATTGGATTGCAAAAAATGAGGATTTCATCAGCACAAATTGGAATATGAGTCATATGAGTCCAACAAAAGGTGGATTTGGATCACCGACATTGGGAATTGAACCACCCATTTGCTGCCAGCATCGTGCGCGGATAGAAAACAAAGATTTTGCCTCCCCCAAAAAACAGGAATATAAGCGGCAAGATTCCAGGAATGAATTGGTACATTACTTCGATGTCTCAGTTGTCCAGCTATATATATATATATAGAGAGAGAGATACATTGTATGTATGCATATATGTTTATGGGAATATTCTACATAACAGTTGGTTATACTATGGTCATCAACCACTTACATACGAACTGGGATGCAGCCCCAAGTATGGGTATTTAGTGGTCAAAGGATGCTGTATTTTCTGCAGATTTTAGCAAGCACAACTTGGAGGATACTGGGCAATCCAAATTCAGAAACCCTATTTAATTGGCAAGGGGTTTTCGGGTTCTGTTAGTTGTTTCTTTGACTTTCTCAATTTGGGGGCATGGGTCGAACTTTGGGGCGCCAAATATTGCAGTTTGCAATCCCAAGGTTGAGGCTATGTTGGCTAGAAACCAACAAACCTAATAAGACATATGGTATTAAAGGTCATGTAACCAATAGATAGTCGTGTTAATGTCATGTTTGAACGGACATCAAAAGTGACTTTTCAATAGATTAAGAACCGACAGCGACTTCCCACTTGGCCCAGGACAGGCACGGATTCAAGTGACCTTCCCATCAGCGCCGTTGCGGAGCCGTTTGTGACGTCCCCAGCGCTGGCGCCATGTGGTGATAGTGGCGGTTGCGAAGTCAGCATAGTCAGCATTACTTTGGTTATTCACTGACACTGAGGAATGTATATAATGACATACAGTATATACATTATATACATATATAATTATGTAATGTTGATTTTGCAACAGCATGCAACAGTATATCAAATCTGTTTGCAGCGGCGTTCCCAAGTAGTTTGGTGTCCAGCAACCTCAGGCCTTAGCCACACCAAGTTTTCGACAAATTGACGGCACCACATTATGGGGTTCCATCATTCAGGGTTGACATTCTCTGAGTTCAAACCTGTTGACGTTTTCTCTTGGATCTGGACACTTCGCAACCTGCGCCGCGCAACTGTTTAAATTTCACCAGTGACTAGTGCCATACTGCGAGCTGGGAAGAAACCATACGCATAGTTTTGTCGCCAAACAAAGGAAAGATGAATGGAGGACCCTGAGATTGAGTCTGGGATGGACAATGAAACCAATCAATTCAACACCATAGAAATGTGGCATGGTTTTTTACTTGAAATGAATGTTTTTTTTTACGTTTCAATGTTCCATTGCCAAGTTCGCTTGTTTAGGGGGTATAAACCCATAGAAAATTAGTTAGACATATCAATATGCCACTTGCATACTTTGACCAAATGTTTGCGGTGTTTTCTCGTTGATCCTCCCAAACAAGGTGACCATTGTCATGTTCAATCCCAACTGGGCAAAAGTCTGTGTGGTTGAACACTGGGCTGGTGTTTCCGCATGCAAAATATTGCACCCATATCCACATCTGCGTTGGTTCAACTTGCATGTTTGCTGATGGATATTATATGATATTATATGATATCGTTTTCGTTTGGGTTTGTAGATCCGTTTAATGTCAACCCCGGATTGATAAACCATGGTTTATTAATCAGGGGGTTACCCCTCCAATAGTCATAATCTGATACTCAAATGCTACCCTCCCGATTAAACAGCCGTTTGGGGTTTAATTATTATTCCAGGGTTGACTTTATTTTTAGTATATAAATACAAATAACTATATATATATATATTATGGTTGGTGGTTTGGAACATTATTTATTTTTCCATATATTGGGAATAATCATACCAATTGACTAATATTTTTCAGAGGGGTAGGTATACCACCAACCAGTATATTAATGTCCTTTTGAATTGTGTTTGCTTGAGATTCACCGGTTTTTGTTGCTTTGTCCATGTTGTTCCTAGCGGGTTGAGTCAATTTCTGGGCGCCATCCCATCTCCAAGACTGGCCGCAGACGATGTTGCCCTGATGGTTGTCCCACAGGTGATTTACCCACAATGGCATGTAGCAGACCCAAAAATCAGAGAAAAGTTATGAAAAGTACTGAAAAGTGTTTGATCATGGTGAATCATGACGTGTCATGATTTATTAGTGTTTGCTGTGTTGTTTTTTTAGTGCTTTATCTTTTTGATCTTTTTGGAGGTTAATTGTTCAACCTTGAATTAACATGGATGTCGAAAACCCACTATTGTAGACCATTTTCCTTGGGAAACCGTGGGTCTTCCGTATCTGTGGGCTAGACAATCAATACTTAGGGGAAAACCAGAACGAACATGAACTAACCCCGTCATCGGATTATTTATCATGTTATATCATATCATGGAAAATATTCCCACTTTCATTAGTGGGCTGTATATATATATTTCCGTGGGTTATAACCATGGTGGGACATATATATATATATATATATTAGCCATTAGTGGGCTATATATATATATATCCGTGAAAGTATGGATATATATATATATAACATTGTATATTAATGGATTATATATATATTTGGGTTGTAACAATGTTAAGACCATTTGCTATCCCACCATGTGGGACATCGTAAAAATTAACCAAGGCTCGGCTGTCCAAAAATCCAAGGCTCGGTGTCCACACACACATCATCCTCCAGTAACTTAAATTCTTAAAATGAAAAAACATGTAAAACCCACGGTTATTACTAAAATAAGATAATATTAATATGGATAATAGGAATATTAATGGTGGATTATTAATATATCAATACGGACAATAGGAAAAACCAGCATTATTAATATGGAATACCCACCATGTTTTGGTATGTTTGGATAATTTCCTAGTGAAACCATTGTTTGGAGGATATGGAACATACTTTTTGGGCTTCACGGGCTACTCACCCTTTATGGACTCCTCCAAATGTCGTTCCATATAAATCATGACAGGATTCTGTTAAGAGAAAGACATAAAGGAAACCATAGTGTGTCGAAGAAAAACACTAATATGTATCTATATATCATATATATATATATGTATATCATAGATGTTTATTTCAAGAAAAACAGCAAAGAGGATGGTCCCAATTGACGTTCAGCTTTGGGATTTTTTGGGATGGGGTGACAGAAACAGCATTGGGACACCGGGACTATCTCCGGGGCCGTTTTCAAAACGTTTTGACCCATTGATCGACATTTGTTCGGTGCTTCAGCGGATTTTCGTCGAGAGCAGCGGGTTCGATGAGGAAAGCCCAGTGACGGACCAAGGAAAACTGTAAGGTCTGTAAGGACCTGGGTTTCTGTGACTGGTCGTTTGTGAGTTTGTCTTTAGGTGTTCATCGTTTAACATCGTTTAACCATACCGAAACTGGAGGGGTTTGAAACGGTTCTGGACTTGCATCCCACTTAGTACCTGCAGAAATCAGGCTCATATCCATGGCTACAATCCAGTTATACGGTTAGCCCGCGTTTGATTGGGATGCATATTCAAGTCTGGTTACCCCGAGTAATGATTTGTTGCAGCGAAGTTGTACTGAGTAATGTTTGGGTCGATCTTAGTACCTGTTGGTGACTGTAGCCAGATGGAGGAGTATGTCACGTCACACAAAAAAAATAAAAACAAAACAAGACATGAACAAATGATCAACCACCAATTCTCGATCTTTGTACGTTGTTCCAGCCAGAAATTGAACACAAATTGAACCGCTGGCTTTCGAATGAACAACGCGCCCCTCAGTTCAGAGTTCAAAACATGGCACAACAATGGGTAAGTGGGACGCTGGATTTTTCCTCAAGTTAGCTACTCTTGAGCTGTTGGGTTATCAGTTATCCATCAAATTATTATTGGGGTAATATTGGGGTAATTATGTTATATGAATACAGAAAGTTATTTCAGTATATTTCAGTATATATATATATGTTGAGAATAATGAATATTTGCATCATTTATCATCATTTGCTAGACATCATAATTTCACACATCATTCTGGCTGGCCGGATAAACAGCTCGATCCCCTGTTTACTGAATGTTCTCATCTTCGCGTGCATGGTTTGAGCTGCATCTGTCTCTAGTTCAAAGTTTCAACCATGATCAATTTCATGGTGTGTTTGTACCGAGACACTGCAACATCCATGTTCCCAGACATGCTTTAGGCCCTTTACAGTATGCTAGTTTTCTAAAATGCAGTGTATTGCTGATATTTATGATTTTCAAGATGCAATGTTGGGTCCAGGATATCACTCTTGGCACCCCGCAAAGTTACCAAAGTTGATCTCCAGAAATGTCAAGAACCCTGTGGAGTGAAGCTTCCTGCGATTGAGTCGTAAAGCTGAATGCAAGCCGCTTATCTCACCTCATCATGTTTCCTCATGGATCAACATGTTTTTGCTGGTTTTGCCATGCACAATGCACATGTTGTCCAAAATGAGCAATACACCAATGCACTTTGGGTAAGAAAAATGTTCCTAAGCCGGTACATGTTTAAGAGTACCGGGTTTGGTCAAACCATCACAAACCCATACCATTTAAGCAATTTAACCAAGCCGTGGAAAATCATGTAATTGGTAAATAATCTACACATGGGCCATGTTTCATGGCTATGTTATATTACCGGAAGGAAATTGGTTATCTCTCCCCACATATAGCATCATATATCCCCATATCGGTTGTTCAGATCCCCATGTTGGTTAACTATCCATTCTTGATAATTATACAAATCACTGTTTTTCAAAAGCCATCACCGATACAGAAGCGATTGATCCCATATAATTTGACCATGGCAGATGGCAAAACATGCGCAGGGTTCTCATCTTTTGCTTAGCGCAGGCAGCCCAGCAACCAGTGGCGGATGCCCAGACCTGCTGGGGTGGCGGTAAGCCTTGGATGGGTACTTTGGTAATTAATTAATATGTTTCCATGAGTGGGATATATGCTGACTAGTTGAAAACAAAATGCAGGGTTGGCCATAGTATGAGTTAAAAATCATTGAACCTGCCAAACGAGTGGCTCAACACTAAATTATGAGCAGCCACCGTAGGTCCATAGGTAGCCTAACTTGATCCATAGATCCATACCCAAATGATCCCAAAAAACAGGAATTCAATCCACATTTACAAAGAAACTGGAACACAAGTTTGATTCACATATTTTTATCCCCAAAAATTGGTGGGCTAATCTCATGCACAAGTGAGTTTTAAGTTATCAGAACCATGGTGAAGAACCAGGCAACATGATTGAGACCATGCCCAGATTGAGGATTCTTGCAGCAACAACGTGGTAAACCCACTGAACCATGTGTGTTTGAACCTTTTTCAGGATGTGATATTCTACCATGTTGGCATTTGGATGGGGCTCCCTGCACGTGACCATGAGATTCCGACTCCAAGAGACTCCTTTTCTGTATGTCCAAGTATGAATATCCGACCTATTTAAAAGACAGATGTGTACATATTGTACATATACTATACATGAATATACATGATATGTATTTGCGTATGTATTTATTCAATGATGTACATATGTAATTAGTATACATATACACATCATATTTGGGTATATATACTTGGACCGCTCTCCCGGAAACATAACTCTTAGCCCTGCGGCCACCATTGGTCGTCAACAGCCAGGTGACATATCACCGAAGCAACTCTTCACCAATGCGGCCACTGGGCAATGATCAGGGCGATCCACCGAAAAATGGGATAGAACGAGCGAGGACACGAACCATCAAACACGAGTCATAAAACAGAATCAACCGGAAAGAAGACTCTGAAGAAATGAGGATTTTGTGCAATAACATACCAATTATAGCTATGAGGGGGGTATGAGCCACAACCACGTAGCTATCAGGGTATCCAAAGAGTAAGTTATCAAATCCAAGGCGGTATGTAATCGTTACCAACTCGAGTGTGTTTGACAAAAATTAGTGGAATCGGTGCAGGTACCAATGATAGAAGCCAGTTCAATAAAGTGCTGATATCACCTGCAAAAAGTGCCAGCGATTTTTCGTGGAATAACAAAGAAGTGATGACTCATATTGGAGGTGCTGAAAATGAGTTGCTTTGAATTATGGTAGCGACCCCACAAAAACTGGCGATAATGACCAGCCAAAAAGTTGCAATGGGTAATTATACAGCCAGTAGGACTGGCAACATGACTGGCAATGAAACAAGCTTAATCTGATTAGTCTAACCGGGCGATGTTCAAGCTGGCAGCCATGATCATCATCTACTTGAGATGATGATCCCAATTAACTTCTGCGGGGGGTTGAAACTACCAACCAACATAGCTGGACGTGGAAGTATTTGGAGTAGTTGCACGGTTATGAACCAATTACAATCCAGTCTATTTTTGAGTTTGTGTACAACGGGGTATACAATAAGTCCCTCACCAATAACTTAGCTCCCAGCCACTCAAAAATGTCAATGACACCTTCAGATACCTAATTTGAAGGTCCCGAGCCTATTTCAGGTTTGGACAAGGGGAATACCCGCTGTCAATTTGTCCCTATACATCCTAGACGGTACTCATGTAGGAAGTTGCCTCGACTTGCATTGAGGTTGGGCAAAGCTCTCCCCAAGGTGGATTTGATGGGCTTGTCTTTGTTAAATCCCCCATCAAATATCACCATTCGATAGCCATAATTCTTGCTTCAATCATCTTAAATGATCTTCAATTATCTTAAACCATGTTGAATCATGTTTAATCCCCATGTTCAACCCATCTTGACCTTTAAAACCTTGGAACTCCCCATTCCCAATGTGCTCCACCAGCGCACTCCCAGGGCCCAGGTGGTGCCGCGCGGTGCCACGGTGACGGTGCCAGCGGGGCCGGGGCGCTCACAGGCCAGGGGCCCCCCCTCCAGTTATGTTTGGTGGGTTATATAACTATACTGGTTGGTGGTTTGGAACATTTTTTGTTTTTCCATATATTGGGAATAATAATCCCAGCTGACTAATATTTTTCAGAGGGATTCAAACCACCAACCAGTATAGATAACTATACATATAACTAGAGATATAACTATAGATAGTTAGAAGATATTGAATTATGACCTATGAACTATGGGTATATCATGATATGTCTATCATAAGTCCTAGTTATAACATGTTATAAACCAACTTATTTGGCCATCTTGGGGGCACTACATTAGACTTAATTACCTTCTGGTAATCAAACATGGCTTGCTGGAAAATCTACCATTTCTAGTTGACTTTTCCAGCTATAAACCTTCCACTTTCCGGGTATTTCTAATTACCATGTTTGATTACCAGAGGGTATATGGAAAATGTGACGATGTAGGAAAATCCTATATTTTTGGGGAATAGATGGAATGGCATAGATATATAGTTCTATATAATTATATTTTATATATATATATATCTATATATATGTATATCAAGTATATATATATATATTTGTTTGTTTAATATATATATATATATATTTGTATATATATAGAGAGAGAGAGACACGTATTTGTAACCATGAGAAATATAGTAGTAGGATCGGTAAATGATTGCGATTGGTGAAATAGAAGTTAACTATTTAATGTATATATATATGTATCATGATACATATATTTGTACATGGATATCAATGAAGTGGGGTATAAAAAGTATAGACCATTATATGTGATTTGTTTGGGATATAGGAAATTGAATATACCAAGTAGATGATGATTAAGTTGATAGACCATTGGGAATGGAAATATACTGTACTTATGTACTTGAACAGTGTTCAAAGCCCCAAGTGGTGGAGAATTGTAGGGGATCATGCTTACCGATATGTTTGGATTATCACAATCCAGTAGATTTGATGTTGCTAGGGTACCTCAAAATCCGGTGGTTGATGATCATTTTCCCCATTGAAACAGTTCTTCTGGAAGTACGCCATTTTCAGACAGACCCACTATCATATATCTGGATTTAATGCGAAAAGGCATATAATGGAGATATTGTGGTCATATCAGGGATCTGATGGTAACATTGCGGATATGATATGTCTATACATATATATATATATATACACATATGTATATACATATATGTATATATATATATACATATATGTATATACATATATCTGTATATATATATATACAAATATATATATATATGCATATATTATATGTATATTATATTATATCATAGTATATTATATTATATAGTATTTTATATTTTATTATGTTATATTATTTTATATATTATATATTATATATTAAATATTTTATATTATATATTAAATATTTTATATTATATAATAAAAAAAAATTATTATATATTAAATATTTTATATTATATATTATATATCAAATATTTTATATTATATATTTTATGTTTTTCTCATATTTCAAATATTTCAAATATTTTATATTATATATATCATATATTAAATATTAAATATTTTTTATTGTATATTATATATCATATATTATATATCATATTTGATTTATTATATATTATATTTTATATATTATATTTTATATATTATTTATTTTATATTATATATTGTATATTATATATTATATATTATGTATTTTATATTGTATGATATTATGTTATAGCATTTTTTTATTATACGCATATTATGTATATTTATATATATATTCACCAGAAGTAAACATGGGTTCAGATCAGTGGGGTTTACATCAGTGATAGTTACTAAACCCAGTTTTCATAAATTTTCATATATATGTTTTTTTAAAACATATTTTAGCATGTTTTTTTCAAATTATGTTTCTTCTATTTGTTTTAAAAACATGAAACCACGATTGGCACCTATTTTTTTCAACGTTTGCCATCATATGAAAACATTTGTTTTTCTCCATATGGTCATTTGATCATATGACATTTGAACAAATGGCAGTCGCACACAAAGTTTGAAGCACGTGACAGGCCTCGATGCATAGTCCTCAGTGACACAAAGTGAGAAAAAGACACACATCACAAACATTTGAATCATGTGAAACACACACTACAAGCAGACCCATAATGAGACATGAAATTCAAAGTCAGGATGCAAAACTGAACACACCTTCAATTCAACAATTCTGTCAGGACCTGTGTGCTGGAAGTGCAGTGACACAGCGAACTAACAACATGTCATTGCATCACAACTCTAGAATTGCCCAGCTGCAAACCTTTAGGGTACCTGCCCAGTCAGAAGCACTGCCCACAAAAACAAAATGGCAAAAGTAAAGCAGTGAGGGATTGAGGGAGGCTGTTCTACAAAAAGGTTGTAACTGTTTTGCCATTGCAAAATTGCAGCCACAGCAATGAACATGTCCTCTCTGGTTGAACATGCAAAATTGAAAGCTTGCAACTTCAAACCATGTGTCAAAGTGCTTCTTGCCCAGTGCAAAAGATGCAGGCGCGAAACCCACAGCTCATTTTTTTGCACCAAAACGCCTGGTCATCTCAGAGTTGCCAAATTGAATTTTTGCTACAATGACACAGCAGGGACTGAACAATCCTTCTGCTGCACTCGCAGCTTTTGAATTTCAATGCACGCATCGCTTACGCGCGCTTCTGCACAAAACAATTAGAAACAGCTACGCCAAAGAGCTCTGGGTAAACCTCGGACTCCTGCAAAGCTGGTTGCACCCCACTATAGCCGCCATTCTCATCCCTGGATGCAAGGGACTCATCTGAGTTGGAAGGTTTGTCCCTTAGTAGGGCATCCAAGCTCCTGGTGCTCCACAACTGAACCGGTTTGCAAGTACTTGCTCCAAAAGCTCCCATGTACGTGGTGAATTTTTGGGCTTGTACCCACACCAACACATTCTGGAGCCATGGGTTTTTGACCATCGTGCTGGACTGAGGTTGCTCCAGTGTTGTGAAGTGGCCCAAACATGACGCCAGGAAGTAGAGTAGGCTTGTGACCATCATCAGTCGGTTGCCTTCAACGACAAAGGGCCGATCACAGTCTCCATGATACATGTTCTCTGCCGATCGGCGGGAACAACTGACACAGAGGCTCACCCAAGAACTGCACTTGGTGCCAAACCACACCAAAGAATTCGGCCGTAAAGCCTGGAGGCATTCCAGCCACAACAGCAAACCTGCCGGTTGTAAGCAGTCGTGGCAGGCACTCCACAAAATGTCCAGCCCAACACCAGCGAAGTTCTTGCGAAGCAAAGCTTTGGAAAGGTTTCCACGGCCGCAAGCATACTCCACAAAGTCCAAGTGGGCAGAGCCTTCCTCCATGGCAGTAATGGCCCTTTCCACAATCCAGAAAAGCATGCTCTCCAAAGTGCATTGGCTCAAACCAGGGTAAGCCGCTGCAAGAAGCCTGGTCCATTCACTGCTTGCACCTCCGTTGCTGCTTGCGTCGAAAGCCAAGAAATCTCGGATGTATTGCTGAACTTGCGCAAAATGTCCAACGCACTTGCACCTGTCACGATTCAAAGCTGCTTCCCAAGAACAAATCAGAACCACAAGCCAAGAAACACATGAGCTAGTTAAAATTTCAGCTAAATTGCGAAAAGATAGCAATGACGGCAGGAAAAAAGTTCACAAAAAAACGCTTGGGACGACAACAAAAAAACCCATAGAAACCCCCAACCATGGCCTTCCAGCAGGACGATCATGATGAAAATCGGCCAAGGATACACCAGCAGAGGATTGCTTGAACTTCGCTTCAATGCGCATCACAGTTTTGTCTACGCTCTTGTCTGGCAAAGGAACATCTGGTTGGAAGAAGGTCTGCTCAGCAGGTTCGCTTTCAGGTTGAACCTGCCCGGGTACTGCCTCATGTCCGCTCTCCCCAGTGATCGGCAAGTCCTGCTTGGACCTGTTCTTGATCTTTTGCTTATTCTTTGGTTTGTCAGACATATTCAACGGACTGAAGCACATAGCCGAGGCTAGCATCAGCGGAAGCCAGGGGCACAAGGTTGCGCCAGCATTCTTTTCACTATGCTTCTTCGTCTTGCGATGTCGAGACGGCATTGCTGGGGCACACACTAAAATGCTTGTTGAAGGGCGACTGCTGTGTTTGTCAATAATTTCAAAGCCATATGTCAATGTGACATGACAACCTCATGGGAAAATGCAGCCCAAGGCCAGCCATTACAATGTTTCGTATTATGATAAATACTTGTGCAGAATCTTGAACAGAAAACTAGATTCAATCTAAAATAGCCTCTGATTGATTGATGCTAGGGAACATCGCAGACCTTGATGAGCCAACTAAGCATTCACTGCACAAGCCGCTCATGATGTGCAAGCGAGCAAATGGGCAGGTGGTTTCTCATGTCATATGTCATGTGATCATGTGAAAGCTTCGACACATCACAACAGATGGGCATATATGAAAACAATCACCCAAAACTGAACAAAACTTGTTACTGCGAAAATTTTCACTCAGTTGAAGGTCTGTCCACTGCCCATGGCTCCAAAACATGGCGATGTTGCAATTTCAAACAGAATGTTTCTCAAAAAACGCGGCCCTCTTTCTTGGGCAACACGCAGCCACATCTGGCATCTGTGCAAATCGAAACATCGACAAAAATTTCAACTGCTTCTTGGGTACTTGACAGCTTGAGGCATCTCAGCAATAATTGGAGCCAATGCCTGGTAGACATTCTCCGGTACTACTCCTGGGTCTTGCTCGTCTTTGTCGCATGGCCAAGTGTCTCTCACAAGAGCCCATTTAAGCCAGGCATGCTGATGCACAAGCTTCAAGGCCGATCTCCAGGAACAGTTCAAAAAACTACGGTTGAAAGTCTTTCCCTTGTACGGAGCGACATTGAACCTGTCATCACTCACCCGAGTTTCCACCTTGAAGCGGTGAGCATTCTTGTCAATAAAAATTCGGAACTTGTCACAAGGCTCAATCAACTTCATGATCTCAGCCGGTGTGCTGTGCACCTTTGGCCCAACATGCCTGTGCGCCCCGGGTTGAGGTGGTTCTTCCGGGGCCGCTGCGTGCTCAGGTTCCACTTGAAGGTCAGGAGCAGCTGCAGGCGCCTGCACCGGCTGTTCCTGAGGCTCATGTGCAATTTCCATCCTCTCATCCACTGATTCCTGTTCATGTTCCGCAAAATGTTGCGGAGGGCTCGCTGGTGCAGCGCTGGCCGAAGAGGATGGCTCCAACCCACCAACTGCATCAATGCCCACAGACACAAGTTCATGATTCGATTCACTCGCTGCAGGACCAAAGTCAAAACCACCATCTGCAGTAGAATCTTTCTGCTGGGGCGAAGCAGAACCAAGTTGCTCTGGCTCTTGCCCGCCACAGTCAGACACTGACACACCGGCATCTGGACGAGCCAAATCTGCATCATCATCATGATGGGCAGAATCATCCTCATCATCTCTCTTACGTTTGCGAGCGCTCTTGGCTTTCGCTTTGCCTTTGGCCTTTGCTTTGGCCTGCCGCTTCGCTTTCTTAGCCTGCAATTCTGGCATGAGATCACAGGTCTAAAAAGAGTCAGCAAGAGTCAAATATGTTTTCGTCCAATATTATGCATGCTACATTTATTCATGGAAATTGTTGCCCACAAAAGGACAGCAAGGACGAGAGACCCCGCCTGTTTCTCTGCCAGTTTCTCTTTGAGCCACTTATTCCACTGTTTCCTCTTTTGGACAGGAGAGTCTTCATCTTTCGTCTTTTGAAGGCCTAGAAAATCTACTCGTTCATCTGAATCCATCTGGCCGAACAACGCATCCACAAAATCTGTGAACTCATCTGGAATTTTTTGTTTCTGTGGTTTATCTTTGCTATCCCTTTCAAGCACCGAATCCACATAGAAGCTGTTGCCTTGCTGCCCCGCTAAGATCTGTAGTAGACTTGTTCGAGTCATTTTTTGCGGTTTCTCAATCCCCATGCCTTCTGCAATCAGTTGCAGTGACTTGTTTGTGAGCTCCTTTGTTTTCTCCAACAAGACATATTTGACCAAAGGCTGGGGATCACCAGTCTGCACCAAGACTAAGCCTTGCTCATCACACCACCAGGCCTTCGTCGGTTGCACTTCATAGTACTCCGGGTCAAAGACGCAAAGCCATTGAACTTGCAAGTCTGGGTTGAAACAATAGCGCCAAGTCCAACGAGGGTGGACATCAATGTTGTCAATCACCTTCAGGGGCCAGACCAATGTGCTCCACTGATGCTGGTTCAGAATCAAGTAATAGCGACCAGCTGCATCATCTACACGGTTGATCACGAGACCAGTAAAGCACAGCAGATTCAGCTGGCCAGCCTCAGGGACTGGTGTTAAAAAAAAACATCAGGAAACAGACAGAAACCATTTCCAGGACCCCAAAGCTAGTTTGAATGAACCCCGCCTTGATGCGAATCATCGAATCCTGAAGCTTTTCTGCTGAGTAGTAACGCAACCAAGACCAAGCAGCAGATGATCTAACCAAAGCTGGTTCTGTGAGAGCAGGCCAAGTTCGGTTCTTCATGATGTGACCAAATTTCGCATGAAGTTTGTGATTGCGCGGTCTGCCATGCTTGCGAGGCTGGAAATGGCGATTTGTTTTGCGAAGGTTTTCCAAAAAAACCTTCCTTGTGATGACTGGGCCGTGTCGAATCTTCCTGCTGTCCAACACATTGCAATGATTGCAGATTTGCTGCACACACGCGGGCGTCATTCTGTCATTTGGTCGAGCCTTTTGAGCGTTTCGTAACCTCTGGTGCACATCTTCAATCAATTTGCTGTCTGGAACACTGAAGACCATCGAGCGAAGCATCTGCACAGCAGGCACAGTTCTCGCAGAAAGCTCCCAACCATGGACTTCAAGCGCAGTTGCCACCAAACGTAGGGGCGCGGAAAAAACCAAATGTAGGTCTTCCAGCAGAGAGCCAGAGTCTGCGGTTGATCCTTCGAGGCTCAAGAGTAAGCAGAAGTCTGTTTTGAATTTGCACAGGCCAGCGGCAGACCCTTCCACCAGCGAAGCATAGGCTGCACACCCCGAGGAATGTTTTGCCAAACTTCCTGCCCTGTGCTCCAAAAGGTCAACCACATAAGTCCAAGCTTTCGAGGAAAAATCTTGTTCATCGATTGCCCATCTGGCAACCGGTTTCCATTCATCTTTTCCAGCTGTAGAAACCAAGGCGGCGAGTTCCACCAGTTGAGCGCATGCCTGCCAGTTGGCTTCCATGTGCAAAGCATATTTGAATCCATCTTCGGCATTTTGAATTTCTTCGACTTGCTCGGAGTAGTAAGACCACAGAGGCCTACCCGCCACCAACAAAATCATGCAATTCTCCCAATATCTTTCGGATAAACATTGGAATCCCAAGTGGAGCCCGCCAACTCCAGACTTTTTCAGTTCTTGAAACTTTTTTGCGTCTTCTCTGTCAGGATCCTCTGCTTCTGGCAAGTACCACCGCAATACCATACGTGAGGCCCACCATTCTCTCATTTGGAGATGCGCAGCAGATAGCCACGAAAACCACCTGCTCGATTCGGGAGCTTCAGACTTAAGCCTCCACGAAACAAGGTTTTGCCACAAAGAATCCAAGACAGCTTGCTGATCTTCAAACGTGACAGTAGGCATTTGGAAGTCTGCGCCAACGCGGTCAATGTATTCCTGGACGACAGGGTCATCCTTAGTAAAAGAAAGCAACTGCTCATTTCAAATGCAGCCGAGCCGGGAGCCAAAGAGAGGCTCACACAAAAACTGATAATTCAATGTTAGAATCTTGTAACAAGCTGCAGAGGCATGGATTGTTCAAGCATGGTAAGCCATTTAGTGCCATGATAGTCGCAGCACAGGTTCGCACCGAATCACACGAAACATTTCACTGAATTTAACCACATCTGAACAGAGTGCATGGCATAAGTCAGTGTGCAAGTCCGGAAGTCGCAACAAAAATGCTAGACTCGCTGATCCAATTAGTTCAGGCAAATCAACCGTAACCACTGGACACAGAAAAGCAAAAGTGAAGCGATTCCACAAAAGACATTTATTTGACATTTGAAGTATCACGGGTTCAATACCATCCCAAAACCATGATGTGACTGCAGCCAAGGCACAACACAAACGGAACGGAGAAAGGTTTGTAGCGCCTCTGTTTTTTCAACAAAAAAGGCTCCACTGCCATAGGGTTTGTAGTTCACCCCAAACCAGTACTGAGATGCAGCCTGAGCCTGCATCAAGCAAGCTTGGGCAGACCGCTCCTGGCTCAATCTCATGTCCCGTTGCAGGCGATGGAATTTGTCGAACTCTGTGTGTATCATGAACCCTTGGTCCAGCAGAAACGCAAATCCTGCTGCGCCGACAGATCCCTGGTCTTGCATCACAGTTAGCGATGGCAAAGTGTTCACTGCCATGTTCACATCAAAGATCTCCGAGCTGCCATCTGAGAACAAGATTCTGAGGTTGCCATTGTTTAACACCACTCGTCTCCAACCAGGCTTCATTCGTTGGAGGGCTTTGCTGAAGGTCACTGGTACTTGAAAACATTCTAAATCCAAGTTCCCAGCTGTGATGAGGTAGATCTGGTAGCTCAACGATTGGAGCAGCCGGTAGCTGCTTACACGGTCCGCTTCTCGTCTAGCCAGAAGCCGCTCAACATCATCTTCGACATCGAACTCGCCAGGGCCAACGCACTTGGCTGCTGACAGGGCTTGGCACGGGGCAAATCCCGCAGTGTTCAAGAGAGGATCAAAGGCTACAGTAACAATTGTGTTGCGGCCTCCGTGGGTGCTTCCATCTGTGATAAGTGTCAGATGTCGGGAAAACTTGAACAACAATTGCGTACGTGCAAAGTACATGCTCAGCAGCTTGTTCTGCCAAGCACAAGCAGACCCTGCGGAGCCACCGCGTTTCACTTTGGCCAACCGATGCAAGCTAAGGTGCTCATCTTGAGCTTGACATACCAAGTCCCACACCTCGTTGGGATGCAATCGTTTGGTAACCTTCTTGCCAGGACTGTTTCCAATGGCACCGCTCTCTCCCACAATTGCTTGTTCATCCGCTTCTTCGAGTTGCCTTGTCAGGGGTGAGAAAACTCAACTTTCACAACCAGCAGGCTAAAAGGGAACCGCCCCAGGACTAAGAGAATCCATCTTTAAACCATTCATGATATATCTCTCTCTTTCACGCAAGCGAACTGATAAAATTGGTCCTGGAATATCTGCGCGAAGGGAGCTGCACATCAGGGCCAGCGCGGTAGAGCTGCAAATTCGAAAGAATCTTTATGTGGAGAACATCTGCAAGACCTTTCAGAAGCTGTTTCAACAAGGATTCCACTAAATCACCGCTTATCTTCTTCCAGCGTTGTTTTCCTTGGGATCTTCTGATTCTCTTGGCCAAAGTCAAAAACATGGCTACATCCAGCAAAGGCAAGGGCTGATCATTGCCCTCTGGCCAAGACGTGGACAACTGCTCCCTCATGGACTCCCATTGCTGTCTCCACGCGTCCACCACGGCTAAATGCTTTTGCCGAAGAAGCTGTTGGAAATTGGTGACCATTCCAGCTGAATCTACCATGTCACCCAGGTCCAAGCCCCTATTTTCCCAAGACAAGTCCACAGCCAGTCCAACGACGAACCTGAGGTAGCCCAAAGCTAATTGCATTTTCGAAGTAGTGCGCGTAACATCAGCCACTCGACTTAAGTATGTCAAGACCAAACCAGTTGCCGCACAGTTTGCGCTCAAAGCATTTGGCCTGCACATGGGCTCTCATTGGGCAGAAATTAAACTGTATGAATTTCAGAGATAACACGAAACATTGGCAGTCATGAAGCTTCTGATTCGTGTCGCAATTTTGTCTGTCTGTTAAGTGTTTAATAAATAAAAGCTACTCTCCAATCATCCAAGTCTTGTTCAAGTGAACTAAAAGTCAATTTTCCAAAGCCGCACCTGTCCACCTTGCCCCGAATGTGAAGCTCATTCTCCAACTCATCACACATGGCAAGGCGTTTAAAGTCGTTGAGAAATTTGGAGCTTTGACGCTCTTCAGCTTCTTCACGAAAAACATCCCAAAGATAGCCAAGGTCCCAGAACAAAATAGTTCCCTGGCCTTCGCGATAAGCTACTTTGGACGGATATTTGCCTTGCAGAAACACCAAATGCGTGGAGCCCTCGACGGTCAGGATGGGCTCCTGCGGGTGCCTCCATACCAATGGCTCTTCCGCCAGCTGCGGATTGCCCAAGTCATTGTCTTCCATTGGCAAGGGGCCAGAAACCCTAGTCACTGGACAAGATACAGCCAGCTGAATTTCTGAATGCTTCTAGCTGTCCAGTTGTCAACATGTAAAAAGGTTCATTGTCTGGCGCTAACCACGACATATGGTCTGGTGTTTACAAGAGTGCTGCGCTCTCCAACCGCACATGATTTCTCCTCATCTGGTCGCGTTGCAGGACATGTGTCATTTGCATTTAACATATCACATATGCCATGTGTCATGTGAGAATGTGACTCGTTCCAAAAAAGCAGCAGCAACATGGTCAAATGACGTCCTCACTCGGCAGCAGCCAGGTGAAACATAGTCATATGATACACTCTTTTCATTTGAACATATGGCAAAAGATCAAATGGCCATGTAACATGAAATTCAGTCAGCAGATTCAGTTGCAAAGCCTGGGATATGCAAAGTCACGCCTGTGATGCAAACCATTGCGGCACAAGACAATTCACCAGCCCACCTGCCCATCGTGATCTTGGAGTTACTGGCATGGAAACAAAAAATCGATCCACAAGAAGTGAAGAGAAAGACACATTTGAACACATGAACCAAAGCTCACGCAAATGCAGCAAACAAACTCTTTGGAATGTAATGCTGAGTGAAGTAATCTGAACATACCAGCACTTTGACAGTGATGCATCAATAAGTGACACCTGAAGTGCTGAAGAATCCACTTTTGCAAATCAACATATGAAGTACATGAGCCAGTCAACATACACCATAATGCAAGGTTCAAACCGCATTCAAAAAGACAACAGACTTGCCAAGCATCAGGTGAAACATCTTGAGCCCAACACTGAACGCTGGAACCAGGTCCGGCAAGACACAGCTCTTGCCAGGTGACACAGCTCTTGCCAGGTGGAAGGTTTGACTCGCCTCCACATTTTTCATGGACAATGCTGCCGAAGCATCCAAACATGAATATGCAACAGCTTTCAGTATATACACCAAGGCTGGGGCACTATTGCAAATGCTTGGGTTTACCAACAACTTTCTTGATACCTTAAGGTGACAAACCTCAACATGATCATGCTCTACATGAAAATTATGAAAATGAAACTTAAAATCATGGACCACAATCGCACAAAAAACTTTTTATTCCGCGGTTCTGCATCTCTGGGCTCACCAGCAGCTGCTTTTAAGAAAGCAGGCGTCTGCTCATAAGATAGTTATGATCGAACTGTGGCAACTGGTACGACCTTGGCAGATTGGACTTGGGCCCCAACACAATCTTTATTTTCATACAAGTGGACATTGCATGATATGATCACTTCATCAACCACATACTCGAAAATAAGTTACCTAAGTAGTTATAGTAATCCTACAAAAAAACATGCCCACGAGTCGCAACCCAGCTGTGGCAAGTGTTGCTGCAGTTTTCGAAGACCAGTATCAATATGATACTTGGCATTGACCAAAATCCAGTCCAGGGCTTTTTGTTGCCCATCTCACCAAACAGATCTCAGTCTGATCAAAGAAACTGCTCAGATGCCTCTTCTGCATTGCTTTCATCCTCATCCTCCATGGCCCAACCGTCGCTGTCCTCCTGGACAACCACATCATCATCACCATCTTGTCCATGATTGGTAGAAGGCGCCTCTGCCATCGTTGACGATGCACTGCCTGACCCATTGTGCATCGTCGTTGAGGAAGGGGCCATGGAAGCAAACACATCTGACCATCCACGGCCAGCACGTTGGTGGCATCTCAAGGGACAGGCATTGGCTGCACTGATGTTTGCCACTTCCTTCCAATGCTGGACGCACTGAGCATGGAACACATGCCCGCACGGAATAACTGCATTTTGGGAAGGGACCTTCATTGGCTCCTGGCAAATCACACACCAGGGGTACTCCACAGCGCGTCCTGTCTCATCTCCATCTCGATTGGGGCCCACTGGAGTGTCACGGCTTCCTTGTCCATCCTCACTGCATCCCAGGACCAAAGTAGTACCTGAGCGGTGATCATCATCATTTCCTGCATCATGTTCAGGCTCAGGCTCAGGAGAAGCAGGTGGCGGTGGTACGACAACACTTGAGCTCTTGGACGCAGCGGTCGCCAACAAGCCTGCCATGCTCCATTGAGGTGTTGGAGCAGCAGGGTTCAGTAGTGGCACTGGGGGCAAAGCTGAAGTCTTCGGCATGCATGCCTTGGGCATGGGAGTCTTTGGAGCTGGAGCCTCTGCAACAAAGACGGGAGGAGGTCCCTTCGGTTTTGGAGGTGGCTGCAAAGTCGCAACAGTCGCAGCAGACCCAGCCACTTCACCACTCTGTTGAGCTGGCACCGGTGGAGGCCCTGGAGGAGGGCCCACCATGGCGGCCTTTGCCATGGCGTCAGTGATGCTGTGGCTTGCTGGAGCCTTTGCCTTGGCTTTCCTTGCAGTCACCGCCATCCAGTCATCAGTCCACCCATACTCCTGAGCTAGGCCAACCACTTCGTAGTCTGTCAAGACAAGGGACAACCTGCTTTGGATCTTCCGAGTGAACTCCTCCTTGCCACCCATGGAATTCACCACCCTTGTACAAGAGGTCTTCAACTTGTTGATGAGCTCCCTGTAAGTGCGAGCTCCTTGCAGGCACATGACTGATAAGATGGATGATATTGCTGGCAAAAGAATATGGTCAAGTCTGGAAGTAAGAGCCCAATGCTATTTGTTTTGCCCAAGTATCAACCATTCAAACAAAACAGTCTGTTCAATATCATCTGTCTTTTAAAAAATGAAAAAGTGGTGATAATCGCCCCAAGCAAAATTTACTTTATTGCAAGCAAGGCTCGAAGCACCGACATTTGAACACATGGCCGCATTCGAGTGAACAAGTAGATGCAAGCAAGCAAGCCCGTCACGGACAGGTTGGCTGTCAGCGTGGCATCGAAAGCGGCATCCAACCGCTCACAAATCTCCGAGAGCCACCGACGAGGAATGTTCTTCAACAACGACGCGCTCCTAGTGACTATTTGATCCAACTCATTATCCTCCACTGGGCCCATGTTCCCCTGTCCTGGCTGTGGTGGCGCTGGCGCCTGCAAAGGTGGTGCAGCCACCTGAGGGGCAGCCACAGGCAGCGCCTTCGGAGGAGGAGCTTCTGATTCCGAATCACTGCTCTCCTGATCCCCGTTGGCAGCCATGGAGTTCATCATCATGCTGGCAGCCATGGGATTCATCATCATGGCCATGGGATTCATTCCCGCCATTGGGTTCATTGCTCGCTTCTGTCGCTTGTTGGAGTGACGCCCCATGTCACACAAGCTTCAAGGCAAACAACTTAAACAAGTTCCCCGATCAAATGACGATATGGCAGGTGACTTGAGCATAGCCGACAAAGTCAAAAACAGCGCAAGCAAATGAACATGGGCGAATGTTGCACATATGAACCATATGAAAACATGTTTTCCACTGTAAACTGTACTTGCAGCATTGTTTTTGTTCGATCGAGTCTGTCGTTTAGAGAAGTTTGGATCATATCTTCAAAATACATCAAAATACAATTTCGAGATTTTTTGAGATTTTTCGAGATTTTTTGAGATTTTTTTCCCCTTCATTTTTTGAGTTTTAATTCAAAGTAGTATTCGACCATCGAGATTTTTCGAGATTTTTTGAGATTTTTTGAGGCCGGCCATTTTTTAATTAATTTTGCACTTTTTATATTCAAGTAGATCTAAAACACAGATTTTCGAATTCTGTTCAGGTCAGAGTGAGAGTGTGTGTGTGTGATGTTGTTGAATCATTTCACTGTATGTTGTTTTCTTTTCATATCATCTCGCTGCCGACCTTTGCCATCGCCCAAGGCCATTGGATCCAAAGGACCTACACACGTGCATGATGAAACTGGATACCCGGGTCTTAAACAATGATTTCAATTTCAGAAGCCTCCAAAAGTAATGTTGCATATGTATTACCAGTAACAAGTCAACAAATCATCAATATTACAAATCAGTCGATATGTCATTGAAGTGTAGTGAAGCTGAGACACAACAAAAAGAACCTTTGCCATCAGAGAAGGTCACCACACAACTTCACCGGCACACATGTGGCAGAAACATGTCGGAACAACATGCTGTTTTTAAAAAAGTTTTGATACCAAGACCTTGCAATACAGCAAGCACCTGGCTTGCAATAAATGAAAACTATATATCACAAAATGTAAGCCACCAACACCATCGACACAACATTTGCAAAGTCCTTAAGATGCAAACAAAATTGTTGCGCCTCGAGAATTTTGACATCTTGCTTCAAGTCGAGCGCACGGTGTCAAATCAAATCAAGCAATCAATCAGTGTCATATGATCATATGTCATATGTTCAGATGACCCACGCATGGCAATCTCATATTCATATGATCATATGAGCAAAGGTCACATGTCCACATGAAGCTGTTGAGTCATCCACAGGACATGTTTGTGGACCCAACTTGGAAAAACAACGAAGATCAAATTATATCAACTTGTGTGTGAATGTTTATTTTTGTTACGCCGCCAGGTTCATAATGCCACAATGGACAAAGAGGCGCAAACCTCTATTGGGTTCACACTGGCTCTGACTCTGCTAAGCCGATCCTCCACCAAGTTCGAATCGAGGGGCTGCACACTCAGATGAAGGTGAGTGTCAAGAAGACAGACAGCCACTCTCAGTCTCACAGGTGGCAAGTAAACAGTCACCTGCCCTGCTGCGGGAGCTCTAGTCTAGTTCCAACGGGCATGGCGCAGCTGCAACTTGCCATCCCCTAAATCAACCGTTGACAAGTAGCTCTGCAAGTGGCACAGGCTGTCAGCAATGACCTGGTAAGCCGCATGAAAGCCCACGAAGATCCTTCCTTGCCCCTCGTGGGTAATGATGGTCTCCAAGTACTTCAAGGCCGCTCTGGACTCTTCAATTTTGCGCTCAATCATGGCAGCCGGAAACCCTTGTGCGTCAATCTTGTGGAGCATGGGCAGGGGCCCTGCATTTGAGTCATACACAAGGTTGTCAACATACCTGGTGTCTGCAAATGACCCACCAGAAGCAAAACTGCGAAAGGCAACACAAGCAGTGATTGCAATGGCCACCCCATGAGCAGTTTGCTTGTAGTCCTTCCACATGAACTGCACAAACCGTAAGACTTCCTTGCAAGACTCCAACTGAAATTCGCATTCTTCGTCCAACTGGGGCCTCAAAACACTGAGCTGATTCCACGCGGTCTGCAGCTCTGCCTCGCTTAGCAGCTCGGAGGCCATGTTGAAGAGAGAAGGAAAATAAGTCAGCAGGTCAGCTTCTAGCTTTTGAACCCTTAATTTCTTTACAAACATGTCAGCATATGAGCATGTAAGCATGTGAGCAGATCTTTGACTAAGTGAATAGGTCATATGATTTACGTGGGGAGTTGCAGCCACATGTTTAAGCATTGCGAATTCAGCGATTGGAGTGAAACTTCAACAAAAGCTCAATAATTTGCAAACAACAACAAGCTGGCAATACCACTGGTCAACAACAAAGCACAAACAACACAAGTGACAACTAAAGACTGCTTTCCAAGATTGGGACCTCAGGTCGTCCCAACAGGCCAGGGCGAAGAGACCAAAGAGGACCAAGCATCACCTGCCAGAGCTAAGACGAATTGCTTTCAAAAGGCGAACCGGACACACATGATGACATGTGACTCAATGCCTTGCTGCGGAACTGACCTTCTCACTGCAAATGCATGCAGGTGTGCGCTGCTTCACACTGAGTGCCCAGCTGTCATTTCCCCAGCTTCAGCCGATAGACCTGGGAAGCTCAGACCCCATGGTTTACGGCTCGATTAGCCATAGTAGGCTTCTCAAAACCCAGAAGACATTTCTCGAAAACAATGCGCATTGTGTACTATATATATATCCACATTGCCTGCTTCAGTTCCTTTTCGGCACTGATTCTTGAGGTCGCAGCTAGCAACAGATGAAGGCAGCTCCACCTAGGCTCAAACATATAAGGCAGCCAGCATTAAAACTTGGAAAGAGGTCAAACTTCAAGAACATTTCGAAATGTGTCTTTCAGTCTTCTCCACTACTGATTTGCTGCAAGGAGATCGGACCTTTTTGCATCCTGTCTTTACTACAGTGCTTTGAAAGTTCTGTGCGCAAGGGGTATATTCCAGGCTCCACAAATTCAAAATTCGAAGGCCATTCGCAGCCATCCTGAGCTAAGTGGCTCTTGTCAATCTAATGGCTGACTACGATCAGTGAAAAACTTCGAATCAAGTGAAGTTACCACCATGATCCATTGAGTCACAAGCACAGCTATTCCAAACTTGGCGCATGTCAAATAGGACAGTCAATTCAAGTGGGACGACATGTGCAGCCAAAGCCAGATTCTATAAGTGAAAAGATTCAAGGCCAAGATTCAGCTGGACCTTTTCCGATCAAGTCCTGTCCTTTCTCGACATGTCGTAGAGCCGGGCCTTCTCATTTCCTCAGTGAGTCAGGCTTTACAAGCAAAGCCAGCAAAGTTAAAGAGACAAACAGTGAAAATTTCAAATGCACTGACTGACAGACAGAGTTGCTATTTGCAGATTCAACAGAATAATCAAACATTGACATGTTCCCCATCCAAAGTTAGCCGTGGATGGACCAGCTTATTTGACTCAGAGCGGCGGATTGCCTTCATGAGCCAGCCATCAAAGGACTCATCATCTTGGGCCCGCTTGTACAGAAGCCTGGACCTGAAGCAAGGGACATAGCAGCAAAAAACTGTTCCCAATGCGAGCAAGCTGCTAGTTACAATCCTGTCAACGGCTCTTCATTATGAAAGCTTTCTGCCCACTAACAAAAACAACTCAGAACAAGAGAGCGTAATAGTTTATAATGATATGTTGCCTCAACAAGCGAATCGTTGATATGTAACACGGCAAGCAATCCAGCAGATTCAGATATAATGCACTTCGCTTCACTAGCCACAGTGCAAAGCACGAAAGACATGTTCAGCATGTGCATACTACCAATTTCCTTCAGTACTTACTTCTACTTAGCTTGTTGGGCCCAGGCACAAAATGGCAGCCTGGGACACGAGGGACAAAGTTGACAATCTGCTGCCCACGGTCGTAGAGATGCGATAATCACGCAAGATTTCACACCTTGATCAGCCGCATGTTGGCCCCCAGCGTTTTTGTGCATGTGTGTTCACAAACTTCGGAATGGCGACCAGCTTGTGGGGAGATTAATTTGTAGGGAGTTTTGGGCATCTCAAAAAGTACTTTTTGAGCAAAAAGTGTCTCGTGCTAACATGTCATAACATCTCCGTGTCTTACAACGATTTATAACGTGAAAAAGTGAAAAATGAAAAGTAAAAAAGTTATAAAAGTGAAAAAGTGAAAAAGTAAAAAATGAAAAAGTGAAAAATGAAAAAGTAAAATGATTTATATTAGATTGAAAAGTTTTAAAAGTTATGCACCAACAAACATTGAACTTACATGAATTAGTATCCTTGATGGATGTGGCATGGTTGTCAATTGAGTCAATTGTGTCTTATTATTGGCAATGAGAGCAGAGCTTGGTGATGGAACTTCAATCATCAAGTTTACTACATTGCCAACATTACTATTTATTGGGCATGTCTAGTACCTGTGTTTGCATATGCCTCATGGAAGGATGTGTGTTATACACATCACGTCAGGATGATTATGCATCCCCAGGTCACATGGCAATGCATATTTCCTGTTGCCGATGTGATATCTCACAAAAACATGCCAACATCTTCCCCGCAATTAGTCAGTCAGTCAATTGTGTCAATTGCATCTGTTGTGTTTCTTCAATTTCTGATGTTGAGTTCTTGTGGTGTGAAGTGGTTTCAGATTGAGATTCTCTGAATTGAGTCATTGCTTGAGATGTTACTACATTGTCATTCACCTGCTCGGGCCTTAGTTTGCAAACATGTCTCGTTGACAAATGATTTGCGTCAATTGTGTCATTTGCGTCATTTGGATGTTTGCAGGTCAATGTTTTGTTTGGATGTTTCAAGGAGGGGCTGTAGCGCGTCAACTTCATCAATGACAAGGAGCTGGTGAGTTCAATTATTGTGAATCAATTCAGTGGACTCAAGTCCAAGCTGCAACTGTTCAATTCTTGAACCGGGGCCATGTGTGGGTGGTGGCAATTTTGGCTCAAAATTTGCAGGATTTACTGCATCATTCATTTTGGTCAATTGGTGGATCAGACAGTTGAATTTTGTCAAGCTGTGTCAATTGTGTCATTTGTTTGCCATGATGTCGGTTCCTGTTGCTGATGGCTCCCTTCCGATTGTGGTCCTGCCCTTCGGTATCATTCACGAGGCATGTTTGATTGATTGGAGTGCGTTCTGAGTTGTGTGTACATTATATAAAATAGATAAAGGTTTGCTTGTGTGGTTTGAATTATTAGCTGGTCACTGCATCTCATGAGCAGGATCGTCGGGTGAAATGGCCAAAGTACAGGGAGAGCCTTGGTTCAAATAAAATAAGGCAACTGGTAAATAAAATTCAAGGACCTTCTGAGAAATGTGGTGTTGCGCGCTTTCGCATTGTCAGCGATCCGAGGATGGATGGAGGGCGCAAAGTTGATGCAGATCAATGCCTGAAGCACCCATCTCTTGTGAATCTTGCCAGTGATTCGTAGTGATGTCAAAGTAAGCTGATGGTTGGCTCCAGGCATCATTTACAAAACTACAGCCTGTGAGGAAAGCGAAGGAGATGCTGCACGACTTCCTGAGGGACAGGATGGCCAAGTTACTGGCTGAGAAACCTGAATTGCGTCAGAAGGCCAATTGCAAGAAGTTGCTGGACGAGCTCAACGACAATGACATTGAGGTGGGATCATAATGTTGCTTCAGTCCATGTGGTTTTCAGTACTCAGTAGTCAATCGGTTTTGCCAGGTGCGTTGCGGTGCCAAAAATTGTTGTGAACCATCAGCCATGCTGCAGGCAAATTGGTGGTCTTGCCATGTCCAAATTGACAACGACCTGTGGGTAGTGGTGCCCAGTATGCCCAAGAATGCGCCAAACCTGATTATCTTGCACAAGGGTGCCTACCTCAATTGAGTCAAGTGAATGTTGGAATCCTTTGAATTTCAAATGTTCACACATGACATGAATCATTGAGCTGAGCCAGCAGGAGTCAATTCACTCGACTGGGCCTGCAGGCCAAATTGCTGTGGAGTTCGGTGGCTTCTTCTGTGAGCGTTTGATCCAATTTCATTTGCCCGCGGATGACAATGAAGAGCCAGCTGTGCAAGAGCCACAGTCGCTTCCACCAAATAGTCAGTAGACAGCAAGACTGACTCAACTGACACACTCAGTAGCATCTGAAGTGATGAGCAGAAACCACGGGGTGGTCAGTGATTCTGATGGCTTCAATTGTCTCATCATCATCATACATGGCCGAAATGATTCGTTCAGTCACATGTGGAAAAAACGATGATCAACTTATTGATTGAACGGTTTAACTGTGGCAGGATCTGGGCGCTTGTCATTCTCTCAGTACTCAGAACCAATGATTTGACTTGACTTGCTTTCTTCCGATACAAATGCAATTACATTGCGTCAATTGAATCAATGGAGTTCAGACTTGAATTGAAACTAACAAGAAGTGTTGCAGTCATGTCATTGTATTCTTCAATGTGAGGCCTGAACCAAGCCTGCAGATGTCTTTGAAAGGCCCGGTTCTGCTCCAGTCTTAATTCTTTTCAACATAACATGTTGAAGCTTCTAACAGTGAGCCAGTGTCTGTTGTGGCATCGCCTGTTCAACTGGAAAACTGATTGATTTCATTTGGTTCATCATGCAGTGCTATTGCAGAGTTTCTCTCAATTGTGTCGTCAAGTATTGATGTCATCTCTTTTGGGTTTGAGTGATTGAGTTGTATGTGAAGCAGCTCAAGCACAATGGAAACTTCAAAATGCAATTACACTAGGTAGAGGAACTCAAGCATTGAAGTTGGACAATTTAGCCAGACATCTAATCTAGAAATCAAGTAAAAAACTATAAAATCAAAGTCATCTACTTCATTGAATGAAATCAAAATCATCGACTTAATTGAACAAAATCAAATTCATCTACTTTCTTAAATTCCAGCCAGCGATATTGCCTTGCCAATTGTCAATTGTGTCAATTGCTTCAATTGCTTTCAATTGATCGAAGCCATGGCAAACAAGATTCCTCGTAGCTATGCGCCCGGTGACAACAAGGACTACGACGACAAGAAGAAGCCAGGCAACGAGGAGTCCCAGTACCCATTGCCATTGGTAGTGGCACAGCCGCAGCAGAAACATGTGGCCCATGTGTTCTACTACTACCATTCTGGGAGCGGACGTCGCTCGGAGTGGATGACCCTCTGCAAGGACACTATGCAGTGCAACTTCCGGAGTGTCTTGGTTTTGAACTGATTTGCCTTAAGTAAACAAACACTGTTCTGAGTGTGCTTTCAAGTGACATCAATTGTTTCAATTGCCTCATGTGTTTTGAACATTGTCTTTGAGCAGCTTGCTTTGCTGAGGCAGATCAAAAAGCGGAGCATTGCACTGGAGTGAATTGCATGGCAAATGGAGCTGGGATGGCACTCTCCGGATTTGGGACTGGAACTGCCGAGGCGAGCATGCGCCCAAAGCATGCCGCAAGGACACCAACTTCGTCTTGGCTGCAGACAATGAGTTCCTTTGTGATCAGATATCGCCGTGTGGACACTTGGTCCGTAGACGAATGTGGTACATCGGCGAATTCCACATCGAGGCTTGGAACATTGCGTTATTGAATTTCATTGACAATAGATTTGCACTTGCATGAACCAAGCATGGTAAGGTCATGAACACAGTAGGTTAGTCAGCAATTGATAGTGCTTCCAAGTCAGTTGGCTCATTTTGGACCATTGGACTTGCTGAACAGGTCCTCGAGGCGTTGGCTGCTGAAGCGGAGCTGGAAGATGTGGATGCGGTGTCAATTGCGTCATGGCAACCATTGTCAATTGCGTCAGGTGTGCTGGCTGTGCAGGATGGCAGAGAAGCAGAGGATGGCGAGTGGGTTGTCTTTTGAATTTCGATGAGTCTTGGCAGTCTTCAATCCCTGACCAGGTTTTGTGGTAAAGTAGTGAATTCAAACTGCTGCGCTTCAGTTCACTTGGGATGTCATTCTTTAATTTGATTGGAATGCCTGTGGTGTCCCCTGCTTCTCCCTGTCCAAACCCATCAATTGAACGAATTCATTTGCGCCCATGCCAAGGACGGAAGCCATCCCAAAGTGCCTGCTTGGTTCCTGATAGAATTGCCTGAGCTGTTTTTGGCAAGATTCCAGAAGTGGGTGTGTATGGTTCCTCTTACTCTTGATTATAAAAAACAAAAAATGTTGTTGAAGCCATGGTGTGCTTTCAAAACGGAATTGAGGAACCATCATGATACCCATTATTCCAGAAGTGGGTGTGTATGGTTCCTCTCCAGAAGTGGGTGTGTATGGTTCCTCTTACTCTTGATTATAAAAAACAAAAAATGTTGTTGAAGCCATGGTGTGCTTTCAAAACGGAATTGAGGAACCATCATGATACCCATTAGCTGATATGGAAAGCATGTCAATTGAAGTACAATTGCAGCTCAATTGCCTTTTCAAAGTAAGAGTACTGTGCTTGAAAACATGAGCATTCAGTGGAAGACATGTCAAGGCTGAACTTCGAGATATATCTTTGTTGACATGCTAACAAAGTGTCAATTGCTTGTGATTCTAGTGCGCTACCATCCAAGTGGCCAGGTGCAGCCTTCGCTTCAACTTGGGGGCCCCAGGATTTCTTTGACAAGTACGTTTGGCAAAGTCATTTTCATCTTGAAAAGTGATTTGGGGAATTGAGTCAATTGGTTCATTTTAGTCTACTACTGACTCATGACTGCGCCAATGTACAGATTGTCAGCGGTATTGATTTGTGTTGATGTGTGTTGATTCGTGTGAAAACTGCAAAAGGATTCCCTAATCAATCTGATCTGCAAGTGTCCAAGCTAGCGCTGAGGTTTCTGTCATATTGATCGTGATCAGAGATTCCAGACTTACTTTATTTGATTGACATGGGACACTGTTTTTGTACAATACAAGCTTTGCTCATGGCATCAAATGATATGTGATTGCATGTTCTTGTCTTGTGTCTCAAGGTGGCTGGCGGTAACGTGCAGGCGCTGCTTCGTTTCCTTTTGAACTACTTTGTCTGTGAAGTCAATGTCATCAATTGTGTCATTTGAAGTCAATTGGCTCCAGGGAAGTCAGGTCAGTAAATTCCAAGAGGAAGTGTGTCATTCAAGGCATGCACTACTTACTTTTTGCAGGCCTTTGCGACATTAGCGGCAGGCCGAGGCGAGGCCTGTGTTGCTTACGTGCCGGTCATTATTCATTATGTTCATTCTTTCAAGTCAGTTCATTGAATTGCTTTGTCAATGGGTTTTGTGGTTGTAAATCTGACATATGACAATATGGCAGTCTTCACGAAGCAAAGTTGGCTCAAAGCTTTGCTGGGTGCCTCGATTCAATTGCATCAATTGCGTCAATTGCCGCATTTGTACCCAAACGGATTTAAGAACAAGTCATGCCTCATGCAGGAAAACATGATATTCAAAGGCCAACCCAATGAGCACCAAGAATGCAAGTCTTCAGTTTAAAGTTCATTTATTTGTTTGACATTGTTGATGTCTGCACCCAGCATTGCTGTGCAATACTTGCCATCTGAGTGGCGCTCGACTGTTAACAAGTGGCCAAGAAAAGCTCAGCAGGCTGCTTGATCGCACTGGTGAACATGCAATTGAGCATTTTGATCATTTATCATGTCTTACTTTCAATTTTGAGATAAATCCTGATGTGAGTGTGTTTACCAGAATCTGGGAGTAAGACATTAGCAAGTTGCTCGCTTGAGGCGATCTATCTCCTGTAGCTTGAGTGCCCGAGTAACGCCCAGGATCTAGTGCCCCTTGGACCAAAAAAAAGGAGAATCGAATTTATGAAGTTTGCTGATTCGGGCTGCTATTTATGTTTGATTCATTGAAGATGTTCAGAGTTCAATTGGGTCAATTGTCTTCAGTGAAAGTGTGGGTCAATTGAGTTCACTTGGTTGTTTGTTTTCAGGGACCACATCAAGAAGAAACCACCGGCCTGCATCCTGAAGTACGTTCTGTCGTCATCGCGGGAAAAGATCAGGGAGTAACTTACTTGCACTGCAGGATGTTTTGCTTGGATGTTGCCAATGCTGGCTTGAAGCTGGTTCATTACCAAGGTACCACGAGAACAATGGCATCAAGTACGACAATGTCACCAAGAAAAGGTGACCAGACCACGTTTCTTGGCTTTAAGAAGACATGTTGCCCAATCACATTGGCTGGTTTGGATCAATTGTGTGAATTGCGTCAATTATGTAAATCTGAAGTGTTGAAGGGCTGGCACTTGAATCAAGTTTGGATCAAATGTGTGATTGGGTCTGCTTTGGATGTAGTGTCTGATGTCAGGTGCCAATTCACTTGTGGAATCACCAAACCTTCAACTGGCCAAAGCGCGTCGCGATCCTGGGGTATGGATCGGGCAATGCGAGAAAGGGGTGGCAGGACAGGGCCTTGTGTCATGATCATTGATGGAAACTGACATTATGATGTTTAGTTTTCAGCCGCTGGGTTTGGTGTGTGATCAAGTTTCTTATTCTTTGTGCCTTTTGATTGCAGGAACCCCCGAAGGAGGTGGTCCGGATCATCGAAAAGATGGGCGGTCACTTGCGGGACCCAATGAAGGAAGTGTGGGAGCACCGGCTTCCTATCAAACTGTCTAGGCAGTGCCTTTGATGCATTCAGATCACAAGGATTTCCTTTGATTTCCTTTGAATGCATTCATGATGATATCATCATTGGTGGTTTGTTATTGGGATGCTAAGGTCCTTTGAAGAGCCTCAGGGTTCGAAGCAGAAGATGAGCGGACTGCACACGGAGGTGCAGGAGGAAGTGGCTTGGCATCAACGTCTTTGGGGTCGACACTAAGACAGGTTGTCAGTTCGTAGTGAAACTGATAACATGTTTGAACTCAGTATTGTCAATTGACTGAGCCAGTTGTTTTGCCTTCTTGCTTCATGTGCCTTTGATGTTGCTTCATGTAGTTCTTGTAGCGCTTGGCTCATTCAGGTCATCCGCCACACAGGGTTCCCAGCGGTGATCCTCGACATTTTGTCACGACCAGGGATGATCGTTCGGTTTCTTGCCTGCATTTGGCTAGTCTTGGCCTATCATTGCAGTGTACTTGTCATGTGATGTTTGCAATTGTGTCATTTGAATGCCTTGGAGCAACTCACAATTCTAATGTGAAAGACAGAAAAACAATTTCACCCAGTCAAAGCTTCAACCTTTGCACATTTGATTTTAGCTTCTTCAGACTTGTTTTGCTGAGGCTGACGTGTTCATGGGGCTGGCACAGAACCTTGGGAACGGCTGGTGTGATCATCAAGATCTTGCAGATGGCAGGCGTCGAGGTGGTCCTGTACTCCGCCCGCTTGTCGATGGCCCCTGCGGTGGATTGCAGCAATGTCATCGCCTTTCTGCAAGGGTCGCCAAATGTGTGTCTTGGCAAGAATTTCAAGGATGCCTCACCGATGTTGGGTTCAGGGTTTGAATATGTTTGCTTTCATGTTTTCAAAATTGATTACTTGCTTACTTGCCTTACCCTGATCAACATTTGTCCCCAGTGAATATTGAATTGCCTCAATTGATTCAATTGAAGTAATCTTTCATGTTGCAAGTGCTGCTAAGTTTGTCCTCGCTATGGCTCAGTGTTGCTCAGGACTATGCGAACCCTTTCGCAAAACATGTATGATGACATCACCGGGAAGCCTTGGACCGATGAGGACTTCAACAATGCCTTGGAGAGGGCTCGAAACCTGTGGAGAGAAGTCTACCCTCATTGCCGGATTAGCTTTCGGGAAAAGTCGGTGGCTCCACCCCCCCGGGGGGGCCTCCCCCTCGGGACATTGGCCCGATAGCCACAGCGTCAGCAAGACCTCCTCCCAAGCCAACCCCCCCAGCCCCAAAGGCGGCATCAACCACCGCCCCAAAGGCAGAGCCAGCCTCAGCCTCAAGTGTGAAGAGGGAGCCATCCCCCACAGCCTCAGCCTCAAGTGTGAAGAAGGAGCCATCCTCCACAGCCTCAGCCTCAAGTGTGAAGAGGGAGCCATCCCCCACCGCACCTGAGCCAGCCCCAAAGGTGGAAGAGCCAGCCCCTGTCAAGGAGGAAAAGATCGGTATGCCGCCAGGGCTTGTGGATGAGCTCCAAACCATGAGCCCAGCACAGAAGAAGGCCAGGTGCTATTAGTGCTGCAATTGATTCAATTGATTAAACATTGTCATGGCCATAGTAAATGACATGGTTGCATGGTTTCAGTTGAGTAAGGGTTTTGGCATTGTCATTCAATCATGTTCTTTCCTTTGTCGCTGACAGGCCAAGCTCAGTGACCCCTACGTGCGGGAAATGATTCAGCAGCAGATCTCTTTCTTGCAGGGCCTTCTTGAAACTGATGTTGACGGGGGTGATGGATGGGACGAGGTGTTGTGCCATGGCTGCAGTTCAGTGATCCAGCTGTTGAGAAGGAGTGATTTGCTGTCATGCCACCAATGCCTGTGTCAAACTCATTATCATTATTGTTTGGCCAAGGGACGAGATCTTGACCGACTACCAGATCCAGCCTAGCATCAGAGCTATGATGGCCGCTGCCAAGATCTCCCGGAGCCACAAGATCAAACTAATGTGTCTGGTCTGGGTGTTGAACTTGAAGATCTGATATCTTTTCCTTGCTCACAGTTTGGTCAACAGGTCTGAGTGTTTCAGCTTTTTTGTTTGTATGTTTTCGAAACAAATACCAAGGTTCAACATGCTGCTCCGCTGGGGGAACAAGGCAGAGTCGAATGACTGGTTGCGCAGGGCAATTGGCAACTTGGCTTCACATGTCATGGCTGAGCACTCATGCTTTGAAGCAACATTTTCAAAAAACATGATTGATACTCAAAAAAGTATTTTCAAAGTTGTCAAGGTTGAAGTGCTTGTACTCCAGGTCAAGAAGAGGTTGATGCAGCACCGTCATCAAATTGGCGCCGCTGGCGCTGAGCATGGACTTTTTTCAATTTGTGGGCCAATTGAGCTCAACTGAAATTGCAGTCATTTGTGTCATTTGTGTCAATTGTGTCATTTGTGTCAATTCATCATTGACAAATGCAGTCTTGAAGCATGGGCATCAATTAGGTTGAACAATGAGTGCTTGTTCTTGTCGAAAAAAAGTGAATGATGTTTAAGACATATGAATCAAGGTTTGGTTTCATGTTCAGTCTTTGCACCCATGCTTTCGTGTTTCCATGCTTTTTTGCCCATGCTTTCTTGCAATGACAGTTTGCAAACAATGGCATGTGAAGAAACAAAAAAGGGTGAACGCTAGTCCCAGCACAAGGTGATCATGTTGCAGAAGCAGTGAAACACTTTCATGGCAGCCGTTGCTTCATGTTACACTTGTTGCTTAGATGTTTGTCAGGCAAAGCATTGATAAAGGGTGGTGGGATGGGCTCAGTTAGCATATCTTCCAGATGACTTGTTTGCAAGTTGTGCAATTGGGTCAATTTGTCAATTGGGTCAATTTGTTGTCAATTGGGTCAATTTGTCAATGGCAAGTTATGTCAATGATGGGTGAGTCATGTCATCGCTTGCAGCACTTGTGATGTCAATGATTCTTTGAGTGTTTGTCTCAAGCATCTTCAGTGACAAATTGTTTCAGTTGATACAGTGTGGAACATGTGACATGTTTGAGGTTGCTCAGTTCACTACTTGGATGAGAAGGCATGGACTTTGTTTTAGCAATGGTTTCTTCATAGCCACATATCTCACTTGATTCAATTGTGTCAATTGAAAGATAGCCAACTAGAAACGGTGTCATTGATGGCTCAAAAATGCACCATCTTCATGTGAGGCAGATGGATCGATTGGTCTTGGGGGTGCTCTTGGACAAGCAGGCCTGGTTTCTGGGAGTCAGTCAATTTGTTTTCCATTGTCATGTTGCATCAATTGATTCAATTGTGTCAATTGCTTCTTGTCAGTGAAATTGATCCAGTTCATTGAAATTGTTTCTTTTCAATTTGGTCAATTTCAATCAATTGGATCAATTGGAATTTGTGTCATTCACTTTGATTCACTTTGATTCACAGCCAGTTGCATTGAGATTCATTTATATTCAAACGTACTAGATAAATCAAAAGCATATCTTAGATGAGTTTATTGAGATTCATATTCATACATACGTACTAGATGAATCAACAGTGCATATTCATATCTTAGATGACTCTGTTGAGATTCATTTTCATATCCACTAGATGAGCCAAACGTGCATGCATACTCATATCTTAGATGAATCTATTGAGATTCAACTTCATATTTACTAGATAAATCAAAAGTGCATAGTCCTGTTGATTCATTTTCATATCTACTAACTAGATGAACCAACCGTGCATAGTCATATCTTAGATGACTCTTTTGATATTCATTTTCAAATCCACTAGATGAATCAATAGTGCAAAGTCAAATCTTAGATGACTCTATTGATATTCATTTGCATATCCACTAGATGAATCAACAGTGCACAGTCATATCTAAGATGGCTCTATTGAGATTAATTTTCATATCCACTAGATAAGTCAATATTCACCAATATACTTACACAATATACTTACCAATATATTTAAATTTAGATATGAAAACATAATGTCAAGTGCATGGAGATGAATATTAAAAACTATGAATACTTGTATCAATTTCTCAAAATTGATCAAAATTGTTTAAACAATACTTATTCCCGTCCACAAAAATCTGCTCAAAATTGCTCCAAATTGCTCAAACTTATTTAAAAGGACTTATATCTGCCCAAAAAAAATTGCTAAAAAATGCTCAAAATGGTTCAAAATTGCTCAAAATTGTTTAAAAGTACTTATACCTGCCCAAAAAAAATTGCTAAAAAATGCTCAAAATGGTTCAAAATTGCTCAAAATTGTTTAAAAGTACTTATACCTGCCCACAAAAATCTGCTCAAAATTGCTCAAAATACCTGCCCACAAAATCTGCTCAAAATTGCTCAAAATTGCTCAAAATTGCTCAAAATTGCTCAAAATTGCGCTCAAAATTGCTCAAAATCGCTCAAAATTGCTCAAAATTGCTCAAAATTGCTCAAAATTGCTCAAAATTGCTCAAAATGGCTCAAAATGGCTCAAAATTGCTCAAAATTGCTCAAAAGTACTTAAAAAGTACTTATACCTACCCAAAAAATCTGCTCAAAATTGCTCAAAATTGCTTAAAAAGTACTTATACATGCCCAAAAAATCTGCTCAAAATTGCTCAAAATTGCTCAAAATGGCTCAAAATGGCTCAAAATTGCTCAAAAATGCTCAAAATGTCTCAAAATGTCTCAAAATGCCATTTTGAGAAATTTTGAGGTGATTTTGAGACATTTTGAGACATATTCAGACATATTAGGTGATAGAATCAACACGATGCATGATAATAATGTAGTTACATCAATAACGTTGTATGGTGTGCAAATCATGATTAGGTTCACAAACTTCGGAATGGCGACCAGCTTGTGGGGAGATTAATTTGTAGGGAGTTTTGGGTGCAAATCATGATTAGGTTCACAAACTTCGGAATGGCGACCAGCTTGTGGGGAGATTAATTTGTAGGGAGTTTTGGGCATCTCTAATAGGTGATAGAATCAACACGATACATAATACCAATGTAGTTAAATCAATAACGTTGCAAATCATGCTGCAGCAATTGAGTGAGTCAAGCAATTGTAGCCATCACATTTGACACAATTGAGTCAATTGGATCATCATGCCAGCTGCCCCTGTGAACCGAGCTTCCAAGAGACAACGCACTTTGCCCCAGATGATGGAACACATGATGAATCCCATGATGATGAATCCCATGATGGGTGGAATGATGAATCCCATGATGGGAGGTGGCATGGCGCCTATGTTGATGTGTGGCTGCAATGGAATGATGGGACCCATGAATGGAATGATGGGTGGAATGATGAACCCAGCAGCCATGCGTCGAATGATGGAAGATGTTGCGGCTGGGGAAGATGCTGAGGAAGAAGTCCATGATTATGATGATGTTGGTGCAGTCCAAGATGCTCCTCCTCCTCAGCCTGCTGCTGCTTCGGCCTCTGTGGTTGCGCAGCCTGTGGCTCCTGCTGTGCCTGTCCCTGCTCAGCCTGAGCACCAGCCGCCGCCTGTGCTCCCTTACAACAAGAGTGATGATGCTGCCATCACAAGGTCTGCAAGTATGATCAGAGGCCTGGGGTGGGACATGTATGTAACCGATGTTGATATGATGATCCTATGTTTGTTTTAAGTTTTGTTGATATGATGATCCTATGTTATGTTGATATGATGATCCTATTTTTGTTTTAAGTTATGTTGATATGATGATCCTATGTTTGTTTTAAATTATGTTGATATGATGATCCTATGTTATGTTGATATGATGATCATATTTTTGTTTTAAGTTATGTTGATATGATGATCCTATGTTTGATTGAATTTAAGTTATGTTGATGTGATGATCCTATGTTATGTTGATATGATGATCCTATTTTTGTTTTAAGTTATGTTGATATGATGATCCTATGTTTGATTCAATTTAAGTTATGATGATATGATGATCCTATGTTATGTTGATATGATTATTTTTTTTTAATTTATGTTGATATGATGATCACATGTTTGTTTTAGTTACCATGCTAGTGGGAAAATGGTAAAATGTTTGCAAGATAAAATTGTGCAATGTTCATTTCATGAATGGTCATATGGTCTGCTTCCTGTGGTTGTCAGGCATTCCCATGACAAGACTTTCCTATGCCATTGAGAAGTTGGTGCCAGCCCTGGATGCCGGCTACACCAGTGGCCTCACCCAGCGAGGTCTTCTTCAGCTTCTCTGGATCATCACGAAGTTAAAGCCATCTCTCAAGATTTCGAATCTTCGTGATTTGGTGAGAATCAATCAGTGTTGTTGTTTTAGATTACGATTATTAATACTTTAGTTGTTGTTTGTGTAGTTCATTAGATTGTCCCTGTTTGGCCATGTTGTGTTGAGTTGTTGTGTCTTTGCAGCCACAGATAATGTCATCCAATGACAATGAAATGTTTATATACATTTATATATTAATAATGTAAAATATACAATGATAGAGATTCTTCAACATCAGTCAAAGGTTATTGTACCCATCTCACCATCAATCGCCCAGGTGTGACCTCGTATGATGATCTTGGCAACAGGTTCAAGAAGGCCCATGACAGGATCAAGGATTCCTGCGAAGGGTTTCCTGACAACATCGTCCAGGAGCTTCCGTTGGTCTTGGGGGATGCCGAGGTCAATGATGTGGCTGTTGCTCAGGGATGGAAAGATGAGTTCCTGAAGCCTGTTTCTTGTGCAAAGGCTCCTCCGCCCAGTGTTGCTGAGTTCTTTGCAGGCAGGCATCCGGCTGCAGCACCTGTGCCGGCGTTGTCTCACCCCCCTGCGCGCAATTCGTCAATTGCGTCAATTGCCCCAATTGCTGTGACAACAAGCAAAGCTGCTCCGCCAGCTCCAGCCAGCCCAGCTGCTGAGGCAGCTGCTCCGCCAGCTCCAGCCCGCCCAGCTGCTGAGGCAGCTGTGAGAGATGCCACTCCACCAGCTGAGCCTAGCCCAAATGGAGATGCCCAGGGAGCTGAGCCTAGCCCAGCTGTGGACCCGGCTGTCGAGCCTAGCCCAGCTGCTGAGGCAGCAGCTGTGACTGTGCCAGCTGCAGATGGAGATGGCCCACCCATTTGTCTGATTTGCCAGCAGGAGATGACCAATGGCGCGATGAAGACACTTGGGTGCGGCCACACATATCATCTTTCTTGTATGGAGGGCTGGTACACAGCAACATCCAACTTCGAAGAGCGTTGCCCTCTCCGTTGCCAGATCACGCCCCCAGCTGGTGATCGAGCTGTTCGAGGAGCGGATGACTTCGAGGTTGTGGACTTCATGTGAGTCTGAGTGAGTGACTGGCAGATGATCGGATGGCTGAACTTGGCCCAATGGCCCAATCTAGTTGGCAGATGGCTTGGTCAAGCCAGTGAGGAAACTTTAAGTTGCAGCAGAGTTGTTTATGAGTTGTCTATAGTATAATCTCATTTTTTTTTTTGAACCATTGGCTGGCCATCATCGAATTTTATTGAAGTTTGTCTCATTTGGGGGGATTCTCTCTGCAGTGGAGTCAGCTAAATGCCGGACCACTTTAGCTTTGACGCAATTCATTTGTGTCAATTGCCATCAATTGAGGTGTGTGAGTTGCAATTGTGGTTTGCCAGCAGCAAAGGCGTTGGTCTGAAGCTCCATTGGAAGAGATGATGGGGAAAATGCATTGTTATGCTATTGCTATTGCAAGCTGCTTTCATTGAATCGTTAAAAGCTTGTGCTGGAGCTCCTTTTTTTACTTGTGTTGTTTCTGTAGCTTACTTTTCTGCAGGCTTCGTTGTGGAGTGAGAAGGCTGGAACTTCACTGACTTTCTGATTTTTTTACACTTGTGCAATGATGATGGTGAAGTTGAACTGTCAAGACTGCCGGAAGTCATTCATTGCTGTTCGCACATTGGTGAGTTGGTATGTGCCTGCCAGATTTGGATCAATTGACTTCTTCAACTGAAAAAAATTATATATAATGATTCATAAGACAACCAAACAAGAATCATGACAATCAAACCAAACAATCTTCAGGCTTTGAACAAATGATGTTTGAATTGCAGTGCAGCAATGGTGCCAAACCATGGACAATCAGTAAGAGATCACAAACCTAAACCATGGCCAATCTGTAAGACATCATTTGAGTTTCAGGTAGTTCAATTTGAGTCAATTGTGTGATTTGTCTCATGGACTTCGATGATGGCGGCAGTGACAGTCAGGAAGGGCGTGACGACTTTCAGTCCCTGACTACAGACTTGGAGCCCTTTACTTGCGATCACCCATTGCTGAAGTTTGGCCAAGTTGGCTACAATGGACCTGCTGGCTTCATGTGGGACTTTGCCTATGTCTATGACAACCTTCATGCTTTGGGCGAAAAGAAGCAGAAGTACAAGATGTTAAAGGAGCTCCAGGAACAATGCTGTGAAGGGCAACACTTGTCCAGGGAAGATTTGCATGTGAAAAAGGAAAGAAGGCTAGCCAATTTGCCCAAAACAAAATTGTCCTTGATGAATCATGGTCGAACTATGTTAGACATGATTTGACATTGAAGAGGTTGTTTCAATTATGTAATCAAGAGTAATCATCTGCATTTGTTGTGCAGGCGAGGGTGCTTGGCCGTTGATGCAGTGAGCACATTGCTTGTCTTGCACTTTTTGCTCGACTTGCTCAACAAAACAAGAACTGATGCCAAAGCGCTGACTATGAGAAACTATTTCAAAGATGTTGGCATGCTGGTCACCCAGGAAGCAAGTCGCCACAATGATGTGCTGAAGTTTTCAGTTGGTGACTTTCCTATGCATGTTCTGCCTACAGGGAAGTTGCAAGGCTTTCGTTTGTGGCTCGGAAGACATGTTCACAAACAGGTGGTTCAATTGTGGCTTACACTGTGGAAGTGGATGGCCAGGGAAGACAATGGGCCACTTCTGACAGAAGACATTTCCAGCAACGATGATGAGGAGCCATCCTTGGTGGATTTACTCATGTTTTGTGTCAATTTTATACATTCCTACAAGGCGGCCCATTCGTTTCGACAGCCTCCCCCTTTCTCCACCGATAGCATGAGAAATCTGCAACAATGCGTTCTCAAGTTTGTGGCGTGGGTTGTCAACAATGTGGTGCTTGAGATGATGACCCAGCAGGACGATTCTCAGCCAGTGCCATCCAGACGCGTGAGAAGGCTAGGTGGTAGTCAAAATGCATTACATTTTTGTTTACTGTAAAATAGTTTTGTGCCTGTGTGAATTCTCGAAGGTGTGGAAATTAAAGGTTTTGAACCTTGCCAAACAGGAACTCCGATGCAAATCTGCGGAAGATGAGTCCTCATGAGATCTGGCGTGTCATTGAGCAAAGCAAGGATACTGGGGTGTCATACCAAAAGATTTGTGCTCTGCGAAAAGATGACCCACAAGGAGGAATCAGTGAGCAACTGACGTAGGTTTGGCAGAGAAAATTGTTGTCAATGTACAGGCAGTCATCAAGGCTAAGTTTCTTCAATGTGAAGAACTTCGCCATTGTCACGGATGCCTCAACTCATAGCAACAAGGACTACCTGATGAGCCTGGCCTATGACCCTGTAAATGGAGTAGGGGCTCACATGTGCTCAGTTCACGTCAGGTCAACAAAAGTGTTACACCCACAGGAGATGGAGCTGACACCAGAAGCAGAGCGCTTGGCAGCGAGACGGGAAATTGAACGGCTTAGCAGCTTGAAGTTCTTGCAAGGCCTTTCGGCCCAGATATGCAAGTTGACTGACCTTTGCTTGGATGATTTTAAATTTCCTGAAGTCTTGCTCAAAATGTTGGAGCTGCAACCAGGCGATAACTTCTTCTTTGACGACAACGTCGCAGTGCTGAATGGAGAGGAGTTTCAATTAAGTCAATTACGTCAATTGTCTGATTTGCCTTGTTTGCATTGCATCATGGACCAAGGCAAAGTTGGCTGCGCAGCTGCTGCCTTTGTCACTTCCCAAGCTGGCCTCCAAATCCACTTCACCTTCGACAAGATTCACCGCCTGTTGAGAGACCTGAAAAACCCAATCAAAGCAGCTGGCTTGGAATCTTGTGTTTTGGCAACAACGTATCTGTTCAGCGTCAACACCAAGCCTTTTGGAAGTGGCCAATGGTTTACGGAAAAAACTCAGATCTTGGAAGCATTCTTTGAATCCAACAGCTTTGATCCTGGGTCATTTGCTTGGATCTCACTTTTTTGCTGAAGTTGGTTGTTGATTTTGTTTGTTTGCGAATGTAGGCTACTGGAACAAATCATATTTGAAATCAAGTTTTGAAGCAGCTCAGGACTGCCAATGGTTTCAGGCATTGAAAGAGAGAATTGCCAATGATTTTGGTATGGAAGGGTGCTCCGACAGGGAGATCTTTGACTCCATTCCCGAGCAATTGGAATCGTGGAGGCTCAAGGGCGGACTTGCCAAGGCAAGCAGATGGTTTTCCTGGAACGAAGGAGCTGCTGTCCACTTGAAAGAATGGCATAGCTCCCTCATGCTCCTCTCGTGGTACTTCCCAACAGATCTTGACACTGATGGTCAGTCTGGTTTGTTAGGCCTCAAAGGCTGTTTGACACAGATGTATTGGGAAGATGCCCACATCATCTTCAGAGTTCAATATGGAATGTGGTCGTGGTACTCGCAGCAGATCCATGATGTCAAAAGCCCAGAGCATGCAATCATTGAATCTTTGGAAATGGTCGAGTCATGGATGAGTCATCAGTCTCTCCAGACCCTTGCTGAATCGTGGAGCGCTCAAACTTGGGCCGATGTTGAGCGGTTTGTGCCTGACCAGGAGGCCTTCATTGCCAGAGTGAATACCTATGCTCTTGGATGCTTGATGAATCGTTGCGCAGCGCTTTCCAAGTTCTCAGCTCCACCTGAGACATGGGTTGGGCTTCTAGATCCCCAGCAAGCACAGGTGACAAGAATGCGGCTCTTGAAGGAGTATCGTTGGTTTCAATCCTTGCGGTGCAGCATGGCTCCTTTTGCAGCAGAGCTTGCCAGTGACATTGAGACGGTCTTCGATTTGCCTTGTCGTCATTTGTGTCATTTGTGTCATTTTGACTTTGGAGCAGCGCAAGAGCTGGCCAAGCTGCTGATTGGTGGCTTTGCGGATTCAAAAGTGGTGGAGGACATTCACCAAGCATGCAGGGTGGCCACGAACCCAGGCAGCAACAAGAAGCTCTCTGGAGCTACGTTGCAGCTTGTTTGCCAATTCTCTGAGGTTTTGGACAAGAGAGGGATCGTCCATCCAGCTGCCCTAACCCGTGAAGAATTCTTGGACAAGCGGCCTGATGCCAGAGATGATTTCAACTGCCGCCAGGAATTCAAATCATCCAGCCATAGTCTACCAGCTCGCTACTCAGAGATTCTGACGAAGAAGATGTGGCGCACTGTCAGTGAGGATTGGCTTCGAACCTCATACGGGGCATGGCAATGGATGATTCAATACTGCGGGCAAAGGCTTGCTGACCAAGGTGTTCGCCTGGAGGCCAGGGAAGTGACGAAAATGACCAAAATGATGTGTAGCAAATGTTTTTGTGTCAGTTGAATTACCCGTCAGGATGGTCTTCTGAACCGCCTTGCTTTTCAAGGGCAAGTGATTGAAGTCAATTTTGTCTATCTACTCATTTTGGGCAATTTGAAGTGGCAAGCCCTTGCTTGGCCGTTGAAGCTTGTGGACGCTGCTGATGATGATTATCGCATGATGCGATGGGTTTTGGATTCGTCGTCAAGTTGTCAATGGCTGCAATGCTCTCTGAACATGCCAGCTTTTCAAACAAAGCTAGTCTGGAGCAATCAGTTTGGCATCCACTGGCAACAGGTTGGGCCTCCTGAAACATTTGCGCAGAATTGCTTGCGGCGCTCCAATGGCCTGACATTCACAGATCTTTGCTTGATGGGGAGGCATCTTTTTGGCTCCGAAATCAAAGAGAAGTCTAGGAAGGACATCCTTTTGAAGCTGGCGTTGCATTTCGGAGATGATTTTGCAGAGCTGGTCTTGGAGTGCGACTCTAAGACGACAAAGAAGTCATCATCTGATCCAGATCAAGCAGCTTTGGTAAAAGCTGTGTTTGACCACTTGGACGCGGATGAGCAGAAGGAGTTTCGCTCTGTCAAGGAGAATGTCTACAGGGAGGAGAAAACTCAGAAGCAATTGAAGTGGCGCAAATTGCTCAACGAAAAAATGGAGGAGCAAGCAGCAACTTGGATGAAAATGTTTAAGCTGGTCTGGCTAGTTTGTTCCAGCTGCATTTCAATTTTTCATTTTTTTTCCAAGACAGGCATGTTATTGCATCTACGTTTTTTCCATTTCCAGGAAAAAGCCAAGAAGAAGGCTGCCAAAGGCAAAGGCAAATCCAAAGCCAAAGGGAAGGTGAAGGGAAGAAGCAAAGGCAAAGGAAGAAGTGGCCGAGGCTCAGGAAAAGGGGCTGCAAGCAGTAGCGGAAGAAAAAGGAAGAGGGAAGCTGAAGAAGATGACGAGCGACCAGGCAAGGAAGCAAGCGATGCTGTGAAGATGGAAGACGAAGAGGATTTGGAGGAAGAAGAAGCTCAAGTCAATTTTGTCAATTCAGGCAATTGCGTCAATTCAGATGTGGAGGACCCACTGCCAAATCCTTCTCCAGGTGAAGCAAACGAAACTGAACGTGCTGAAGCAGCAGCTGAACTTGCTGAGGAAGCAGCTCCTCCTGCTGAACTTGCCGAAGAAGCAGCTCCTGCTGCTGAAGTTGCTGAAGGAGCTTCTCCTTCTGAAGTTGCTGAAGGAGCTCCTCCTGCTGAACTTGCTGAAGCAGCAGCTCCTCCTGCTGAACTTGCCGAAGAAGCAGCTCCTGCTGCTGAAGTTGCTGAAGGAGCTTCTCCTGCTGAAGTTGCTGAAGGAGCTCCTCCTGCTGAACTTGCACCCCCGGCTCAACCGGCTGAGCCAGCTCGGCCAGCGCCTGTGCCTGGCAGAGATGTCGGGCCTCGAGTGCACTCAACACCTGCCCTCCTCAGAAGCATTGAGCCCAACAGTTGGTTCAAGTTGAGGCTTGACAAGAATGCGCACAGGTTTCAAGTCGAGATGGACAAGAATAGAACGGTTCAACATGAGCTGTGGGATTCAACCCAGAGACAAATGTATTATTCCAGAAGTTTCAAAGCAACAGGTGACTGGAAAACCGCACTTCAAGAAGTGCACACTTGGATGTGGGAAAAGTTTGTCTTGGCTGGGTTGGAATTGGGGCCTGGAATCCGAGATCAAATTCCAGGAGAAGTCCCAGATGAAGTTTTTGAAGGCCTCAAGGATGAGATGAGTGCGCTGCCACCTCCTAGGAATTATAATAACAGGAGAAAGTAGAAGAGCGCTGGGATGACAAAGTCATCGCCTTAGGGCCTTGGTAAGACGCTCTGGTTGAAGCAAGTCCTTCACCTGATGCACTTGCAAAATCGCAAGAAGATGCTCTGTTTAAAAAGGAATCAAATAATCCTGTCACATGTTGGGGTCTGCTTGTGTTTATTGTGAATTGACTCAATTGATTGATTTGTGTGGTATTATAGCCTGAGGGTTGCACCTGGATGGTATTTTTCAATGCTTTGTCAAATGTTGGGGCCTGCTTCTCATGTGTCAGTGCGAATTGACTCAATTGACTTGAACCAGATTGATTTGTGTAGTGGCCAGTGGTATTGAAGCTTGAAGTTTGTGCCGGGATGGTCTTTCAATGCCAATGCAGGCTGCCAGATTCATCATCAGGCCAAGGACTCAGGAAGCCTTTACTTTTATACGCATGGTCAGAAGCCTTGGACTGGTATTCTTGTCAGTGAAGAAACCAAACAAAATTGTGGACTGGATTAATTCTTTTACCGCAGGTTTTTTGGCCCATGAGCACATTTGTTGGTTTTGCCATTTTGGTCATTTGTGTCAATTTGTTCATCATGGACCAGCAAGCTGGCCTCGCGTTTCTTCCGGTGATGGTGCTGTCCACTGTGACAGCCAGTGCCAGCCTTCAAGGCCCAAGTGCAGCTTCAGAAGATGACGATCAAGAGAAATGGCTGGATGACAAGCTCCAACAGATTTCTTCGTTAGATTTCTATGATTTCTTGGCCTGCAGCAAATTCAATAGGCGCTGATGCTGTTTTTGTTCTTGGAAAATTGAGACAACATGCATCGAAATTGAAATTGAATCATTCTTTGATGATCAATGAATAACCTCGAAGTCCATTTTGTTAATTGCCCTGCAGGCGTGTCGACTGACCAGAAGGACTGCATCATGTCAAGTCCACATGTCAAGACTTTCTTGATTTTGACCAAGAGAATGGCGGCAGGGCCTCGAAAGTGTGGCCTTCATTTTTGTGTGAAGCATATCCTTTTTTGCGCGGCGCAACATCGTGCTTGGAGATGATGGTGCTGGTTGCTGAAAGGTTTCTTTTCAATTTGGTCAATTTCAATGAATTGGATCAATTGGAATTTGTTGAGTTTTGTGCTGGCCGAGCCCATCTCAGTCGAGAGATGCTGCGTCAAGGATTTCACCAAGGAGCTTCTGTGGACATTCTTTTTCATCCCCACCATGACATGTTGAGTTCCAAGGGGCTGAGGACTTGGTTTGACATGGTAGTGGCTTCTCGGCGAAAGTCGTTACACTGGTTTGCTACCAGATGCTCGAGCTTCGTCCCGCTCTGTATCTCTCAAAGCATCAGATATGAGGAGAATTCATTCTACGGGGATAGAAGCAGGCCATGGGTGGAGCAGGGCAACCTTCAACAGGAAGTAACTGCAATGATGATGTTCTTCAGTTTCCTCTTGGATTGCATTCCGGTGTTGGAGCAACCCACAGGGAGTGTGCTTCCAAAACTACCATCCCTTCGTAATGTTTTGTGGTTCTTCGACTTCAAGAAGACAGTGACCTACATGGGAAGCTTTGCTGGCCCAACAAGCAAGCCTCTCCAGATCTGGCATCCGTCTTCAGGGCCTGGCTCCCTATTTGCAGCCATCGCCAGGCCAAGGCCAGATGGCTTGGACAATTTGGCTTCCAGTGGCCAGAGCTGGGATGGAAGCCACACTTACACTGGCAATAAGGAGATGCTCATCGAAAGCGAGCACTACACGCCAGAGTTTGGCGCTTGTGTCGCCCAAATCTACGAGCAGATTCGAGCTTCGTGAAAACTTCACAACGCTCAATTTGCTCAGTGTTGTCCATTCAAACTGTCAGTCAGTGTCTTGAATGCGACAAGAGTACTATAGCCCAAGGGTTCTGACTTTGAGTGGTGCGTCCCTCGGTCAACTTTGACTGTCTCTGTGGGGTCAAGAGGCAACATGGCATTTGCTCCAGCAAAAAAAATGCGCAATCAGTGACAGAGCACTGCAAGTTCAGCGTTGCCATCTCATGTGCTTCAGTCAATTTAATTGACTCATTAGCCCTTTGGCTTTTTGAAATACTTCAAATATGTGTACTGAGGTTGGAATTGTTCTGCTCCGCTACCAAGCTTGCTCCGCTACCTTCAAGAGCTCAATGCAGGCATGCTTGACTTCTTTGACATTTATTATTAATATCACTTCCCATTCGCATTCCCAAAGCAAGACCCAGGATCAGGTCTGGATGACGCTCTAGGCCTGCCTACTGTTTGTTGCTGGTCCTGTTTGCATTTTAAATGTTTTCAAAAGTAATTCTTAATAACTTGCTTGCAAGGCTCGGCGAGAAGTGGCAATTGGATCAATTGACTTCAGCTGATTATGATTGTGGCACTTGAAACAATTGACTGACTGACTAATTGAGTTCAGCTTCTCATCTTCATTCTTTTGCCCACTTGGACAATTGTCGATTTGTGTTTCTGCATGCTTGGGTCAAAGCATGTTGGGCATGGCATGATTTCTTGCCTAGTGATTTTTTATTTTATTTTTTAAAAATTTTTGACATTTTTAAAAATTAAATTTTTGACAGAATTGACCGGTTCAATTGACAAAATTGACACAAGTCACACACATGATCGAAGCAACGACATGATTCAATTCACGCAGGTGAGGTCTTCACAATAATAACACAACCGCAGGTAAACGTTCAATCAACGTTTTACCATATTTTAGATTTTATCTTTTTGAAAATATTTTGTCTTTTTTTAAATATTTTGTAAAAAAATATGAAACCACATTTGTTTGCACAACGTTCTGGACAACAAATTAGTCTACCAAATTTCAGATTAGCCTACCTAAATTTCAGAAATGCCTATGTCATTTTCAAATCACCTAGGCATTTCTGAGATCAGGTAGGCATTCCTGAAAATCATGAACGGACCAACCCCTACAAACTAATACCCTACGATCTGGGATGCATTCTTAAGTTTGTGATGTGTATGATGTTTCTTCATTGATTGTGCATGATGGTGCCATGTTAACATTGCCCAACCCAATCCTTACCAAGAAACATCACTGGGTCAGTAATTTGCCCATATCCCACCAGCCCTGGTGGTGGTGGCGCAAGCGGCTGGGCTGGCAGTGGCTCGGCCAGCGGTGGTGCTGGTGGCTCAGAGGGGCTTGCGCTGCTGCTGGCTGCTGCTGCTGCAGCAGCTGCTGCTGCTGCTGCTGCAACGCGATTTCTGGGCCCAGGTCTGGCCTGCAAGATCCAATGACAAAGTTGATACTGAGACACTTCACTTCAGTAAGTTTTGTAAACAGCTTGTGTCACGCAAATTAAGTTTGCTGACAAGACATCTGAACATTTGCTCGCCTTCTTCTCCGGGCGTGTCATATTACTGTCCAAACCATCAAGGACTTGCCTCACGAATTTCATCATCATTCATTGCACTCAATCATTTGGCTAGGACATGCTTGCAATATGTTGGTGCAATGTCAATGTCAACGAACTTACCATTGACACATATCTTTGCACATCTTTAGGATTGGACTGCCCACCAAGGCGCTGAACCCAGTTCGTATGACCCCAGAGGGTGCATTCATACCAGATGTTGACGGTCTTCTTCAGATGTAAGGCCCACGAGCGCTTGATCTGCAAGCCAGGTGGATAGAGGCTCAGCACCATGCAGCCCCTTAGCAGCGCAAATGGCATTCAGACACTGACATCCTGGCCAGTCAATGGATGACTTAGCAAACGGATGCCTTTGGATTCGGGCAAAAATTGATTCTAATCTCAAGCCTATCAGTGGCTTGCAAGCAAGAAACGCAACAGACATGCAAAATAAAACCGCTTTGTTTCCACACACCGGCATTCCACATGAACTAGTTGGTTGCAGCATGACTTCTCTAAATGAACTCCAAGCTTCCAATCAAAAGACATAGCTTCGGATTCCGGTGTGACCGTTGGGTCCAAGCCGTTGAGGTTGTGGCATGTCACAATCCTTTGGCAATCCCTTTGCCAGTCTTCTGACAGCGATTGGAAAGCGACTCCAACCTCCACCCCAAAATCCTCAGAAGTCAAGCCAGAAAACAATGATCAAACGCAGCTGTATGCATCCGATAGCCAAAACATGTTGCTGGTAAATTTCCTTGACCCATGAAAACAAAATTGCGTATTGCAACCACCAATTCCGTTCGTGTGACATTCTGAAAGTCAAGTCAAGTTGCTTCAAGGACTGCCGCCACAAGAGATACCATGGCAGATGTTCGATGGAAGCCCCGACTGCAGCAAATCCTGCGAAATCACAAAGAGAACTGGTTAGCCACAAAAGCAAAATGTAAAATTTTATAAAAGAGACACTACCTAACATCCAACAAGAGAGCAAGAGTGTCCAGCAATGCCATGTGTGCAATGAAGCAGTCCTCAAAAGCCTGCCAGGCTTAGTGAGAAGGATTCGCAGGCATTGTTGCGCACGAGGGTGCCGGAAGACACTCTGCATGATGTGGGATTCCAGACCTGCTTCTTCTCCATAGCCACCCTTTGGTCCTCCGCACTTTTCCCTTAGCTGTCAATGCTTAAAATTTCACCGCAGGGGCTTCATCCCAAAAAGCACAGAAAAGAATGAATGTGCTCACTGATATCAATGTGGCAAATTCCGAGATTCGTCTTCGGCAAAAGTTGCGCCAACCGATGTTCCCAAACATTTTCACCGAAGACCTCCGAAGGAATCTCCCCGTAGCTGGACACATACGCCTTCTGGAATGCTCCTCGCCTCTTCACTTGGACTTCCATCTGCCAAGGCGCAGACATTGTGATTGAGCGAGGTAATTGTCGAAACTACTTCCCCATGCCATGCGTTCTCTCAGAAACAAATCGCTGTATCAGAAGGACACTGAAAAAAGATTCTAGTGTATCCTGGCTCTACGTAGCATCGAGCTAGAGTTTATCTGACAAATCTGACTGAAATCAAAGAAAACGCAGCACTTCTCGCCTCAGGGCCCCAGACCGCATTTGGCCCCACTCCATAGCCAAGGATAAGGACGCGAGCTGGCCAATTGATGGTTTCACCAGTTGGAAGCTTCACCGGGATGGTCTGGGCGGCCTCAATGCTCAAGCAAAGCGGTTGAATGACAAAGGCAAGTGCACGAAAGGGTTTCTGCAAAATTGACAAATTGGCCACTCAGCCAACATGTTGACTATGTAGGAACAAGTGAAAAGCCCTTGACACAGAAGCGGCTTAATGAAAGAACACCAGCAACAGTGACTGAATAAGTAGTAGCACTGCTGAGTGAAGGACTAAAATAACAGCAGCGAATTAATGATTGTAGACATGAATGACCTAGCATTCCTGCGCAACAACCATTGTTCCAAATGTCCTGTGCCTTTTCACATTTATGATTTATGGTGTGTTAATGGGCTGAGCTTGGCCCATGAGCACCAAGCCCAAGGCTTCTCATCAAAGGCCGAAACACTAGAAGCAGTACCAGCCCAGCCAAGTTGCATTTCGGGAGTCACTTTTTCCCGGAATGCTCTCTGAGCTCTCCGTCAGCTTCTGCTGCCCTGGGCACAGGGAAAAAACCAAAACAAGTGAGTCTCATCACATGGACAAACAGACTGCAGCATAACGTAGCTGTGAAAGTGAACCCATCTGAAAGTAAGGAGGCAATGCACTGTTCCCTCCCAACTTGGCACACCTATAATCAAGCCTAGTCGCATTTGGAGACCATTGTCCACACACTTGAGCAGCCACCCTTCCAAAGACTTTTTTTGACAGTTCGTCACAGTCTGCCTCAAAGGAAAACATCAGATGAAAATAGAATTGGGAAACAATTTTAAGATCAAAATCTATGAGCAGTAAGAGAGTAACGCCGCCAGGGCTCACTGTGTTCGCTGCCAAACTGGGATCCACCAATGAGAGGAGATACACCGCCTGAGCTAACATTTTCACACGATAAGGTGAAAAACCTGGCGCTACATGAAAGAGTTAGAAGGCTGGTTTGCCGCCAATCTAATGGAGACAAGCGTGTGACATGTTTTTACCTGAACTTCCTTCGAAATTTGATTCAGGCTGTCTTGCTGTCCAGTGGCCTGCTGTCCTTTCCTGCCGGCCAGAAATTCAACAAAAATCTTGGCTGCACTCACAAGTTCATCACGGTGGACCAACAAAAACAACAGTTCAGTTTGCAGATCCCCAGGCCTGTTGGGGCGATCTGCAGTTGACTGCAGATGAGGTGTCCAAGTTGCTGGCAGAAGCTTGAGCGCAACGGAGTCCATGAGCAGCCGAAACCAGTGCCGAAACAAATGATGCTTTATAAATATGAACTTCTAAACCATTAGCCAAGTTCATTTTGATAACATGATATCCACATCGCATAACTGCACATCAGGAGTCACATGACCATATGTCATTTGACATGTGACATGTGAATGTTCACGGTCCATGTGAGCATGTGAGCACTGCAGCAGCACAAAGACACGCTAACTCAAGATTGGAAGATCAAATGAAAATGACATAGTCCATTTCAGCACTGAACATGTAATTCCTTTTGTTCATTCATAAGGCTTTGAGGTCAAAACAAATGATTTTCCAAGGTCCAGACCGTATCTCATGTAGTGAATCAAAATGGGTGGGGGCCCAGCCAATGAAGACCTGGGCCATAGATTCAGAAACGGCAAAATGGTCATCAACAATTACATTAACTAACTCAAAGTAAGTGCATTGAACTATTCAGTCATTGCATCACAAACATGTCTTAATTTATCATACCACATGAAAGCGACCAACTAGTTTCGCTTTATTGATCAACAACTGCATCCAACTTTCTCAACGTGCCGAATCCCAGCCTCGAAAAAAGTCTTCAAAACATTCAAGGTTTTACCTGGTCACAAGCAGTCGAGGCATTGAAAAAAGAAACACAAACACTACAATCGTCATCGGTCAAGTTGTGGACAAAAGGTACACTTCCACGACTGAGCTCAGACCAACACAAACCCAAATACCATTTGTCAAAGACAAGTTAGTGTGACGGAAGCAAGCTTGTAAACAGTTGATTGCTCTGCATTTTTGTTGAAGCTTCTACATTCCAATTATGATATTGTTCTGCAGACAAACTAAGCCAACTGCGAACTGGGGAACAGAATCGAACTGCTGCCTGCCCATTCACATGTCTCTCCCCGCACTCAAATATCAGAAGCCATGTGGTTTGCAGCCTGAGTTGTATGAGAGCTCTCTGATAATAAGGTTACCTTATTTGCCTGATACCATTCCTTCAACATGATATGCTAAAATGGTATCTATAAAAGAACCTCCGTCCCAGCCTGGTGGGGTGTTCCAAACTCGCAGGACCTGGCCAATGTCGAAAGTTTCCACAAACTCAAACATAAATCAAACAGTTGCAGCTCCTGGGCCCAGAAACCCATTCCAAAATGGACAGGGAAAGGAACCAGCAACAGTGTCATTGCAAGATCACATCTACAATACCTATTGAATCCATCATTGCGGACAAGAGTTGACTTTAATACATTAGTTAAAAGTGAAAGACCAATTGCTAAAGACATGCCACATTTTCAACAGCGCTCGGTTAAGGTTATTCATTCTTGAGGCGCTATAAATGTGTTTAAAAAAAGTGGAAGCGAAAGGCAAGTCAACAACAAAACCGCTTCTGTTCCCTGCCTGCGCATTGGCAAAAAAGATCGCCAGGCATAGTCTCTCATACGGTCCTGCCAAGATGTGCACTGTGGTGGTGAGGATAATTTTTGCACTGCTTTGAAAGCCACCCACAAAGGGTTATTTTTGAGAAATTATTTCATTTGCCACCGGCTTAACTACTCATATCTTGCCAAACACAAACGAAACATACTATGATGCTGGACTTGCTCTGTTGAAACTTGTTATTGTGAAACGGCTGATGGTTGTTTCCTAGTTCCGATATGACTTTCACTTCTTCCCTGAACAAACTCAAACAGATTCCGAAGAGTTGGTACAAACAACCAAGTTCCCAGGTACAGGTTTCACAAGTTAATTTGACAGAACTTTGTCTTCCAGGCCAATGTTGTTGATTTTGACTTACATGTGTCGCAGGACAAGTGGCAAATATGTTTCTTGTTGGCCAAGGGTTCTCCATTGCCGTTTCAAGTTTGTAAAATCTTCCCATTGACGATTGAATGCGCAAAAAGGGATCTGCTTGACAACAAGAACTGCATGATTCTGTACAGAACAAAGTTTCCCGATGCATCGCCTCCCAACAACAAATCACCCAGTCCTCCCTCACCCAGCCGGAATGAATGACTGGAAAGAGATACCTGGCGTGCAAGAGACAATTATGACTGGTCGAACATGCGCACTCAGTCAATCTTATTATATTTGGTGATCAATCACTACATGAACTACGCAAAAGAACCTACAATGGGAAAAGAAGGCAACAAGTAGGACCCCAAACTGTTTCGCTCATTTATACTGATATGAACATTTTGTTAAAGCACGACACATCGTATTGTAACATCCTGGCCTGAAGTTTTTTTTGGCACACTTCGCAGTCCCGCAAGCGAAGCCGTTTGCCAAAGCGGCATCACAGAGTCATGTGACATTTGAAATCAAGATTTGGAGCAGCTGCTATGACATATTCGAATCTTGAACGCCAGGAAGTAAGCAGCCTAAGACACCCGCTGCATCTGACAAAAACAGCCCTCCACTCACAAAAATGACTTGTCCATCTCCACTGCCAGGTTGACCTCAGGGTACAAAGAACCAAATTGACTGCAAACCATTTGACATGAATCACCGACACACCCATGACATGTACTTTGCAATCGCCAATCAATCATTACTGGTTTGGACTATCTTTGAGTCAAGTAGCTCTCTTGAAACGCAAAGGTATCCCCACCATAGTGGATAGTGTTCTGAGAAGGAACACACAACCAGTACTGTCCATCTATCTGGACAAGGGCGCGCCATCCGGTGACCTGACAGCCACCGAGCCAAGTCAAATTCTAAATTCTTCTGATGGTTGTTCACTGTTGGCGATCAACTTGAACAATCAAAGCGCACTGTTGGCACACAAATAACCATGAGAGTGAAAGAGAGGTACGAAGTTGATGATTATGAGAATGATGTTTGGCAACCACATCGTGGCATGACAGCATGACCCTTCCTTCAAGATACCCTGCCTCCGTGTTGCAGAGCTGCACAAAATCGTGGGGGGGCATACGGGGATTCTGACTGGCCAAGAGCCGAAATCCATCCCAACAGAATTCTTCATAATCTCGATAGCACGCCCTCAGCTGCAAGTCAATGACTCAACATCCATGATAACACATACGCAAAAAGAAACAAAATTGGAGAACATTAGCCAATCCGCTAATACCTGAAGCCATGCATTACACAACTGCAGACCATGCCCCCACAGAAAAGCAAAAACTAGCACAGACCAATCACAAACTTTCTATTCCTGACTTTCCAAATCAAACAACATAATGATCATCAGGACATAGTACCTGCAATGAGACCTAATGGGAAAAACAAACATGGCACCCATGGGCCATGGCGTGACTGTTGCTACCTAGTCACTTGAGGACAGGGTGGTCATTGACATGTTCGATTTGAATCTTGCGGCCCCCATCAATCCTCAAGTACATGACAGCCATACATGAACAAACTGGCTGGTTTTGAATACATTGGGTTAAGATGACAGTGTGTTCAGCGATTGCAAGAGACCATATTATCTTAAATAACATTCGACATTCACAGTTGTCATGTCATGATGGTGAAACGGAACCAAAGGGCACATCGTGTTCAGGCATTGGCTTCCGTTCAACCTCCACCGTTTCGATTGGAGTAACTGGTCATACTAATTGAAACAGCATGCGAAAACACATGCGCACACCAGTTCAAGTTGTTGAATCAAGACACACATTGAATGATCTGATAAGATTTGATCAATTTGCAATCCCGGGGTTAGCCCTTGCCTCTGGGAAGTATTTGATTCGCATCGGGTCCTGGAGCATGAACACCCTCCGGCTCCGAAGACTGCTGCCATCACGATTCCCAGAAGCGGGGCCAACCAAAGCCTTTGATCGCCGCGGCATCACTCCAAGTCAAGCAAACATGCGAAAATGTGACAAATGATGGTTCTGAGCCAAAAGCAATACAGCTAAGACTTCGGAAAATACAGCTCTGCCGACCAAGCACGGCCACAGCTAGTTAGTGTGAGATTGCCTGTATACCAAGATGGTCATTGACTTCTCCCAACTTTCTCCCTAAACAAACTCCATTGGTTTGCTTCAGTACTACAAACTCAAAAACCAACTGCTGACATGAGAGCTGTCGCAACCCCCTCCAGGAGGTAAATGTTTCCATTTCTTCAATTTTCGCTTTTCATAAATCGTTCTGGCAGCAAATCAAACAAGCCAGGTAAACTTCTCCCAGGCAGTGGAGACAATGATGGCGGCCAAAAAAAAGGAATGGGGCATGGTCCAGTCAGTGCCTTGGGCCTTCACTCAGACAGGCAAGGCTGCTGCAAATATAGCATCTGCTATGTAAATGACTTGTAACTGTCATACATCAGTGCCATACCTAGTCCAGTCTTCTAACATTGAATCATGCAGGTGACATGTTACATTGCCAGCCATGTCACAGTTTGATTGGTGTAATGAACATGGTTGTCAATGCATCAAGTCCAAAGTTCTGACATGATAAAACAAAAAGTGGCCAAGTCAGCTTGATGTGGCCTGTGGAGCATGTGGTATATGAACATATGAACATATGAACAAATGAACAAATATGAGCATATGACATATGTGAAGCCATGAAGAATCAGCAGCAAACAATTTTCAAGTTCACCTGTTTAAACCTAAAAATTCAACTTCCCCACTGTGTCCAAATTCTATCTCTTCATGCAACATAGTCTGCCATACAATACACTTCTGCCAGCCCCTTTCTTAAGAGCATAAACAAACAAATAAAGGATTAAAAAAAAAACACCTTCAGCGTATAGATTGCTCAAACCATGAACTCAAAAACGCTCAAACATAATACTTTCTGACATCCAGGGTTTTGGCAAAACTATCGCTGATCTAAACCCTCCCTGATCTAACCCCAACATCGAAGTTAGTGATTTCTGGGCCTGCCATTGACTGGGAAGATTCTGAACCCCCGCCTCATCACCAAACTATGCTGCCACCACCGGACCATCACACCCATAGTCGCCATCTTCATATTTTTGCACACATGCCGAGCATGCCATCCTCATCGTCAGCCTCCATGATATCTCATGGCGGCGTACCTACCCACATGGTGTTGAATCCTGAACCGCAAATGCGTCCCATGGCTACTCCTCCAAGCACACCTACCATTCCTGTGAATCCACGCTCAAAGCGCCATGACTCATGACAGTGGAAAGGCTTCCTGACCGCTCCGCTTCGTCAGCGGTACCAACTCTGAACCCACCGACCTCGACTCCAGCAGTGGCAAATCCGGAAGCCCGACCCAAGAAAAGACAGCGGGGACGCCCCGACCCAGAGCACGACCGTTCTGTCCCTCCTCCTGCGGACATTGTACCATCTGGGGACATTGCCCCCTTTGGTCGTGGCATTGGCTGTGCAGAAGAAGACGATGACTCTGCCACAGAGCATGGTCTTCCTACTCACCGATCGTCATCCTCGGCACCTGCCCCGGCTCCCATCCCGGGTGGCCTGTTGACCCTCATCGTGAGCAACATGGGCAACCGACCTTGGCCGGAGGCAGATGACAATGAACTTATCGGTTACAAGCTTGACACCCGCTCTCGCAACGAGGCCGAAGATTAGACTTTCTCAAACATCGGAAAAGGGTTTTGTCCTTTCGCTTGATTTGCCGGTTCCTGTCCTTTGATGCCTCAGCTTTCTGCTGGTTTTTGGTAATTTACAGTGCACATAATTGGCTCTTAGTACTGCACCCTCACGTTGTATTGCATCCTTCCATATGCTATGGCCCGCTCCCGCTCTTGTCCCCGAAGTGCTCTTCATACTTCCTCCCATAATGACTTCTTCGGCATTCCTTCGGTTTCAGATACTACACCTACAATTGGACGTCTTCGACGCGTTTTGGTCATCATTGACTTCAGCGAAGTTCGTCATGTTGCGGAAGAACTCTGCCACTCGGACTCTCTACAGGTGACACGTTGCAATCTTCTTCCTGTAATGACTGGAACGGAAGAAACAGCTCTCTTCACATTTTCTCTGCTACTTCCTGTGTCCAAGCTTCTTCGTGTGACGCCGGGAGAACTCATCTCCAATGTCAGTGACCGAAAATCGATCACCTAGAAGATTCAGATTGACCCTGACGAGTTGGATCTTCGCTGGCATGAAAGCTCGGGTGACATTTTCGTACTGAGCAACACCATCAACATTTGCCACCTGCTTAGTATCCATCCACCTCAATGGTGCCGACAACAGGACGCGGGCAATTTGTTCCCTCCCAGACCTTTCATTGATTTCAATCAGCCGTACATCATGCGTCTTTCTTGCCACAGAGCCCTTCCTTTTGGATACTTACCATAGACCGCTCAGCTGGCTCTCAATATCGCTTACTCAATTTGCCACCTGTTTTCGGTTTGGCTTCTTTCTTGTTACTTTGTTTTCTTTCGGTTGTCTTGCCATTTCTTTAGATGTTCTGCCATTTCAGCTCTCAATATGACAAAACGTGTCTCCATCACTGCCAGCCGGGATCTTCGCATGGCTTCGGAGCAGGAGATGGACCTGCCAATGACTTTAATTACGGCCTGGATCACAGTGAGACAGCGTCCGGATATACGAGTCAATCGGTACCCATTCCCATGCCGCTTCCATCCAGCTCTTCGGCACCAAATTTCCAGACACACGCCCCTCTTCAACCAACTCAGTGGCGCCAAAGAATTGTCCATAATGTAGGTTACTGATTAGTGTGGGGAGGCCCCCCCCCCCCTAAACAAATTTGGGTTACAGAATAGTGTGGAAAAAACAAGGTACCGGGTACAGAATAGTGTAAAATCAAAAAAAAATGATAGATTTAAATTGATTTCAATTTACTTTCAATTGATTTCAATTTATTTTGAATTGATTTCAGTTTACTTTCAATTGATTTCAATTTATTTTGAATTGATTTCAATTTACTTTCAATTGATTTCAATTTACTTTCAATTGATTTCAATTTACTTTCAATTGATTTCAATTCACTTTCAATTGATTTCAATTTACTTTCAATTGATTTCAATTTACTTTCAATTGATTTCAATTTACTTTCAATTGATTTCAATTTACTTTCAATTGATTTCAATTTACTTTCAATTGATTTCAATTTATTTTGAATTGATTTCATTAAATTACTACTTTTCAATTGATTTTGACAATTATTTGGGGGGGGGGAATGGATGTGCATGATTTGGGAAAATGAAAAATGAATTTTCAAGTACGTGTCAATTGATTTCAATTTATTTTGAACTGATTTCAATTTACGTGCAGTGAATTTCAATGTGTTGTGGGGGGAAAGGGGGATTTCAATTTAACTTTCAATTGATGCAATGATTGAAAATTTTTGGAATTGATTTTTGTCTCAATTTAACTTTCAAATTGGTGATTTCAATTTATCTACTTTCCCAATTGATCAATTTAATTTTGAGAATTGATTTCAATTTACTTTCAATTGATTTCAATTTATTTTGAATTGATTTGAATTTATTTTGAAATGATTTCAAATTACTTTCAATTGCTTTGAATTTATTTTGAATTGATTTCAATATACTTTCAATTGATTTCAATTTACTTTCAATTGATTTCAATTTATTTTGAATTGATTTCAATTTGCTTTCAATTGATTTGAATTTATTTTGAGTTGATTTGAATTTATTTTGAATTGATTTCAAATTACTTTCAATTGCTTTCAATTTACTTTCAATTGATTTCAATTTACTTTCAATTGATTTCAATTTACTTGCAATTGATTTCAATTTACTTGCAATTGATTTCAATGTTAAAAAACAAAATCACCTCAGGAAGCAGCTGGACACAATAGTGTACCCTCAAACAAACCATACTATTGTGTATCATGATCATTCAAGTGTTTTTTGCTTGGCTGAAACTAATCCTTTGGAAAGCCTTTGGTTTTGAATCCAAGAAAAATGAAGCTAAGTAAAAGGAAACAAACTTTAGCAAAGGAAAAAGAAAAGGAAATGGTTGAAAAAAAAACATAACCCCAGGAAGCAGCTGGACACAATAGTGTACCCCCAAACAAACCACACTATTGTGTATCAGGGTTGCTCATGGACTACCCCCTTGAAAAATTGTTTGAGTCATGTTTTTTAATTGGGTTTTAATAAGGCATCATATATTTTGAGAAATTGTGCATTTCTGAGAATTCTAAATAAAAGAAACTAATTAATTGAGAAAATAAAAAAAGCTTTAGCAAAGGAAAATGTAAAGGAAATGTCAAAAAACAAAATCACCTCAGGAAGCAGCTGGACACAATAGTGTACCCTCAAACAAACCATACTATTGTGTATCATGATCATTCAAGTTTTTTTTTTGCTTGGCTGAAACTAATCCTTTGGAAAGCCTTTGGTTTTGAATCCAAGAAAAATGAAGCTAAGTAAAAGGAAACAAACTTTAGCAAAGGAAAAGGAAAAGGAACTGGTTGAAAAAAACAATCACCTCAGGAAGCAGCTGGACACAATAGTGTACCCCCAAACAAACCACACTATTGTGTATCAGGGGTGCTCATGGACTACCCCCTTGAAAAATTGTTTGAGTCATGTTTTTTAATTGGGTTTTAATAAGGCATCATATATTTTGGGAAATTGTGCATTTCTGAGAATTCTAAATAAAAGAAACTAATTGAGAAAATAAAAAAAAGCTTTAGCAAAGGAAAATGTAAAGGAAATGTTAAAAAACAAAATCACCTCAGGAAGCAGCTGGACACAATAGTGTACCCTCAAACAAACCATACTATTGTGTATCATGATCATTCATGTTTTTTTTGCTTGGCTGAAACTAATCCTTTGGAAAGCCTTTGGTTTTGATTCCAAGAAAAATGAAGCTAAGTAAAAGGAAACAAACTTTAGCAAAGGAAAAGGAAAAGGTAAATGGTTGAAAAAAAAAAACAATCACCTCAGGAAGCAGCTGGGCACACAATAGTGTACCCCCAAACAAACCACACTATTGTGTATCAGGGTTGCTCATGGACTACCCCCTTGAAAAATTGTTTGAGTCATGTTTTTTAATTGGGTTTTAATAAGGCATCATATATTTTGGGAAATTGTGCATTTCTGAGAATTCTAAATAAAAGAAACTAATTGAGAAAATAAAAAAAGCTTTAGCAAAGGAAAATGCAAAGGGAATGTTAAAAAACAAAATCACCTCAGGAAGCAGCTGGACACAATAGTGTACCCTCAAACAAACCATACTATTGTGTATCATGATCATTCATGTTTTTTTTTGCTTGGCTAAAACTGATCCTTTGGAAAGCCTTTGGTTTTGATTCCAAGAAGGATGAAGCTAAGTAAAAGGAAACAAACTTTAGCAAAGGAAAAAGAAAAGGAAATGGTTGAAAAAAAAAACATAACCTCAGGAAGCAGCTGGACACAATAGTGTACCCTCAAACAAACCATACTATTGTGTATCAGGATCATTCATGTTTTTTTTTGCTTGGCTAAAACTGATCCTTTGGAAAGCCTTTGGTTTTGATTCCAAGAAGGATGAAGCTAAGTAAAAGGAAACAAACTTTAGCAAATGAAAAGGGAAAGGAAATGCTTGAAAAAAAACATAACCTCAGGAAGCAGCTGGACACAATAGTGTACCCTCAAACAAACCATACTATTGTGTATTATGATCATTCATATTTTTTTTGCTTGGCTGAAACTCATCCTTTGCAAAGCCTTTGGTTTTGATTTCAATTGATTTCAATTCATTTCCAACTGATGTTCAATTGATTTCAAATGATTTCAAATTAATTTCGATTGATTTTCAATTTGTTTAATTAAATTGTTTTCAATTGATTTTCACTTTACTTTGAATTGATTTCAACCTTATTTATTAATTAACAAAGGAATTGCTTTTCATTTGATTTCAATCCATTTTCATCTCACATGGGGGGATTTATTTCCCTGCTTGTGAAGGCTCAAGCCCATTCTAGTCAGCTTCTTTGCATCCCATCAGCTCAGCCATGGAGCAATTCAACACTGAGATGGACAAGCTCAGGAAGGACTACAATTATCATCTTGTGGAATGGTTTTCCAACCTCAGGAATATCCTGACTCTGGAGAAATTCTCTTTGAGTCCTAAGGCTTGGATTTGTTTTTTTGTTTCCCAATGGGAAACCCATTAATTAATTAGTTAAATGGTTAATTAGCAATGAGTTTTATTTTTGGGTGGTTCTTTAAGCAACTCCATGAAGGTGGTGGCTCTGACAGCTGAGATGGCTGACATCAAGGTGAAGCTCAGGTGCTCTCAGGAACAGTTTGTGGACATGCTGCAGAAGTACTACACTCAGCAGTTGGTTCAGCTTGAGGATCCTGATGCTGTGCCTGATTGGGTGATGCTCAGTTTCAGGAATGAACTCAGTCAGATCTTCAAAGACTTCAAGGGTTACCCAAAGATCACTCAGGGGCAATGGGTTAGGATTCTCAAGAAAGCTCTTCAGGATGCTCAGGATGGTTGGCCATCAGAGTGTATCCCTCTTCCTCAGCCTGCCCAGCCTGCCCAACCTGCTAAGTCTGATACATTTGATGCTACCCTCAGCAAGTTTCAGGATATGGAAAAGGAGTTGAATGCACAGCCTGACCATGAGGTGATGGAGGTGGCTAAGGACTCTCAGCCTATGGGGGGTGATGATGAAGCACCATCAGATACACCCTTTGGGTCCCAGGAGCTGGTTGATGATTCTCAGGTCTTAGACTCTCAGCCTATGAGCAGTGATGATTCAGCATCAGATCCATCCTCAGATGCTGAGCCCAAGTCCAAGAAGGCCAAGACTGAAGAGCCCTAGAGGACTGAAGGGTGTTTCTGGTGGTGTGGGATTAGTGCTCAGCTTGGACATAATCTTAGACTTTTGGCAATTTTGATTAATTAATTAATCAATTAATTAATTAATTAGCATGCTTATGCATGTTTAAGTTTCTTATAATTGAGTAATTAGCTAATTAATTAACCAATGAAGTTGTAGCATGTTCATATTTGTGCATGTCTATGTGATTCCTCAGCTTTTTAAGGCTCAAATCTAAGGGCCAGGACTACTCAACCTTTGCTCCATATCATCTCAGCCATGTCTTTCTTTGACTATCATGGGAGAGGCTCAGGCAAACCTCATCCTATGTTTGGAGAGAAGCCTGCTGAGGTGCCAGATGGAGTTTTGTGGACTCAGAGGGGTGGCCAAGGGCGCTACCAGCTTCAGTCCAATGATCCACCTCAGGAACCCTCATGCTTAGCACTCTTCAACAACTTGGGCTCAGAAAACATTGTGGAGTATCCTAGATACCTTAGGGAGCCTAAGGTTGACTGTGGCAATGGCCATCAAGTCTTCCTCAGCAGAATCCCTTGGCAATCAGGATGTCGAGAATGCAAAGTTCCTGGGTTGACTTAGACTCATGCTCTTTTTGTTTCATTAAATGTTTTTGCTCCTGATTTTTATGTGCTCATAATGCAAGTATTACTGCTAATTACAAGTACCACGGTGACAATTCAAAACCTAAGTAATCCACATTAATTATATAATCAATTACTTAGACAAATGAGTAATGACTTGGTTTCCTGATAAAAGTAATCAATTACAGCCTACTTGGTTGCTTCATTCAAAGCAGTTAGCATTCAGGCTCAGGGAGGATGGTCTCAGTCAGTGCTGCAGTGGTACTATGCTAGGATTCTCAGCATGGACCCATTGCCATGGGCTACCTCAGTGATGGACAAGTATGGTAAGGCTCAGTTCATGCATGGTGCTGGCACTTCTTCTTCTCCTCAGCCTTGTCCTGAGCTTCCAGGCAGACCAATGATCCCTAAGGCAAGGCCTTCTCAGGCATCCCAGGCCAAGCAAGAGAAAGGTGCTCAGTACTACTATTCTCAGCTGGACCAGATGGATCCTCATGGCAGATGCTCAGCTATGATGGAGAAGGTGGAGAATGCTCAGATGAATTGTGATTATGAGGATCTCATTCCTGAGATAGATGAGATGAAAAACTGCTTAGAGTTGATGACAAAAGCTCAGAAGCTGCAGGATGAAACTGAGGCCAGACTCCAGGAAGATCTCTTCAGGATGAAGGAAGAGTCTCTGGCAACTCAGAAAGACATGGCTAACCTCAAGACTGTCATCAGCTCAGTGGAGATGGAAGCTGAGGAGATTCAAATAAGGAAGGAAACTGAGGAAGCTGAAGCTGCTCAGATGCTCCAAGAATTCATAGCTCAGAAAGGCATCACCATGAGTAGTGCCATCAAAATTCTCAAAGGTTGTGCCAATAGCAACTCTGAGAGGTACCTCAGCATGAGACAGAAAGAAAACCCTACTCCCAGCAGAAAGAGACAAAGGTTTCAGTAGAATCCTGAGAGCTGATGATTACTCTCAGCCTGCTGAGTCTTTTCAGAGCAACAAACAGTTTTCTGAGAACAAAAAAGTGTGCAGCTCTGAAATTAATTAGTTAATTGATGGTTGGAAGTATTTGATTACATAGTCAATTTGTTTAATTATCATATAATTATAGATGGTTATTTAATTACTTATTTATTTGGATAATTCTTCAATGAACAATATATACTGAGATTAGTGCCAAATAGTTGTAATTATGTTTTGCTCTAAGCTTTTTGTCCCTGACAGGACCTCAGCATGAGCTATATCATCTTCTACATCAGCTGGGTTCAATGGGTTTTTCAACTTTGGCCTGAGCAAGGCTCAGTATGCCTCAGCAAAGCACTATGAGCAAAGGGCATTGCCAAGAGTGAAGAGCCCTAGAGGACTGAAGGGTGTTTCTGGTGGTGTGGGATTGGTGCTCAGCTTGACCATGGCCTTAGACTTGTGGCAATCTGACCAGTAATGCATGCTTATGCATGTGTAAGTTTCTTATAATTACTTGCACATGGATCATATTCAATAATTATATATTTATTGACTCCCTTTATTATATATATATAATGAATTAGTCAACTAGATATTTTGCTTGCATGGTGTTGAATTATGCATGTCTATGTGATTCCTCAGCTGCTTTGATCTCAGTGTGATTTCTACCAACTCAGCTGCACTTCTTGCAAGCCATGGGTGGCCCAGATGAAGCTGGCTTGATTTTGCCTAGGGGCAAAGGCTCAGGCAAATGGTGGGGCAAAGACTCAGGCAAAGACCAAGGCTATTATGGCAAAGGCTTTGGCAAAGACTCAGGAAAAGAGAAAGGCTATGGCAAAGACTCAGGAAAAGAGAAAGGCTATGGCAAAGACTCAGGAAAAGAGAAAGGCTATGGCAAAGACTCAGGCAAAGGCAGAGGCCATGGCAAAGACCCAGGCTATAGCACAAGCTGGGGCAAAGGCAAGCACTCAGAAACAGGCAGAATCCATGCCCCAGCCTTCTCCAGCAGAGACCCCATCTTAGGATTTATGATTCCAGAAGGCAAAGCTATGAAGGGCAGAAAAGGCCCCTCAGTTTACAGCAAAGTCTTAGACACCATCCCAGCCAACACCAGATTCACTTGTGAGGGTGGTCCAAGACATGCTCAGCTTGTTCCTGATGAGCCTCTTGAGATCAAGCTCTCAGAAATCTTTGGGGGAGAGTTCGACCATGCTGAGGAAGACATTGTGATCTACCCCAGGTACCTCAGAGAGCCAAACATCCAATGTCCAAGAGGCCACACGGTGATGCTCAGCAGGATCCCATGGCAATCTAGCTGCAGAGAATGTCATGATCCTGGGTTGGCTTAGCATCATTTCATGTTTATTTTTTTCAATATGTTTTGAGTGTTCAGGAAGTCAAAAAGTACCTCAGTGACAATTAAAACCACCAATTATATACACATATTAGTCAATTAATTTTAAAAAAATACTTGGTTAATTACTTGATAATGACAATCAATTACAGTTTACTTTGTTGTTTCATTCAAAGAAGTTGGCAGTCAGGACTCAGTTGGGTGGCCTAAGTATGTGATTCAGGCCTACTACAACTATATCCTCAGCATGAGTCCTTTGCCATGGGCCAACTCAGTGGATGCAGAGTTTGGTGTTGCTCAGTTCATGGCACAGGAGGTCAGGCCTGAGAAACCATCTCCTGCTGCTTCTACAACCTCAGACCTCAGCCCTTGCATGGAAACCTTCTGCATCAATGAGATACAGAAGAATGATGCTCAGAGGCAGATAGATGTCTTGAAGGAGGAGGTGGCCAAAGCTGAGAAGACTGGAAATTGGTTGGCTCTCAGTGATTACCATGAGGACTTCACCTTGCTCAGCCAAACTATCACTGAAGCTGAGGATGCTCAGTATGCAACTGTGAGGAAGCTCATGAAAGACATTGAGCTCATGGAGGACCTCATGAATCAGTGGCATAAGACTAAGATCCAGTTTGATGATGCTAAGCAGAAGCTCATCAAAAGCATGGCTCAGAAAGAGGAAGAGAAGAAGCATAGCTCAGGAAGCAGCAGCATCCAATCTGAGGATAAGAAAAATTTTGAGGAAGCTACCATCCAATTTGAAGCCATCAGAAAAAAGCTTAACCTCACTGATGCTCAGATTTTTCAGATTTTGGAGGAGAAACAACAGGAAACTCAGGGAGATTCTCAGCCTTCTAAGAGCAGTGAGCAGCAAGAAGATGCTGAGGAGGATTCTGATAAGAGCAAGGCAGCTGACTGAAAGCATCAGCATCACTGAGTAAAATCTCAGCGTCTTTTTTAAAATTTGTTATCACAAGCAATCCATGCAGCTTCAAGCTAAGGAAAAAAGTGTGCAGCTCTGAAGGGATGTGGAGGGCTTCTACAGTAATTAAGTATGTTAATTGTTGGATGCATTTGACTGCATAGTCAATTGGTTTAACACACAATGATGTGTAGTTACTTACTTTTTTTGAGTAATTATTAAATGAACAATATGCAATGAGATTAATTAGCGCCAGACAGTTGAATGTTTTGCTTTCAGCATTTTGTCCCTGACAGGATCTCAGCATGATCTACATCACGTTCTACCTTAGCCAGCTTCAATGGTTTTTTTCAACTTTGGCCTGAGCAAGGCTCAGTATGCCTCAGCAAAGCACTATGAGCAAAATGCATGGCCAAAAACAAGTTTGGGAAAGTGATGGGATTGGGTAAACTTCCAATGACTAAGGTTGAGCTCAGCAGAAGGAACCAACAATTGCTATAAGTAATTAATTATATAATTAACTAACTGAGAATTTTTGAAAATTTCAAATGAAACTAAGAAAGTAATTACTGAAATTAAAAGGAAGACAGGGAATGTTTAAAGACAAACTCACCTCAGGAAGCAGTTGGACACAATAGTGTACCCTCAAACAAACCATACTATTGTGTATCATGATCATTCATGTGTTTGTTTGGTTAGCTGAAACTAATCCTTTGGAAAGCCTTTGGTTTTGATTCCAAGAAGAATGAAGCTAAGTAATTAAAAGGAAAAAAAACTTTAGCAAAGGAAAAGGGAAAGGAAATGGTTGAAAAAAAAACACATCAGGAAGCAGCTGGACACAATAGTGTACCCCCAAACAAACCATACTATTGTGTATCAGGGTTGCTCATGGACTACCCCCTTGAAAAATTGTCTGGGTGATGTTTTTTAATTGGGTTTTAATAAGGCATCATAAATTTTGGGAAATTGAGCATTTCTGGGAATTTCAAATGAAAGAAACTAATTAAGAAGGAATTAATTAAAAGGAAAAAACTTTAGCAAAGGAAAAGGTAAAGGGAATGGTAAAAAACAAAGTCACCTCAGGAAGCAGCTGGACACAATAGTGTACCCTCAAACAAACCATACTATTGTGTATCATGATCATTCATGTCTTTGTTTGGTTAGCTGAAACTAATCCTTTGGAAAGCCTTTGGTTTTGATTCCAAGAAGGATGAGGCTAAGTAAAAGGGAAACAAACTTTAACAAAGGAAAAGGGAAAGGAACTGGTTCAAAAAAAACACATAACCTCAGGAAGCAGCTGGACACAATAGTGTACCCTCAAACAAACCACACTATTGTGTATCAGGCTTGCTCATGGACTACCCCTTTGAAAAATTGTCTGGGTGATGTTTTTTAATTGGGTTTTAATAAGGCATCATATATTTTGGGAAACTGTGCATTTCGGAGAATTTCAAATGAAAGAAACTAAGAAAGGAATTAATTAAAAGGAAAAAACTTTAGCTAGCAAAGGAAAAGGTAAAGGAACTGATTGAAAAAACCTAAAAATCATGATCTCAGGAAGCAGCTGGACACAATAGTGTACCCTCAAACAAACCATACTATTGTGTATCAGGGTTGCTCATGGACTACCACCTTGAAAAATTGTTTGAGAGATATATTTAAATTGGGTTTTAATAAGGCATTATATATATAGTTTGGGAAATTGAGCATTTCTGGGAATTTCAAATGAAAGAAACTAAGAAAGTAATTACAAATAAAACACCTGATGTTTTGCCTCAGAGCTTGCATGTGTGCACAGCAGCATCCAAAGCTCAGCAGTGCCCAGAGCAGCATCAGCTTCCTTCAGCTCCTGTCAACTGTGTTCCTGAGATTGTCAATAAAATTTAAGTTTTGTTTTTTGTTGCATTTTTTTTTATTGTATCAAGTTTTTCCTATGAAATAGAGGTTGTCAATTGATTACTGTATAAAAGTGGTATATTTAATTACTTAATTAATTACCTTGTTTCAGTTTGAGGTTGCTAAATTCTAATCTTGTCAGCCAAGGCTCAGCATGGCTATTTCAACTCAGCTCAAGACCTTTGCTTTCTTGGCCTTGGTGATGAGCTCAGGGATCAGCATTGCCAGCATCTGAGCTTGCATCTCAGCTTTTTGGTTTTAAACCTTGGGCTATTGAATGGGTTTTTGTTAACCTCATTAATTAATTGAGGAAATATGTTTTTTCCATCTCATGCAGCCTGCATTGCAGGCTGCAACTCAGTTGATCTGAGCAAGAGGCTGAGTGGGTTGGAACCACTCTGCACCAGTTCTCAGCTGGATCTTGGGCAAGATTTAAGTAAATAAACACTTTTGTTTCCCCACTAGCTTTCTCCAAGCAAATAACTGGGTTCCTATCATTTTTAGACACATTCTTGATAAGTTCTTGATTGCAATGCCAAGGGAATATGCTCAGCTATCATCCTCCTCAGCATCATCCTCAAGACTTTGCTTGAGATATCCTCTGATCTGAAGCTGTTCAGTAACTCAGTTGAGAAATTGGACACTCAGATAGGCAACCTGAGGGAGGAAACTTGGTGGCACTTGAGGATATGTCAGAAAGATGATGGCCTAAGGTTGATGCTTTCCATATTAATTAATGAATTATCTCAAAAAACATATTCCTTTTTAGTTGGTTCATTTGACCCAGCCAGGAGATGTGGGAGCTCAGTCAAGAACACTTGGCCTCATCTCAGTATTGCAACTCCAACCTGCAATCAATGGAGCTCAGGATGGACCTTTCTCAGGGGAGGCCATGGGATGTCCTGAGACACCTCAAGCAGCACTTCAATGACTTCAACCCCTCAGCTGGTGGATCTCAGCTGTATTTGGAGTTCATAAACACTCAGAAGTGGTCCTTTCTGAGTGGAAGTAAAGGAGTCTCTCAGTATACCACAATGGTGTCTTGGTTAAAGCCACTGTCAGTTTTATGTTTTTTTTCAATGCAATTAACTAATGAATTAATTCATATAATTAATCAATTATATTAATTAATTAATCAATTAATAGATTTGTTTAAGATCAAATCTGTGTGCTTAGTAATTAATGAAACAAGAATGCTTCAGCAACTGAGGACTTAGAGATGGAATGGGATTTGTTGCTCAGCACAGCTATCCTCAGCATCCAGGAGGGGGTGCAATATCAGCGTTTTCTCAGAGCAACTCAGGATAATTAATCAATGACATTTTTTTTGTGTTGTTTTTTTTTCTATTTGCAATTTTACTTTTCATTAGTTCTTTCTTAAGTTTAACTGATCAGCAATATCTTTTAATTACCATGCTGTGATGCCAAACAATCTCAGGCCATCTACAAGACTGAGGCATCTGAGCAAGAGCTCAGCCATGAGGTGCTTCTGGTTGAGAACACAAAGCGCCCAGAGCTTGCCTCAGTCTTTATGAGCAAGGAGGTGGACTTAGAGCATTTTATTTCCCACACCTCAGGATGGAGTATGGCTAAGCAGCATTACCAAGCTGCTCTGACCAGGCAAAATGGCCTGACAACCAAGGTTGCTCAGCTTGAATTAGTTTGTTTTAACTTGAGCATTGGGGTAAGCATCAACTTCAACATAGTCTTTAGATTAACTAGTTCATGTGATGTTTTGTTTATTATTTCCTTCTCAGGCTGAGAAATTCTCAGTATTGTACTCCATTGACCTCAGTGACATTTCTCCTCCTGATGCACTTCCACCTTGGAACACTCAGACTGAGGTTGCTCATTGAAAAATGTATTTTTACGTTTGGGCCATCAATGTTTTTGGAACATGATTATTTTTTCAACTGAAGACATTGTTAAAATTTGATGTATATGTAGCCTGCAGCTCAGGTAGATGCTCATCAGAAAGAACTTGAGTGGTTCTTTGGATCTGCAAGTGCTGGGGAAAAAATTCTCAGCAGTAATTAATTTTCAATTTCCTCAGGTGCCTTCTAAGCAAGGCTACCTGTCTCTTCCTCTCAGCTGAGATTCATTTTCAACCTGGCCCATGAGCATTATTCTTAGTTTAGATCTCAGCAAACTCTTAGAAAAACATTATTTGCTATATACTATGTTCTGAGCCAAACTGCGCAAATCTCAGCAAATAAAGCTTTGACATTCAGTGTAAGCAAAAAAAGTGATAAGGAACTGTGACATGGTCTGGGTTGACGCATAATTCTAAGAAAAAACTTTAGCACAGGAAAAAGGTAAAGGGAATGTTTCTAAAGACAATTCACCTCAATAAGTAGCTGAACACAATAGTGGACCACCAAAACAAACATAAGTAATTAACTAATTAACTAATTAATTAATTAATTATGTTCAGTTGATATCTATTTACTTTCAATGAATTTTCAGTTGAAGTAAGTTGAATTTCAATGCATTTTCAATTGATGCTAACTTAATTAATCAATTACTTTCAACTGATTTCCAATTGATTCCAATTGATGTTCAATTTAAATCAATTTACTTCCAATTGATTTCAAAGGATTTTCAGTTGACTTCAAGTTAATTAATTATTTTCAATTGGTTTTTCTCGCGTTCGCCTCAGCAAGGGTCCATTTCTCAGCTTGTGAGGGCTCAATCCCAAGTTTAAGAAGCTCTCAGGCTAGCCAGTTCACTTCCTCAGCCATGGCACCAAAGTTTTCTCAGGAGCAGAGACAACTCTTTCTTCAGGCAATTGAAGATTATGGTCTCTCAGAAAAAGAAGTTGTGGATGCCCTGAAGCTCAACCCTAAGGATGCATCTCAGAAGGGTGGCAAAGCTGAGAGAGGACTCAGGGTTGGTTCTGGTGGTGTGGGGTTGGTTCCAAGCTTGCTCATGGTCTTGGACTTGTGCTCAGCTTTGTTCAGGAATGCATGATTGTGTGATAGCTCAGCTGCTTAATGAACTCAAGCCCATAGTGAGCATATTTGAATCCCAACTCAGCTGCAACTCAGCCATGGACAAACCTCACTCAGTCCCACATGGCTTAAGCTGGGCTATGGCAGGCCCTCACATTGTGATCAGACTGAGGCCTTCATCAAATTTTCCCTCAGTGGAGGATCTATTTGGTCCTGGCTCAGATCCTAAGGAGATCATACATTACCCAAGGTATGATGAAGAGCCTTATGTTCAGTGTCCTAAGTCCAGGTCTAAGGTGATGCTCAGCAGGATCCCATTTCAGAATGGCTGCACCTTCTGCAAGGATATGGGTTTGAACATGTGTGAATGCATTTGTTCTTTGTGTTTCTGAGCATGGGGGCATGATTTGAGTACTAGTCAATTAACTAATCATATGATTAATTAATTAATTAATTATATGATTAGTTAATTAATTAATTAATTAACTAATTAATTAATTAACTAATGATATAATTAATTAATTAATTCATTAATTGATTAATTAATTCATTAATGAATTAATTAATTCATTAATTAATTAATTAATTAATTAATTAACTAATCATATAATTAATTCATTAATTAATTAATTAGTTAATTAATTAATTATATGATTAGTTAATTCATTAATTCATTAATCACTAAACTGTAATGTATGTTTGATAGGTTTTTCACATCCCTTACAACCCTGCAGGATATCAATGGGTGGTCTAAGGAGACCATTGCTCAGTATTACCAGATGATTCTCAGCCTTTGCCCACTCCCCTGGCAGGTGTTTGTCACAGAGCCTTTCTGGACTGCTCAGTTCCTGCACAAACTGGAGCCTGCTGAGCCTCCTCAATCTGCTGGGCCTTCTCAGTTGTATCAGTTGTTCAAGTCAGCTCCTTCAGCCAAGGCTAGGCCAAAAGCTCAGGCCAGCAAATCTGAGGGGTACTACAAATCCCAATATGCTGTGATTGACCCTGAGCATACTATCACTCAGCTCATCAAGCTGGTGCAAGGGGCTGAAGATCTCAGTGAAATAGGCTCCCTTGAGAACATCCACAATGAGATCACCCAGAAGCTTGAGGCTCTGAAGTATGGCATGGATGCTCAGGAGTTTACTCTTTTCAAGATCTTGGAGGATGCTAAGAAGATGCAAGATGAGCAACTCCTCTTAGCTCAGATGCAGTTGGAACTCACTCAGGCCAAGGGGAAGATCAGCACTGCTTTGACTGAGATGGAGGAGAAGAAAAGCTTTCAGAACATGAAGCAGTCTCAGTCTAAGGCTCCTGTCTTCAAGGCTCCTCCTTCTTCTTTGGCTTATGTGTTTGCCCCCATGCCTTCTCAGGCTGCCCAGGGGCCTGAGGCTGCCAATGATCATCAGATGCCTCCACCCAAACCTTCTAAGAAGACTGCTCCTTGGCAGGTTGCTCAGGCTGCTCAGGGGAGTGATGCAACTCAGAAGAGCCAGGAGCCTCCACCCAAACCTTCTTCTAAGACTGCTCCTTGGCAGGTTGCTCAGGCTGCTCAGGGGAGTGATGCAACTCAGAAGAGACAGGAGCCTCCACCCAAACATTCTTTTAAGACTGCTCCTTGGCAGGTTGCTCAGGCTGCTCAGGGGGGTGATGCAACTCAGAAGAGGCAGGAGCCTGAGGCTGCCAATGATCATCAGAATGCTCCTTGGCAGCTTCCTCAGAGGAGTAATGCAACAACTGAAGGCACAACTGAGCCTGATTTGGAAACATACTAATTAATTAGTGAGTTTGCAGCCTGAGCAAAAGCCTCAGTTGTTTTTTTGAAGCACCACCTCAGCTAAATTTGTGGCATCAGCTAAGTCTGAGAAGCAGCTTGCAAGTACAAAAATGCAGCTGATGTGGTGGGATTCTTCATTGCTGCTTCTGCAACCCAAATAATTAATTAGGTTATCTTGTTCTTAGCTGTCTTCACCCTGGCAGGACCTGAGGATAAGAAGGAAGTTCTTGGGCAGCCATCAGCTGGCAGCAACCAGAGGAACACTCAGGGCAATTCTGATGGAGCTTAGTTGGCTTCTACTTTTTAAAAGCTTGGCGCAGACTAAGCAATCATCAGTTTTTGAATTCTCATCATGTCTCAGCTCCTCAACAGCATCAGATCTTAGAGGCATTGGATGAAAAAGGAGATTGAAGCTGGCTGCAATCACTGAGTTGGATGCTGTTTTTTAATTGGTATTAAATAAGGCACCATATGTTTTAAGAAATTGAGCATTTCTGAGCATTTTACATGAAAGAAATTCAAACTCAAACAGCAAAAAAAAATCTTAGCAAAGGAAAAGGCACAGGGAATGCAACAAAAAATCAACTCAGGAAGCAGCTGGACACAATAGTGTACCCTCAAACAAACCACACTATTGTGTATCATGATCATATTCATTTCAAGTTACTTTCAATTGATTTCAATTTACTTGCAATTGATTTCAATTTACTTTCAAGTAAAAGAAAAAACAATCACCTCAGGAAGCAGCTGGACACAATAGTGTACCCTCAAACAAACTACACTATTCTGTATCAGGGTTGCTCATGGACTACCCCCTTGAAAAATTGTTTGAGTGATGTTTTTTAATTGGGTTTTAATAAGGCATCATATATTTTGGGAAATTCAGCATTTCTGAGAATTCTAAATAAAAGAAACTAATTGAGAAAATAAAAGAAACAAACTTTAGCAAAGGAAAAGGAAAAGGAAATGGTTGAAAAAAAACATAACCTCAGGAAGCAGCTGGACACAATAGTGTACCCTCAAACAAACCATACTATTGTGTATCAGGGTTGCTCATGGACTACCTCTTGAAAAGTTGTTTTGATTTTTTTTGTTTTTTTTGCAAGATATTATATAATTTTATATAATTATATACATTTGGGAAATTGAATAATTATTTCTCAGCAAAGCACTTTCAGCAAAGTTTGATGTTTTGGTTCTGAGCTTGCATGTGTGCACAGCAGCGACTATTCCTCTATCAGCTTATTTCAACTGGAAGTTCCTGAGATTGTGAATGAAATCAAGTTTTGGTTTTTGTATCTAATTTTGTTTTTTATTGTCTCAAGTTTTTCCTATGAAATAGAAGTTGTCAATTAATTAATTACTATATAAAAGTGGGTTATTTAATAACTTAGTTAATTACATTGTTTCAGTTCTCAGTTGCTTAGTTGATTAATTCAAATCTTGTCAGCCAAGGCTCAGCATGGCTATTTCATCTCAGCTCAAAACCTTTGCTTTCTTGGCCTTGGTGATGAGCTCAGGGATCAGCATGGCCAGCATCTGAGCTTGCATCTCAGCTTTTTGGTTTTAAACCTTGGGCTATTGAATGGGCTTTTGTTTACCTAATTAATTAATTAATTAATTGAGGAAATATGTTTTTTCCATCTCATGCAGCCTGCATTGCAGGCTGCAACTCAGTGGATCTGAGCAAGAGGCTCAATGCTCTGGAACAATTCTTCGACAGTGCTCAGCTGGATCTTAGGCAAGATTTAAGTAAGTAAACACTTTTGTTTCTCCACTAGCTTCCTCTAAGCATATAACTGTACAATTGTACACTTATATAATCATATAATTAATTAGTTAATGAATTCATTGTTGATTGCAATGCCAAGGGCTGGTTCTCAGCCATGATCTTGTTGGGCTACATCATCAAGATCTTCCTTTCCAAATCAGCTCAGCTCAAGAATGTCTTCAGTGGCTCAGTCTCCAAAGTGAACACTCAGCTGGGCACCCTCAGAGAAGAAACTTGATGGCACTTGAGCATGTGTCATAGATATGATGGCCTAAGGTTGATGCTTTCCATATTAATTAATTAATTAATTACCTAAGATTTTTTTGATTCTTCATTTGGCCAAGCCAGGAGATGTGGGAACTCAGTCAAAAACACTTAGAAAAATCTGAGTTCTCAGCTGTTTTGAAATTAGGTTTTAATACATGTCTTGGGGATTTGCCTCAACATTGTATTCAACTAAGGTGAAGAAGCAGCTCAGAGCTAGAGGTGGAGGAGCTGAATCTACACCTCAGAAGGGCTCTACTGGCAGCCCTGAGTCTTCACCACCCAGCTCAGGGAGGGTGCAGTCTGGTCTTGGCAAGTTTTTTGGCTCAGGAAGCCAGAAGAGAGGTGCTGAGAAGCCAGTGTCAGAAGAACTGGTACCTCAGAAAAGGCAAAGGCTCAGCAGATTTCAGCAGGATGCCATGAGGGAAAGGAATGAATTGCTGCTTGAAAATGCTGAGCTGAAGGCTCAAAAAGCTGAGAGAGATGCAGAACTCATAGAGATAGCTAAGAGAACAGCAAGGCTTGTAAGGAGGGAACCTCAGCAGTCTCCACAAGCCAGCTCATCAGGTACCAACAGGAAGAAGCCAGGCTCAGCCACCAAAAGAGCAGAAATCTCAGCTGAGACAAAGGTGAAGTACTGTGAGGAGATGCTTGCAGACAAGCCCAGGTTCACTAAGCTTGAGGATTTTTGGAAGGCTCAGAGCAGCAAGTATGGCATCACCAAAAAGCAACTCAGCCACATGCTGGCGAACCATGAGTCATACAAGCAACTTGTGCCTCAGAGCAAGCTCAAGAACCTCAGAAAACAAGAGAAATCTAAGAGAAAGAGGGCTCAGGGAGGTGGAAGAAAACTTGCTTTCCCAGATATCCTCTCAAGTATGAAGCAATGGCTCAGTCTTGAAAGCGCTTGTGGCAACATTATCTCTAAGCAGGATCTGATGGCTGAGTACATGGCCAGACTGCAGCTCACAGCAAATGAGCTCAGAAACAAAGCATCAAACAAGGACATCACTGCCTTGCAAAGAGCTGAGTTGCTCAAAGATAGCACAGAGAGAGAGGAGAGGAAGACTAAGTTGCTTGGAAATCCTGGATATAGGAAAATAACTGCTTTCAGACTTGTTTCATGGCTTCATGCTAAGTATATGGCCACTGAGCTGGTGACCAACATTTCAGCCACTGAAGCTGAGACCAGAACTAAGCTGACATGGCAGGAGTTTGACCACAGCCTGTGGCTGAGCACACTTGCATCTCAGCAGGTCTTAGCTGAGAGCAAAAGGGTCAGCAGCCCAGTGCAGTTCATCTCAGCAAGGCATCAACTGGTCATTGGCTTCTCAGTCAGACCAGGTGCCCTTGTGGGCCAAAGCTACAGGGAGGAGAGCTGTCTTTGCCCAGGAGGAGCTTCATAAATCTGATGATGTCAAAGAATTTTCTTCAGTTAGGGAAGCCATCAAGGAGGTCATGCACTCAGCTGGTGGGCCTGACATGCTTGTTGAGCAATTGGTACCAGCACCTAAGGCTAAGGCAAAACAACAGCTGACCTTTGAGTCATCTCAGTCATCTCCCAAGGGGTCAGTAGTGAGGCAGCTCAGCTTTGCATCAGCAGACAGTGGTTCTCCCTCCAAGTTGTCTGAGAAAGATTCTCTGGTGAAGAAGGCCAGCTTTGACTCAGCTCCACCAAGCCAATCTCCAGAAGATGCTGAGCAAATTGTACCAGCCAGCCCTCAGCAAGATGCAGAAGCCAGCACCCAGCAAGGTGCAGCGAGCTCAAGTCAGCCCTCAGCACCAGTAGCCAAGCCAGCTTTGCCTCAGCCAGGATCCACCACTCTCATTGGAATCTCAGGGGAGGATAGATACAGGATCACCTATGAGGCAAGACAGCTCCTGCACAATGTCTATGCTTCTGAGGATAAGGAGATTATTGGCTCAGTGGGCAAAGGCCTCTTAGTTGTGCCAGGGCAATGGGCCAGACTGAGCAACATCTCAGACTCAGGCACTTGGCTCCAAACTGAGAGCTTCAAAGTAGGTGACACTGTCATCACCAGAACTCAGGGAACATCAGCTGGTAGGGTCTTACTGCCCTATAGGAAGCTGAGGGCGAGCAACCCTGAGCTCATGTCAAAGATTGAGCTCATGCAGCAGCCAGCTGCCAATGTGGACTCAGTCATCCTCAGTTGGAGCATTGAAGCTCAAGCTCAGCAGTACCCAGCATCACTCTGGCAGAGAGACTGCTTCAGCTCAGTGTTCAGTGACACAGCCACTGAGGCCATGGCATTGGCAAACCAGGTCAGTTGCCTGGTGGCTGAGAAGTGCACCTCTAAGCTTCAAATCACAGACACTGATTTTTCTAAGCAGTTCAAAGCCATTGTGAGAATGAGGCTCATTGAGCTCAGAGCTGAGTGGCAGAAGCAGAGAAAGGATGAGCACTCAGTTTGGAAAGTTGGCCCCTTAGAGATTGTCACTGCAGTTGTCCACGCTCAGGAGCTTATGTCTGAGAAGAATCTCAATGACAATTGGGTTCTCAGAGCTGCAGTCAGGAATGGGATCCTGGTCTACAGGCCTGATCCAGCCTCAGGGAGGTTTGTAGAACTGCTGTCTCAGAGCTGGGCTAAGGAGATGGCCTTAGAGGTTGGCACCAAGAGGTACAACCCTGAGTGGCTCAGAGACAGGCTCAAGTGGAGAGATGATGAGGGGGTGCCCATAAAGGCAGATTGGAATCTCAGCAAAACAGCTAAGAACATCTCAGATCTTCAAGTATGGGATTATTGGCATCCTGAGGATGACAAAGAGTTAGATGAAGAGGAGAAGAAGCCTGAGATAGAGGATGCCATTGCTGATGACTTGGAGCTAGAGCTTCAGAACTCCTTGTCCCTGAGAATCCATCCTGCCCTCAGAAGAGCTCAATTCAGAAGAATGGGCACAGCTGAGTACCAAGCAAAGAAGGAAAGAGATGTGGCTAAGAGGCTCAGGGCGGGGCATGCAAACAAGTGGCTCAGAAAACACAGGCAGAAGATTGTGGCACAGGCATCTGAGAAAATTGGTTCCCAAAGCAGACAAGAAGCTTTCTCAGAGATGGTGCCTGAGGTGAAGCAGAAGCAAGGCAAGAAAAAGCTCAGCCTTGCCTTCAAACAGTCTTTGAAGAACAAGCCCTCAGCCAAAAACAAGCCCTCAGCTAAGTTCAAAGCCTTGAAGAAAGCTGCTAAGAAAACTGAGGAGCAGAAGCAAGCCATCTCAGATGCTGAGCTCAAGAAGACTTGTGAGGAGGAAGCAACTAAGGCACCACCACCTTTGCATCCTCTTGCTGAGGCTCCTCAGGAAGCACCAGATTCTGATGACCCCCTTCTGATGCAGGAAGCTGTTGTCACCTCAGATGCTGCAGGCAAGCTTCACTTTGGCAAGGAAGGCAAGATCACTTTCAAAGGTGATAAAGGCTTCTACACCATGGTCACTACCTCAGGAGTCTTTCAGATTAAGCCTGAGTGGCTGCAACTCAAAAGCTCTAAGCCTTTTGTTGCAAGAGTTCAGTGGCCTAAGTGGAGCCAGCTCAGCAAGAATGACCTCAAGTTATGGCTGTCCCAACTGAGCTGCAACCCTGATGATCAGCTTGGCATGGGCCCTGAGGAATGGTCCACTCACACAGTGTTGCCATGCCCTGCCAACATACCTGAGATGGAGGATCAGCACCTTTGGTTTGGCTGGTGTCTTCTCAGTTGGTGCTTCAAGAAGGCTAATGTCCCTCAGCCAGAGGAAATTGGGGTGCATTGTATTGATCCCATCCTGAGCAAGATGATTCTTGAGACTGAGGATACTGAGCAGCTGGATGGCTCGAAGCAAGGCTTGCAGCTCAGCTGGACTGAGAGCACCAAGCTTCTTCTGGTTCCAGTGTATTCTCAGTTTCACTGGACTTTGCTGGTAGCTCAGAGGGAAGGCACTGGGCAACCCATCACTTGGAGGAGGTATGACTCCCTCAGCAAAGAGCATGAAGAATCTCATCCTCAGCAGATCCTCATGGGGAGCTTGCTTGACCCTCAGTTCATCCTTCCACCACTCAGCAACTCTGCCAAGCAGCCTGTGGGCAGCAATGCCTGTGGCTGCTATGTGCTTCACTACATAGAGGAAGAAATCAGGCTTTTCAGAGGAGAGTGGCTCTCAGTTTGGCCTGAGACAGGGTGGAAGAACTGGAAGCAGAGGTTGGAGATTGCTTGCAACAAGGTCATTGCTGAGCAAAAACTTATCACTGATGCTGCCAAGATCAGATGGGAGAAATTTATAACTGAGAGGGCTAAGATTGCTGAGCAACAAGAAAAAGCTAAGGCAAAGCTTTCTAAGCTCAAGGGCATCACCTCAGTTGCCTACATTACTGCCCAGCAGCAGCTGGACAAGAACTCAGTGAGGTTCACCTGGAAAAACCTCTCTGAGGAATCAGTTCACAAGGTCAGGCTCCTGGAGCATGCCTTGGGAAAATGTCCTAAGTGCAGATGGCAATCAGGCTGCCTGAGCTGTGATGCCTACAAATGCCTCAGGTACCACCTGCACTCAGAGGCTGCCAAGGCCAAGAAGTTGCCCTTTCTCAGCACAGGGCCTGAGGATCTTCAGCAACTGCTCAAGTCAGCCACCCTAGCTATCTCAGCAAGCTCATCTTTAGAACCTATTTCCTCGAGCTCAGCTGCATCTACCTCAGCAACATCAGCTGCTCCTGCCTGAAGCTCTACTGAGAGTGAGTGATTTGCAGCTTTGCACTGATAAAAACTCAGTGGCTTTCACTTTCATTCTGATATAATTGAGTCAGTGCTAGAAAATCTCTTCAGGAAGCAGCTGGACACAATAGTGTACCCTCAAACAAACCACACTATTGTGCATCAGGGTTGCTCATGGACTACCTCCTTGAAAAATTGTTTGGGTGATGTGTTTTAATTGGGTTTTAATAAGGCATCATATATTTTGGGAAACTGGTCATTTCTGAGAATTTCAAATGAAAGAAACTAAGAAAGAAATTAATTGAAAGGAAAACACTTTAGCTAGCAAAGGAAAAGGTAAAGGAAATGATTGAAAACATCAAAAAAATCATGACCTCAGGAAGCAGCTGGACACAATAGTGTACCCTCAAACAAACCACACTATTGTGTATCAGGGTTGCTCATGGACTACCCCCTTGAAAAATTGTTTGAGTGATGTTTTTTTTATTGGGTTTTAATAAGGCATCATATATTTTGGGAAACTGGTCATTTCTGAGAATTTCAAATGAAAGAAGCTAAGAAAGGAATTATTTAAAAGGAAAACACTTCAGCTAGCAAAGGAAAAGGTAAAGGAAATGATTGAAAAAATCAAAAAATCATGACCTCAGGAAAGCAGCTGGACACAATAGTGTACCCTCAAACAAACTACACTATTGTGTATCAGGGTTGCTCATGGACTACCCCCTTGAAAAATTGTTTGAGTGATGTTTTTTAATTGGGTTTTAATAAGGCATCATATATTTTGGGAAACTGATCATTTCTGAGAATTTCAAATGAAAGAAACTAAGAAAGAAATTAATTGAAAGGAAAACATTTTAGCTAGCAAAAGAAAAGGTAAAGGAAATGATTGAAAAAATAAAAAAAACATAACCTCAGGAAGCAGCTGGACACAATAGTGTACCCCCAAACAAACCACACTATTGTGTATCAGGGTTGCTCATGGACTACCCCCTTGAAAAATTGTTTGAGTGATGTTTTTTAATTGGGTTTTAATAAGGCATCATATATTTTGGGAAACTGGTCATTCTGAGAATTTCAAATGAAAGAAACTAAGAAAGAAATTAATTGAAAGGAAAACACTTTAGCTAGCAAAGGAAAAGGTAAAGGAAATGATTGAAAAAATCAAAAAAATCATGACCTCAGGAAAGCAGCTGGACACAATAGTGTACCTTCCAAACAAACCACACTATTCTGTATCAGGGTTGCTCATGGACTACTCCCTTGAAAAATTGTTTGAGTCATGTTTTTTAATTGGGTTTTAATAAGGCATCATATATTTTGGGAAACTGGTCATTTCTGAGAATTTCAAATGAAAGAAACTAAGAAATAAATTAATTGAAAGGACAACACTTTAGCTAGCAAAGGAAAAGGTAAAGGAAATGATTGAAAAAAAAATCATGACCTCAGGAAAGCAGCTGGACACAATAGTGTACCCTCCAAACAAACCACACTATTTTGTACCTGGATGTAATTTTCTGTGGAAGGCATCTGGAAAATTTCAATGATGGAAAATAAAAAGTAAAAGGAAAAAGCTTAAAAAAAATGAAAAAAATGAAATGTTTGAACAACAACAAAAGACCAAGACACAATTGTGTATCCTGACACAATTTTACAAAATAATAAAAAAACATAATTAAAAATAAAAATAATTATTTTTTTATAATTAAAAATAAAAATAAATAATAACTTAAAATAAAAAAAAAATAATTAAATAATTAAATTCAAAATTATTATAGTTAAAAATAAAAATAAAAATATTTAAGAATTTAAAAATAAAATAAAAAACAATTAAAAACTAAAAAACAAAAAAATGAAAAAAACTTACACCAAAAATGCTGTGGACACAATAGTGTACCCCGCGAACATTTCCAGAGTTACAGAATAATTTTGAGGTCTGTGGACACAATAGTGTATCCCCACACTAATCAGTATCCGACATTACTCACGCTTTCAAGCTGCAGAATTGGTGGTGGAAGAGATTGACTCCTCGGGTCATTCCCGTGGACGGTCCTTGGAACATTTCTTCAATGGAATCGTTGGTCATGTCCGGGATCGACAAGGAAATCAAGTGGATGGTTGGCACCAAGCAACCCAGTTGGCCAACTATTGGCGCCGTCATTTTGGCGTGCCTGAAGATTCCCATCCATACCATGATTACAATCCCGATGACGGGGCTGAATCAACGGATGTGAATCTTCCCGTGCCGACTCAGTCTCAACCTCCGGTCCCAATCACCCAGCTGGCCTGGCTACTACACAGCATTCTGAGCCGGGATCCTGCAGGCAATGATTCAATTTTATCGGCGTTGGCAGGGCATTTCCGGTCTCGCCAGATGCACCACCGTTGAGTTCGGACTCTTTGAACCATGAAGGTCAGGCCACCTGGCGATCTTGGTGAACGTACTTGCTCAACATCGGGCTGCATCCTGTGAGATCCTTGATGATAACAGTTCATATTTTTGCCCTCTGTCTGCACAACCGTCACTTGCGATTTGCTGGTCGTTTGACCGATTTGATCCGTTTCCAGCTCTGCATCTTCCAAAAAAGCCCCGCGGCAGCGGGGCGTGTGTGTGAACGATCTGAAGAGATGTAAAACTTCTTTTCTTTTCCAGCTTTCTGTCTTTTCATTACGTTTCAAATTTGCAGGGGGTGCCAGGGGCACTGATGAGACCCGCACTAACAAAGACCCTCATCAGTCACCTGTGATATCTGATATCGATGGGGACGATATATTTTTTCCCGTAATGGGAAGAGGCTCAACCCAAGAACCTCCGGTTGTCGTTTGCAAATTTGCTGCACTGTTGCCGCATTTTGATCCACTTCAACTTCAACTGAACAGGGGAAGGGTAAGTTTTCAATGTGATCGTTTTCAGCACTGACTATGGCAATAGTACAAGTCAGAGTATCGATCAGAAAATGGGTTAGTTGGTTGAACTGCCTTTGATTATTTTTGATCTGTTGGGGCCATCCTCTGAAGGCATCTGACTGTCGCCAGTGAATTCTCAGGGCCATGCCATCCAGGGCTGTTGCTATCTGTTGCTCCTTGTCCACGGCGTCTCTCCAAAGGAGTTGTACCTGCAACTGAAGTTGAATGGCTTTCATGCACCCATTCTGCGCCGCTCTCTATACCTTTTTCGACCCCTCCTTCTGTACACAATCGCATTCATGTTTCACCCTCCGACTCATCAGTAAATCCCTTCCCACATGTTTTATGATTCATGCCGTGGTGCGAATTGACTCGCACCTTCCTCCTCCTGTTTAAGCCTGTTCAACTGGGCTAATCTATGCAGGGGCGTTGTACACAAGAGCCGTGAAACCATTTCTCGGAAGACATGACCATGATGTGTGACGACCCAGGTCGGAATCTGAAAGGTCAACTACATGTCAGAAATCTGCCATATCGGAATTAATGTAAAAATATCAGGATAGAGAAATGGAGAGAGAGAGAGAGAGAGCGAGAGCGAGAGCGAGAGCGAGGGAGAGAAATGGTGGTGTTGCCCGAACACCTGCTTCCAATTTCCAACAAGCAACGGATATATAAGTTCTTTTTCTGTGTGCTGGTTGTTGTTGGAGCCGGAAGCTGGTATTGGCTGAACATTTTGGAAATTTAACCTTCCATATTGTGATGTTGCTCTGGGTTGTTGGTTGCCGCTGGTGGCGCAGGGGTTGAACTTTAAAAAATGTTGGAACACCCTTTATGTATCCGGGTTGCTGGTGTTATTTTTTTCTTGTTCTTTTGCTCTGCGTTGCTTGTTGGGAGGTTGAATGAAGTGGGTGGTACGACATGGTATCTAGAGAATTTTGGAGTTGAAACCTTTCGCTTGTGCACTGTGCTTGCAACACTTTGGAACTCGAACTTCTTAGTGAGCATGCTCTTTGCAGCATTTTGAAGTTTGAACCTTTCAGTTTGCATTGTGTTTCTTTCCTTCCCTCCTCCCCCTTCCCTCCTCCCCTTCCCTCCTTCCTTTCCCTCCTTCCTTCTTTTCCTCCCTTCTTCCTTTCCTCTCTTTCCGGGAATATTTTTTTTTGATCCTTGAATATGATTTCCTCATATTTCTTCTTATCCTTTTATCGTTTTGTGTCGATGTTTGGAGTCGATCTGTGTCGGCCGAGGAGCTCACGATTTACAATTTCAATTTGGGGCTCTACGGCGTGATGCGGATCACCTTTGAGCTGGCACCTGCCGGAGACTGGATCCAGAATTTTGACATTGATGTGCTCTTGCAGAGGCGCCTATGGTCCAAATGCGTCACCTTGGTGTTCGCAGGAAACAGATGATAACAGGTGATAACAGATGACCCGCATGTGGTTTTTGCAGGGACAGTTTTTTGATAGCAATCAGTCGAAACTTAAACCGGGAAAAATGCATCATTTGCATGACCAGCTTCCAGACCTATGGCAGGCACTTGCAACCACTTGGTGCTGGTTCCACAGAGGACTGGCTTTTTCTAATCTTGGAAGCAGGCTTAGTGCTGTTTGTGCTACGGTTCCTTGCCGAACAAGGGAAACGGGATGAAACGGGTAGGGTGGGGCGAGTCTCCACATCCGTTCCCACAATTGCAACTTAGGCACTCTGTAAAATCATCAAGTCCTTGTTCAGATTTGTTCAGAAAGTGCTTTGCGCCACATGTATTTTTCCATGTGCAAGCGCGTTTGGAATTTGGGTTGCATGGTGAGTCCCATCAACATTGTTTGGGCCGTTTGGGTTTGATCAAACGTTGGCGCCAACCCATGAGTTGTGTCATAAGCCTTTGTTAATCTGCGACTGGTCGAAAGTGTAAACATGCAGCCTTTGAGCTTTTGACCAGTGCAGATCAGACAGCACAATATCGCAACCGAACACCAAAATGATCTGCGCGTCTCCCAGCCATTGACCGACTATGGATATCTATGGATATCTATGGAGACAATATGACCCCAATATGTTTCATACAATATGAAGGTTTAGCTGTTGCCTCATGTTGCCTCAAACCAATCCCTGTTGGCCGGTCCGACTCTGTCCAGCTCTGTCCAACTTTGTCCAGCTCTGTCAGCGTCCAACTGGTCAACTGACTTCGAGGTATGTTTTGGAGGAAGCAGCTGAATTCGTGGGCTTCCAGTCCAAAAACGGCAAGATTTCAGTCACCATCAAGCTCAAAGCTGAGAATGGGCAGAATGGGCAGAATGGCATTCTTAGGTGTATTAAAACGATGTAATGTATCAGATATTTATAGATCTATCACCATCTATCACCTTGAAATACCTTGATCACCCCGGTCCTGCTGTCCTGCCCTTAGGTGGGACTACTTCTTGGATGCATGGAACGTGTTGGACTGGTTTAATTTGATCATGATGATCATTACAGTTTGCTACAAAGTCGATACGTGGTCGAAAGCTGGTGGACTCTATGTGATCTCGCCGAGCAATTGGGATAGTGTGACCAAAGACATGTACTCAAACTTCCATGGGGTGGCATCCAACGTCAGACTCTCGCCTTCCTTTTTTCCCTTTGCGTGGGTTCATTACTTTGCATCGCGCAAATGTTGGCTCATTCATACCCTGTGTTTTCTGTGGTGGGACGGTCGTGTGATTCTGGGCCAAGGACAGATACAGAGTTTGATCTCGTTCAACACCATCCTTACCTGGTTCAAGGCGGTCAAGTACATCAACATCATTCCCTATGTGACCAATCTGAAGATCAGAGCCCCTTCTGCCAAGCTATATTTCTAGCTGCTGTAGATGGTGCACCACGTTCCGCTTGTTTGCCGGCACTTGTTCGAACTTTTTCTGTGAGAAACGTGGATATTGGGTTGGACAAGATACATCATGATACATCCACGTATCATCCACGTATCTGACCCCGGCCCCTATCGACGAGAGCGAACAAACGGACACATAGCGGATTTCATCTCGCGCGCAGCTCCGCGTCAGTTTACTCCTTGTGTTCCATTTAGACCTGGGTGGGAAATCCCATTTCAAAAATTGGTCAGTCAACAAGCCAGAATATTACTCTACACGACATTCTGCACTGCACGCGCTACATTCTAACACTTGACACTCCACACTCGGGCTTCACACTCCTGGACACCCCACACTCTACACACTAGACTTCACACTCTACACTCTACACCCTACACTTCACACTCTACTCTCCTCACTCTGCTCTCATTTTACTCTCCACTTCACACTCCTCACTCCACACTCTACACTGCACACTACACTCTAGCCTTTTCACTCCACACTTCACACTCTACACTCTACAGTCCACACCCAAACTCTACGCTGTACACCCCACATTCAACACTGCACTCCGTGCACTCCACACCCTGCACTCTAAGGACTCTAAGCACAACACTTTACACCCACACTCTGCAGTTGACACACGACACTTCACACTGTACACTCGGCACCCTACACTGTACTCTAGACACTGCACTTTACACTTCGCACTCCACTTCACTCCTACACTTCATGCTCCGCAATTCACCGTCCACACTCGACACTTCACACTCTACACTCCACACTTGACGCTGCACTTTGCACTTTACGGTGTGCATTCTGCACTCTACGCTTCACACTCTACGCCATTGCTTGCTGATCTCAAAGTGAACAAAAAGCTGAAGCCAGGCCCCCTGAAACCACAAAAACCATCTGCATTTGCGGGCATTCACCACAACTGGTCACCAAACGTGCTTTGCTCGCCAAAGCGACAATGATACTATGCATAAAAAAAATGACCTAAAGAAAGGACAGAAAATTTGAGGCAGGAACAAAATTCAAATAGTGTAGTTTACAGATTAGTGTGGGGAGGCCCCCCCCCTCAACAAATTTTGGATACAGAATAGTGTAAAAAAACCAAAGTAGAGGGTACAGAATACGGTGAAATAAAAAAAAATGATAGATTTAAATTGATTTCAATTTACTTTCAATTGATTTCAATTTACTTTCAATTGATTTGAATTTATTTTGAATTGATTTCAATTTACTTTCAATTGATTTGAAGTTATTTTGACTTGATTTCAATTTACTTTCAATTGATTTCAATTTACTTTCAATTGATTTGAAGTTACTTTGACTTGATTTCAATTTATTTTGAAATGAGTTCAATTTTCTTTCAATTATTTTGAATTATTTACTTTCAATTGATTTCAATTTATTTTGAATTGATTTGAAGTTACTTTGAATTGATTTCAATTTACTTTCAATTGATTTCAATTTACTTTCAATTGATTTGAAGTTACTTTGAACTGATTTCAATTTATTTTGAAATGAGTTCAATTTTCTTTCAATTATTTTGAATTATTTACTTTCAATTGATTTCAATTTACTTTCAATTGATTTGAAGTTACTTTGAATTGATTTCAGTTTACTTTGAATTGATTTCAATTTACTTTCAATTGATTTCAATTTATTTTGAATTGATTTGAAGTTACTTTGAATTGATTTCAATTTACTTTCAATTGATTTCAATTTACTGTCAATGGATTTGAAGTTACTTTGAATTGATTTCAATTTATTTTGAAATGAGTTCAATTTACTTTCAATTATTTTTAATTATTTACTTTCAATTGATTTCAATTTACTTTCAATTGATTTGAAGTTACTTTGAATTGATTTCAATTTACTTTGAACTGATTTCAATTTACTTTGAATTGATTTCAATTTACTTTCAATTGATTTCAATTTACTCTCAATTGATTTCAATTTACTTTCAATTGATTTCAATGTACTTCAATTTGCTTTCAATTTACTTTGAATTTACTTTCAATTGATTTCAATGTACTGCCAATTTACTTTCAATCGACATCCCATAGAAATCCAATAGTAGTCCCAAAGAAATATCATAGAAATACCATGGAAATCCCATAGGAATCTCACAGAAATCCCATAGAAAGATCATAGAAATAACATGGAATAGCATAGGGACCACAAAAGAAATCCCATGAGAATTCCAATAATAATCCCATAGAAATATCATAGACACATCATGGAAATACCTTGGAAATCACACAGGAATCCAATAGAAATTCCATAGGAATCCAATAGAAATACCATAGAAATCCCATAGGAATCCAATGGAAATCCCATAAGAATACCATAGAACTACCATAGCACCCCTTCAGAAATCCCATAGAAATCCTCCAGAAATATCATAGAAACATCATGGAAACCCCATAGGAATTCCATAGAAATCCAATAGTAATACCATAGAAATGCCATAAAAGAAAAAAGCTTTAGCAAAGGAAAAGGTAAAGGGAATGCTTGAAAAAAACATCACACCAGGAAGCATCTGGACACAATAGTGTACCCTCCAAACAAACCACACTATTTTGTATCAGGGTTGCTCATGGACTACCCCCTTGAAAAATTGTTTGAGTGATATTTTTTTATTGGGTTTTAATAAGACATCATATATTTTGGGAAATTGGGCATTCCTGAGAATTTCAAATGAAAGAAACTAAGAAAGTAACTAAGTAATTAAAAGAAAAAACTTTAGCAAAGGAAAAGGTAAAGGAAATGATTGAAAAAAAAACAAAATCACCTCAGGAAGCAGCTGGACACAATAGTGTACCCTCGAAACAAACCACACTATTGTGTATCAGGGTTGCTCATGGACTACCCCCTTGAAAAATTGTTTGAGTGATGTTTTTTAATTGGGTTTTAATAAGGCATCATATATTTTGGGAAACTGAGCATTTCTGAGAATATCAAATGAAAGAAAGTAAGAAAATAATTAATTAATTAAAAGGAAAAAAACTTTATCAAAGGAAAAGGTAAAGGAAATGATTGCAAAAAAAAAACAAAATCACGTCAGGAAGCAGCTGGACACAATAGTGTACCCTCCAAACAAACCACACTATTGTGTATCAGGGTTGCTCATGGACTACCCCCTTGAAAAATTGTTTGAGTGATGTTTTTTAATTGGGTTTTAATAAGACATCATATATTTTGGGAAACTGGGCATTTCTGAGAATTTCAAATGAAAGAAACTAAGAAAGTAATTAAGTAATTAAAAGAAAACAAATTTAGCAAAGGAAAAGGTAAAGGAAATGATTGAAAAAATCAAAAATCATGACCTCAGGAAAGCAGCTGGACACAATAGTGTACCCTCCAAACAAACCACACTATTGTGTACCTGGATTTAATTTTCTGTGGAAGGCATCTGGGAAAATTTCAATGATTCTTGGGAAAATTTCAACGATGGAAAATAAAAAGTAAAAGAAAAATGCTTTAAAAAATAAAAAAATGAAAAATGTTTGAACAACAAAAAAAGACCAAAACACAATTGTGTATCCTGACACAATGACACAATTGTGTATCCTGACACAATTTTAAAAAACAATTTAAAAATATAATTAAAAATAAAAATAAAAAATTATTTAAAGTAAAATAAAAAATAATTAAATTAAAAATGATAATTGAAAATTATTATAATTAAAATTTATTATAATCAAAAATTATTATAATTAAAAATTGTTATTATTAAAATTAAAAATAAAAAATAATTTAACAAAATTCAAAAATAAATTTAAAATTAATATAATTAAAAATAAAAATAAAAAATAATTTAAAATCAAATAAAAATAATTAAAAATAAAAAATATTATAATTAAAAATAAAAATAAAAAGCAATTAAAAACTAAGAAGACAAAAAAATGAAAAAAAACTTACACCAAAATCCTGTGGACACAAAACTGTACCCCTCGATCATTTCCACAGTTACAAAATAATTTTGGAGTCTGTGGAGACAATTCTGTATCCCCACACTAATCTGTATCCCACATTACATTCGAATACCAAACAGCAATGAGAGACGAACGTATCAGTTATTTTCCTGCTGACTCTGCACACTTGGCATCACTGCCCTGATGGCAACTAGCATCCCATAACTTGCGTTTTTTCCTGCTGACTCCAAAAATGTTGCATCAGTGCTCTGATAGTAGCTCGCATCATTGCTCCGATGGCAACTGGCATCCCGGGAGTGGCACCTGTTTTGATGTGCAGAAAGATGCAGAAAACAGAGGTGTGCTGAAAAAAAGACAAACGAAACACTGGTCAACACAAACTGTACTACCAAACATCAAACAAAGAAGCGCGGCAAAAACAAACATGATCAAAACAAGGCACCAAGGATGAGAGTATCAAATACCTTGACAGTGTGGCTTAATTGGAACACTACATGTATCTAAATGCATCTGTTGGGATGAAGTGTCGCAGGCTTCAACTTCCCTAGTTGAGTCTGATTGGGCGGTGTTTTGGAATTCAGGTGACGACCTTCATGCAGACGGTGGTGATTTCACAGCAGAGCCTGAGCTGAACAGCTACGAACACACGCGTCCAGTGCCGCAGTGTTTGACAACTCGATTTGCCACACATTGCCACACTTGCGCCAGTGTTTTGAGCGACACTGCGCAGACCCCACCCTGAGCGCAACAATCGCCAGAGGTGATGCGTGGTTTGGATGCTTTCGAACTGTTTGTTGTGCCAAGGTCTGCAGCATGTTCAAAATAAACACAAAGAGACAAGGAGTAGTTGAGTAGGTTCAGACATGGGGCTGCCGATACGCAAAAGAGCACCAGCAACGCATGCTGGGTGTCCGATCCAGACGCATATCGGGCATCCAGCTGTTTTCTATTGACTAGATGGACTAGATTGACTAGTTGTCGCAAGATTTTACCATTTTTCATGTCATTTTTGGGGAATGCAAGTAGAATCATTTTGATTTTTTGATGGGAAGGGATTTATTTAGGTTTATTTCCGGGTGAGTTTGAGATTTTTTCTCGTCCTTTTTGTTACACCTTCCATTTCTTTCTATTTTTGGGTACCTGTTAGTTTTTTTTTTCGCTTTCATTTTTCTGCTTCTCTTCTTTTTTGTTGCTTATCTGCTTTTTGGCTTTTCTACTTTTCTGCTTCTCTGCTTTTCTGATTTTCTGCGTTTTTGCTTCTCTGCTTTTCTGCTTTTTTTCTTCCCTGCTTTCTTCCGCTTTTATTCTTTTTTGCTTCTTTTGCTTCCTCTCCTTTTCTGCTTCTCTGCTTCTCCGTTTTTCCGCGCTTCTTTTCTTTTTGCTTTTCTGCTTTTTGCTACTTCTTTGCTTCTCTGCTTGTCTGCTTTCGTTTCTCTGCTTTTCTTCTTCTCTAAGTCTTTCTGTTTTGCTTTGCTGTTTGTTTTATTTCTCTGCTTTTTTGTGTTTTATGTGCTATGGTAAAAACACGGGTTACTTTCCCATAACGGTAGTTTGTCATGAACCCATTCATTGGGATTTGTATACCCATGATCAAGATTTCCATAATGAGATGGATGATCACGCATTATCTACTATGTTCGGACCCTAGCACATATGGTCCTGGTTCTTCAAACCCTGTACATGTTTGATTTTGTTGGCCCCTTTGTTTCTCTCCTCTTCTTCGCCTCAACAACAACAACAACAAGAAGTACAAGTACAAGTACAACAACAAAAACAAGAACAACAACAAGAACAAGAACAACAACCACAACAACAACAACACCACCACCACCACCACCAACAACAACAACAACACCCCCACCACCACCACCACCACCAACAACAACAACAACAACAAGTAGTACAACAACACAAACAAGAACAAGAACAAGAAAAAAACAACTGTAAAAACTCCTGCGGTAAAACCATGTATTGTACATATCATCGATCTACCCGATAGCGTTGGTTCAGAAGTACCAGGAGCTGAGCGGTTTGTAGGTTCACCCCATTAGTGTTGTAATACCTAATTGGTGGCTGACCTGTGAATATACAGGTTATCAGCCGTAGTCTCACTACTTTGCTATGGGGACCCCAACTGACCTTCCTCTCGCCGTTCAAGGGTCAGGTCCATCGGCCGTCGCTGTGCCCAATGTGGCCGGGGGCAACCCTGAGCCGATGGATGACGAAACAATGTTTCAACCCGTTGTAGCGTATTTTACCTTCATACAAAACAACCTGTCCCAGATCACTAGTGGGAATACCCTGCAAGTCATGAGGGAAGCTGAACAGAGGCACCTTCAGATAATGCATGGGCTCGTAATGCAAGAGCAGGAGTATGAGCAAAGGCTGCAGGAGGTTGAAGGTAAGGCCATTAGTGCTGTCAACGAGGAAAGGAAACGAGGCGACGTGTTGGAGGTCAGGTTGAATCAGGCTCAGGCATCGCATGACAAAAGAGTAGAGGATTTCAAGGTAGAGGCAAACACAAAGCATGATCAGAAAATTGCAGAGGAAAGGCAACGTATCACTAGCGAATTCGAAGCTTCCTATGCACAGACAGTTGAACATGCAAAGAATGCCATAGCTGCCACAAAGAAGCAATATGAAGATCAGGCTGCAATTGATCAGGCCAGGTTCATCAGTTTGAGGACCGAATTCGAGAACTACAAGAAGGAGATGGCCGACAAGATCCACGAGGCAGCGGCTCAGAATCTCAGCCTTCAGGACCAAATCGATGATCTTCAGGAGCAGTTAAAGCATGTTGCCAAAGCGCAGCATGCCTCCGTTCCGAAAGCATCCGTCCAGAATGCCGAGCCGGCCGCTACCACTAGCGTGCCCCACTTCAATATTGCAACTCCTAGAGCATCCGATGCACAGGCTGCCAAAGGCAGTGATGAGCCGATCCAAGAGTTGAAAACGCCTGCAGTGTTGGCACAAGAAGCAAAAGCCAAGTTGGATGAGCTGCTCAAAGGTGGCAGTTCCAACCAGAAACCGGCTGTCGGCAACGACCAGCCCCAATTGCCAACGCAGTCAGGGTTTTTCACTCCCACTGAAGCTATCAAAACTCCCCCGAATGACTCTCCTAAGAGCGTAACCAAGCAACAGCAAGTGATGGGTCCCTCAGATCTCATTGAGTTGGTAAAAGCCTTAACCCAAAGGGAAGAAAAGGATAAGCCAAAAACCTAAGGAGGCCGAAATCATCAAGCTGAACAACATGCCCGCTCCGGAGTCGTATAGGACTTGGAAGAATCATGTCAGGGATGAAGTGAAAAGTTGCTCAGATCGCCCAGATGAGGCATGGCTCTGGCTCAATGAGGTGTACGATCAAGAGTGCACCAGAGAGCAGTTGGAGAAGAAACTCCAAGATCCTGGAAAGTTCCTCACGCTGGATACAAAGTTATCAGCAGCGCTCACGCGCTCAGCCGGAGGGGACCTCGCAACTAGGATCCTGAATTTCAAAGAGCAGCAATCCCGAAAAGGCATCCAGGTCAGGGGAAGGTATGTTCTGCTCATGTTTGAGGACTACTTCAAAACATCAGAAGAAGCAGGTAGCCTTTACAGAGTAGAAGATCTTTTGGGTGTTGTCAAAGTAGGCGATACTGTCCAGGATCTCCGAAGATTCATCAACAAATGGGATGCTACCCTAGCTGGCATGGCTGTCACCCCCGATGATGCTGTGTTAAGGGACATCTTGTTGAGGCAGATCCGACCAAGTCAGTTGCTGAAATATGACATCGAGATGCTTGATCGTGCACATGAGAAATCCCATGAAAAGTCTTATAGTTTTCTTCATCAATCCATGAAGAACTTGATCGACCGTGAACGATTGAGGGAGAACAGGAACCGCATCGCGGAGAAGAACAAGGCTGGGATCAAGGACACAAAGGCCGCACCCGCCAAAGGCGATGGTCGCGGTGGCCGAAAGGGCTCCCCAAGTCGTGGTAGATCGCAGGAACGAGGTGGCAAAGGTGACAAAATTTGCTATAAGTTCCAAAAGGGTACCTGTGATAAGGGGAAGAAGTGTCCATTCAAGCATGTCAAAGATGATAAATCTCGAACTCAATCACCCAGAAGAACCAAGACACGTTCACCATCAAGGGGCAACAAAGATGATAAGGGGAAGAAAATGTCCAAGGAAGAGATGGCCAAAACCCCATGTATCTATCATGCCCAGGGAAAGTGCAGACGTGGTGACAAATGTTTTTATAAGCGTGATGACAAAGCCGCTGCCGCCACCAAAGACACCAAAAGGGCCAATTCACCCGCTCCCAAAAAGAAGAGCAAGGATTCCACAGCCGCTCCATGCCTGATCCAGAAGTTTGCATGCATCGTCCGAAAACAGCCGAAGGCAACTTCGTGCTCTGATGAGTCAAGTGTCAGCATGAAGCGTCTTAGATTCCGAAAGGCCCCACATGTGATCGAGGTGAAAGCAGTTGGTCGTCAAGTCCCAGTCAAGCACCGTCCAAGAGAGTTCACTAAGGTGTACAAGACAGCTGAAGATGTTCCAGTTTCATCTAAGGTTGAACAACATGAGGCTCAAGTTCGTGCAAGACAGCTTCAAGAAACTGTGAAACTTCATGATTCAGATGTTGCACCTAGTTGTGGGTTTTGTTGTTGGAACGAGGACACATGTGACATCACATGCAAAGAGTGCAGATTCATCAGCGGTCCCAAAGCTCTTAGAGACATTGGTCGTTTTCCGTCAATTGCCACGGCTGCGCCAAAGGCCGGCGTCAGTTGGCTCGTCGACTCAGGTAGTGAATCCGATCTTGTGTCCAAGGGTATGCTGAGGGATGTTAGCGCCAAGAACTGCCGTGCAGCCGAGCATCCGATTTCCTTAGTCACAGCCAATGGTTCGACCGAGGCAAACGAGGTTGCAGATGTCAAGTTGTCCGCATTGCCTGATCCCGTGCATCCGTATGTACTAGATCATACCCCAGCTGTGCTCTCCGTAGGAACCAGATGTGTTGATCAGGGTTACAGTTTTGTTTGGCCTGCCAATGGCAAACCAATCCTAGTCCGTCCAGACGACAAGGTCGTCCAGCTCAAGATCGAAGGTCATGTCCCAGTCTTGGATGATAGTTGCAAGGTTTATCCCAAAGATCAATTTCAAAAGGATAAGCACCTCAGAAAGTTGTTTGCAATGCCGACCTCGCGGTCGAGCTCGAAAGCCAAGCGGGACGAAGCCCAAGATGAAGAGCAGTTGGATGAGCTGGTGGAGGATGATGCTCAGCAGGAGTATATCCGAAGCCGCAAGACTGAGGATTTGCTGGCCGAAGCTGCAAGTACCCAACATCAGTACACTCATTTCCCCAAGAACCCTTTTTGCAGAACCTGCCAACGGGCAAGAATGATGGCTCCTCAGGCACGAAAGAAAGGTGGTCAGAAGAGAATTGAAACTGAGGTGTTTGGTGACCACATCATTGGGGATCATGTCATCATTAAGAAAAATGTAGAAGAGGGTTTCAGGGGGGAGCAAGTTGCATTGGTGTTGAAAGATCTGCGCACTCAATACCGATATGTCTACCCTAGCCAGTCCAAGGACTCACAAAGCTGTGTTGATGGTTTGAATCACTTCATTGGATCAAAGGATGACGTTCAAGTTGTGTACACTGACAATTCCCCAGAATTGATCAGGGCCATCAAGGATTTGGGTTACAGACACCAAACTTCCATTGAATATGTAGATTCATCAAAGTCTTTTGCTGAGCGCGAAGTTCGTCAGATGTTGGAAGGTGCCCGGAGCAACCTGTTGCAATCAGGACTTCCTTTAAAGATGTGGCCATTGGCCATGCAGCATCATGCGACCGCGATCAATGCAAGCCCCCAGCTTGACGGCAGTGAATCCCCTTGGCAACTCAGGTTTGGTGAAGAGTTCCCTGCAATGCACATTCCATTTGGCGCCAAAGTGTTGTTCTGGAATAACCCCAAGAGGTTGGATAACACATCAGGTAAACTCTCCCCAACAGCAAACGAAGGAATTTTCCTTGGGTACGAAGACTGTACGCTTAAAGTTATGTGGGTTTACAAACTTATTTGAATTATAACGTGCTTCTAAACCCTCTATAACGTCGCTATAACCTGCTTGCAAGTATGTAAAGTTTCATAACTTTTTACAAGTAAGTTATAACTTCAGGTAACCGGCTAGGTGAAGTTGTAAATGTTTAGGTAGGATATAAGTTCTTAACGAACTTATCGGAAGTATCTTATCTAAAGATAACTTTTCATAACTATGTTAAGAGATTTAACATAACTTCTTAGCAAAAGTTATCATAAGTTACAGACAGTTATAAAAAGTTAGAAAAAGTTATAAATTGTTAGAAAAAGTTATAAAAAGTTAGAAAAAGTTATAAAAAGTTACAAGATGGAATTTGTGCAGTATGTTTAGATACCTTGAGGAATGTTTTCCTGAAAAAGATAGTTGCAAAGATGCTTTCCCGGAAAGGTTATGGTTCCCAAGAAGAAGTTTTTTAAACGACTGAAGTGTGAAAAGAAAGTTCTTATGTGTGAAGAATTTGATCTGTAAAGGTAGTTCCTGTAAAGGATACGGTCTGCAAAGGCAGTTCCTGTAAAGGATAAGGTTTGCAAAGACAGTTTCTGCAAAGGATATGGTTTCTAAGGACAGTTCCTGCAAAGGATATGTTCTGCAAAGATACTTCCTGAAAAGGATATGTCTCTGAAGACAGTTCTTGCAAGGGGTCTTGCGCTCTGTGTTTTGATATGGACACAGCGTGGCATGTGATATAGCTGATTTGCTCAAAACGATAGCTCGCGGTGTCCATTGGCGCTCGAAAATGTCAACGGATTCCTTTATGTTGGCACTTGCCGCTGCTGCCTCGCCTTTGCTTGAGCTTCAGGAACTATACAGGAACTATACAGGAACTATGCAGGAACTATACAGGAACTATGCAGGAACTATACAGGAACTATGCAGGAACTATACAGGAACTATACAGGAACTATACAGGAACTATACAGGAACTATGCAGGAACTATACAGGAACTATGCAGGAACTATACGGGAACTATACAGGAACTATACAGGAACTATGCAGGAACTATGCAGGAACTATACAGGAACTATACAGGAACTATACAGGAACTATACAGGAACTATACAGGAACTATACAGGAACTATACAGGAACTATGCAGGAACTATACAGGAACTATACAGGAACTATACAGGAACTATACAGGAACTATACAGGAACTATACAGGAACTATACAGGAACTATACAGGAACTATACAAGGAACTATACAGGAACTATACAGGAACTATACAGCAACTTTACAGGAACTATACAGGAACTGTTTGATGAAAACAGTTCCCGACAGAGAAAGTTTGAAACATAATAAATTAACGGAAAAATTGGTTTGAAGAATAAGAATCCCAAAACGAAACCATTTGCCAAAAAAAAATAACGTTTAAATCTGTCAAGAATTCACATCAAATGTGAATTTCCCTACTGAAAAGGAACACTTCTAAACAGAACCCACATCAAGTATGATAATTCCTGAAAAAGTCATAATCTGAAAAAAAATCCTGGCAAATGCGCCAGTTCGTGAAAGGGAGAAAATCTGAAAAAAATATCGCATCAAATGTGATAATTCCTGAAAAACAAAACACTGATAAAATTTAACATCAAATGTGAAAGTTCCTTGAAAAATAGAAAACATGATATCATGTATGTTGACCGTATTACGTTATTATTAAGTGTGATCCGCAACAACTTTGAAACCAACACAGCAAAGCCTTTAAAAGTTATAAAAAGTTATAAAAATTTTTAAAAAGTTACAAAAAGTTATAAAAAGTTACAAAAAGTTATAAAAAGTTATCCAAAAACTTACAACTAAGTTATCCAAGTTAACATAACTTCTTTTCATAGTTTTGATAAGTCATGTAAACTTCCAACATAAATTATGTAACTTCTTTATATCTAGGCTAAGTCTGTAAAGTCTTCTATCTTAAAGCGTACAGTCTTCGTATTACATCCAACCAGGTCATGATTGGAAGGGTGAATACTTAGTTGCCAAGCTGGAAGCCGCAGATTACCATGTCAACTGGGGCGCACTGACAATCCAAAGAACAAAGAGGTTGGAATTGCCATCCGAGGGTTTCATCTTTCCTTTGAAAGCTCTGACTGACTCGAAAGCACCCAAAGCCGACCGCCTTGAGGATCAGGTCATTCCGCAGACACCCAAAGCTGTGCCACTTGAGTCCAGTTTGCATCCGCCACAAGATGAGTATGAATATGAGCCAGGGACGCCTCTACCAGCCGACAGCGATGTCGAGCCTGATGCACCCGAAGCGCCCGTATTCCCAGATCTCAAATTGACCCCCAAAGGTGAAATTATTCCAGATGGGATATCATTGGGATGGTCACCGGATTGTACGTAACTACAAAGGTTCAAAGCGTCCGGAGGGGATCGACTCAGAACTGTGGAAGATGTTAGGACCTCAAGATAGGAAATTGATCATCGAGGAAGAAGCAAAGAAAGCAGCCAAGGAGCAGGAGGAAAAGCCAGCATCATCATCTGGCAGCAAGGGCAAAAAGAAGAAGTCTTCACCAGCCCGGCTTGAGGCAACTCAATGCCCTCCTGCAACTGCAAAGCTCGTAGGCAAGCTTACTGGCGGTTAAGCGGGAATAAGGGAATACAAAAACTATGCCCCATGGCAAGTTCCAAGTGCTTGATGATGTGGGTCAATGTTTACACCAGTGTCTCCGGTTAAAAATATCCATTTGTGATGATGAGTTGGTTGGAGAATGGAATTGTACTATTATAATTATGACATGATCAAAATAAAAAATGAAAGGCCAGTTGCCTCAGTTAAATAAGGTCTAGACCAAATGTATTTAAATATGGGCTAATTAATAATATGAATAGATCAATTGTATCACATTATTGCCCTGCTGAAGAAGCATCATCACATGCATTGCCCCATGCTGCAGAAGCATAACATGCATTTTCCCATGCTGAAGAAGCATCACATGCACTGAAAATTGCCCAAATCAGATGCCAGTGAAGCATCCATGCTAAAGAAACAACCATTCTTGGAAACATCCATGCTGTTTTTTTTTTGGAATCTTTAATGATATTTTGGCCAGGATCAAAATTCATGGAAATTCGAACAGCCAAGATCAGTGTGCTAAGGTGGCACTGACGCATCTGTTCAGAATGAGGAAGATTGCAAAAAGCGGCCAGCTAGCTGGCCACATGCCAGCTTGCTGGCAACTGAAACAACCCCAAAACGGCTAAGAGGCCAGCTAGTTGGCAAGAGTAAGACATAATATGAAACAAAATATGAAACAACAAACTGGCCAAACACCGTAAGGGTCTTTTGGCCAGTTTGTTGTCTATATTTTACATTTAATTTATTACAAGACATTGACTGGCCAGCTCACTTGCCAAAGGCCCTTTCTTTACATGCATGGCGACGGGTGATGCCCACAGTGAGTGTCAGTGCGCTGCTTCTTGGGCTCAATTTGATTTGCGTCAATTTCAATCGGAGCTCGAAGGGAGCCCCGACCATCGGCGAATGATCTTCCGCATGGCCTCTTCCAAGTCTATGCTTGAGAGCCACTTCTGAGTTGAGGCTGAAAAGAAGCGAAAATAGTTTGAAAAACGTCGGCCAAACAAAATCAAACCTCAGTCAGTGAACAGCAATAACATCCAAGCCGCGGAGTTGTTCCTCAAATAGTTGTACTTCGCCTTGAGAAGCTCCAGCGGCATCCTGTGCAAGAGGCGTTTTTGAACCATCATCGGGCATGGCGCTGGCTTCTCCTTGGCTCGCGTCCATTGTCCCATTTTGCTGGCTTGGATGGTTTTCGCAGTCACAGAAGGGGGCGGTGGTCGCATCATTCCCATGGATACAAATGAGGCTCTTGACAATGGACGACGTTTGGCCTGGGAAATTTTGCGGCAGTCAAGTGTAAGTTTCAGTCAAGCCAGCTGGCAGCGCACATTTATGATCAGCCAGCAATCTGGCCATGCAAAAAAACACTTTATCAGTCGCGGTGCTTCGCCATTGGAAGAACAAATTTGAAGGACCAGCAAGCTGGCCATTTCAACACCAGCAAGCTGGCCATTTCAGGACCAGCAAGCTAGCCAATTCAGGTTATCATTTCAAAATTTCAATCGGTGACAATCATTTTCACCATTTGATTCCAGGCACTGGTAGTCAGTCCATTCCTGACCAGAAGTGGTCTTACCACTGGTCGTTGCTAAAGAGGGTTGTGTTTCCAGACCTTCAAGTCTGTCTGGAAAAGGCCAAGCATGCACCACCCATAGATGCCGTCCGCAGATGCATACAGGACTGCCGTGAGCAACACGGATCTGCCGGCGGAGTCCCACACCTCAACTCATCGATGATATTGTTTCGCAAGTTGACCTGGATAAAAACCAAAGCTCATTGTGTACATAGAGTGGACATTTGATGATATCAGTTACTATTTTTTAAGTTTGAGGGCAAGAAACGCCACGGAAAAAACCTTCTTCAACGTAGGCAACATCTCGAAGATCATGGATGTGCACAGTGCCACCCGCTTGTACTGCCTCAGAAAAAATGCTCAAAATCAATGGCAAAAAACTGCCTGGGCACGGAACCATGTTCTAAATGCAAACTGATAGTACCATCATCAACCAGCAAGCTGAAACAACCAAACAGTTTCAACCAGCAAGCTGGTCCAATCATCAACCAGCAAGCCGGTCCAATCAACTAGCAAGCTGGTTCAATCATCAACCAGCAAGCTGGTCCAATCATCAACCAGCAAGCTGGTCCAATCATCAACTAGCAAGCTGGTTCAATCATCAACCAGCAAGCTGGCTGGGTCAATCATCAACCAGCAAGCTGGTCCAATCATCAACCAGCAAGCTGGTCCAATCATCAACCAGCAAGCTGGTCCAATCATCAACTAAGCTGGTTCAATCATCAACCAGCAAGCTGGCTGGGTCAATCATCAACCAGCAAGCTGGTCCAATCATCAACCAGCAAGCTGGTCCAATCATCAACCAGCAAGCTGGTTCAAAGCTGGACTACTTTACTTAAATCGAACAAGTTGCAACAGCACATCTTCCGATTCACCATTGGTGATTGCATCCTTCAGGGCGAACAAGTAGGCATGCTCTGGCTCTTCAGGGGAGACTCGGCGCAGGTTGCCCTTCGACACCGAGAGGTCTTCCGCAACAGCAATGACAGTCGGGCGGTCAAAGGGAGCCGGTCTGTCTTTGAAGATCTTGGACTGCAGCCTTTTGACGGAGTCCCTGTTGATTGGCACCTTTGGCGCTGCGCTCCACTAAGACCTCAAAGTGAAGATCTTTTTACTTTAGGCACTTAATGAAGATATTAGTAGTTATATGAACTTATCATAGAAGTGATTTTTACCTATTTTCACTGATTTTCACTTATTTTGCTTACTTTTTTACGTTTTTTTTTTTATGAGACTAGCATTGATTATAGACGAGAGTTTTTTCGTCATATACATAAGGAAAAGAGTTTTTTGCGTCAAATACATCTTTTTTTTCTTCATGGTGATTATTGTTCTTTTTAGGGTTCATCCTGTTCAGGAGTTATCCTTTTCAGGAATTATCCTTTTCAGGAACTACTCTATTCAGAATGAATCCTTTTCAGGAACTATCCCTCTCAGGAATTTTCCCTCTCATTGCGGCGCAGAAGAAGCATAATCTGGTTGCCATCATTGAGGCGCAGAAGAAGGAAAAACAATCTGAAGGATGCTTCTTGAACAGAACTTTTACGAGTTTGGAAAGTAATTGCACCAAAAACATAGTTCAAAGCGACCGACTACAAAATTCCTAGCAGCAAAAAACTTTTGATGCTCGAGAGTTCGATCAATCTAAACTTATAAATGTTGTATATTTCTCCATGTATTTTTATTTCAAAGACGTTTTTATTTTTTCGGATTATCAGCTTAGACAGTGAAATTTCAGGAAACACATATTTTTTTAATGACATTTCCATCTCTTTGCAAATTTTAAGTTTTTAAAAATATAGATAACATATTTCATTTTTTAAATTATGTTGGAACTTAATATAGTTCACTTCCTGCAATTCCTTCCCTTTGTATGGAAAAAAAGTAATTCATATTTCCTTTGAAAAGGGCCGCTTGTTTTTCTATAGCTGACCTTGTTGATCTTTTTGTCTTTTCATTACATTATATATATATATATATATTTAAATATATATAATGAAAATATGGGGATGTCTCAAAATGAGGTGTCCGTTTTTTCCCTTAAAGTAACCATTTTGGAACCAAAAACGGACACCTCATTTTGAGACATATCCATATTTGTTTTGAATTTAAGCATATATCTATAGAGAAAAAGGATCAACAATTATCAATTAATCATAAATTTTCTGAGGTGTCTAAGTTGCTCAAACTTTAAATAATTTTCTTAATGTTCTGATTTTTCTATTTTTGTATTTTTTTTGAATTTTCTGAATTTTCTGAATTGTCTTAATTTTTCTAAATTTTCTGAATTTTTGAAATTTTCTGAATCTTCTGAATTTTCTGAATTTTCTGAATTATATATATATTTCTGAATTTTCTAAATTTTCTGAATTATATTTTCTGAATTTTCTGAAGTTTCTGAATTTTCTGAATTTTCTCAATTTTCTGATTTTTTTTTTGGCATTTTCCGTTGTTTGTACATTTCTTAGATATATAAATTCCCACAATTTGCCTGCTTGATATAGTGAACATTTTCTTACAGGAACCTTTTTTTTATATAAACTGGCATCTTGAAATCTATATTTTTCCAGGAAGGAACCTTTTTTTTACAGTGAGTATCTCTTACAGGAACTGACACCTAGCAAATGGTTTGTTCTCATCTTTTGTTTCAATCTGTTTCTTCCCAGTAAGTGTCCTTCACACGAACTGATCCCTACCAAAAGGTTTCTTCACAGTCATTATCCTTCACAAACTCTTTCTTCCCAGTTTGTATCCTGCAGAGAACTATTCCCTACATTTTTTTCCCTTTCAAAGAAGCATCCTGCAGAGAACTATTCCCTACAATTTTTTTCCTTTCCAGGAAGTATCCTGCAGAGAACTATTCCCTACAATTTTTTTCCTTTCCAGGAAGTATCCTGCAGAGAACTATTCCCTACAAAATTTTTCCTTTCCAGGAAGTATCCTGCAGAGAACTATTCCCTACATTTTTTTTCCTTTCCAGGAAGTATCCTTCAGAGAACTATTCCCTACAAAATTTGTCCTTTCCAGGAAGTATCCTGCAGAGAACTATTCCCAACATTTTTTTCCTTTCAAGGAAGCATCCTGCAGAGAACTATTCCCTACAATCTTTTCTTTCCAGGAAGTATCCTGCAGAGAACTATTCCCTACATTTTTTCCTTTCCAGGAAGTATTTTTCAGAGAACTATTCCCTACAAAATCTTTTCCTTTCCAGGAAGTATCCTGCAGAGAACTATTCCCTACATTTTTTTCCTTTCCAGGAAGTATCCTGCAGAGAACTATTCCCTACAAAATTTGTCCTTTCCCTGGAAGTATCCTGCAGAGAAATATTCCCTATTTTTTTTCCTTTCCAGGAAGTATCCTGCAGAGAAATATTCCCTAAAAAAAAATCTTTGGATCTATCAAAACACAACAAAAAAATCAAATTTCACTTCTTATCGCTTCTTTCGCTTATTTTGGCTTATGAAACCTTCAGGGAATATAGAAACTAACTTAAAAAATGCATTTCCAATACCGGCCTTGTGGCCGGCAAGATGGCTCGCCACTGAGACCTCAAAATGAAGATGTTTTTACTTTAGGCACTTAATTAATTTATAAGTATATGATAAGTTACTATTATCCTTCTAATATCTTGTTCAAATTGCTTTTTCAAAAATGTTTTGTTATAAGTTCCACTAATTTTTTAGGTGAACTTACACCATAATAAGGAAGATCTAAGCAAATATAGTAGAATATTAGTCAAACATAAGCCAAAATAAGCGAAAAGAAGCGATAAGAAGTGAAATTTGATTTTTTTGTGTGTTTGATAGATCCAAAAGATTTTTTTTTAGGGAATATTTCTCTGCAGGATACTTCCTGGAAAGGAAAAAAAATAGGGAATATTTCTCTGCAGGATACTTCCAGGGAAAGAACAAATTTTGTAGGGAATAGTTCTCTGCAGGATACTTCCTGGAAAGGAAAAAAATTGTAGGGAATAGTTCTCTGCAGGACACTTCCTGGAAAGGAAAATTTTTGTAGGGAATAGTTCTCTGCAGGATACTTCCTGGAAAGGAAAAATTGTGTAGGGAATAGTTCTCTGCAGGATACTTCCTGGAAAGGATTTTTTTTTTAGGGAATAGTTCTCTGCAGGATTCTTCCTGGAAAGGAAAGAAAATGTAGGGAATAGTTCTCTGCAGGATACTTCCAGGGAAAGAACAAATTTTGTAGGGAATAGTTCTCTGCAGGATACTTCCTGGAAAGGAAAAAAATTGTAGGGAATAGTTCTCTGCAGGATACTTCCTGGAAAGGAAAAAAATTGTAGGGAATAGTTCTCTGCAGGATACTTCCTGGAAAGGCAAACATTTGTAGGGAATAGTTCTCTGCAGGATACTTCCTGGAAAGGAAAAAAATTGTAGGGAATAGTTCTCTGCAGGATACTTCCTGGAAAGGAGAACATTTGTAGGGAATACCCTCTGGTAAACTAACATAGCTATTGAAAATGGCCATTTATAGTGGATTTTCCGATTAAAAATGGTGATTTTCCATAGCTATGTTAAATTACCAGAGGGTAGTTCTCTGCAGGATACTTCCTGGAAAGGAAAAAAAATGTAGGGAATAGTTCTCTGCAGGATACTTCCTGGAAAGGAAAACTTTTGTAGGGAATAGTTCTCTGCAGGATACTTCCTGGAAAGGAAAAAAAATGTAGGGAATAGTTCTCTGCAGGATACTTCCTGGAAAGGAAAAAAATGTAGGGAATAGTTCTCTGCAGGATACTTCCTGGAAAGGAAAAAGATTGTAGGGAATAGTTCTCTGCAGGATGCTTCCTTGAAAGGAAAAAAATTGTAGGGAATAGTTCTCTGCAGGATACTGACTGGGAAGAAAGAGTTTGTGAAGGATAATGACTGTGAAGAAACCTTTTGGTAGGGATCAGTTCGTGTGAAGGACACTTACTGGGAAGAAACAGATTGAAAAAAAAATGAGAACAAACCATTTGCTAGGTGTCAGTTCCTGTAAGAGATACTCACTGTAAAAAAAGGTTCCTTCCTGGAAAAATATAGATTTCAAGATGCCAGTTTATATTTAAAAAAAAGGTTCCTGTAAGAAAATGTTCACTATATCAAGCAGGCAAATTGTGGGAATTTATATATCTAAGAAATGTACAAACAACGGAAAATGCCAAAAAAAAAATCAGAAAATTGAGAAAATTCAGAAAATTCAGAAACTTCAGAAAATTCAGAAAATATAATTCAGAAAATTTAGAAAATTCAGAAATATATATATAATTCAGAAAATTCAGAAAATTCAGAAGATTCAGAAAATTTCAAAAATTCAGAAAATTTAGAAAAATTAAGACAATTCAGAAAATTCAGAAAATTCAAAAAAAATACAAAAATAGAAAAATCAGAACATTAAGAAAATTTATAAATTTTGAGATGAGAATATTTAAAGTTTGAGCAACTTAGACACCTCAGAAAATTTATGATTAATTGATAATTTTTAATCCTTTTTCTCTATAGATATATGCTTAAATTACAAACAAATATGGATATGTCTCAAAATGAGGTGTCCGTTTTTGGTTCCAAAATGGTTACTTTAAGGGAAAAATCGGACACCTCATTTTGAGACATCCCCATATTTTCATTATATATATTTAAATATATATATATATATATATATTTAATGTAATGAAAAGACAAAAAGATCAACAAGGTCAGCTATAGAAAAACAAGCGGTCCTTTTCAAAGGAAATATGAATTACTTTTTCCATACAAAGGGAAGGAATTGCAGGAAGTGAGCTATATTAAGTTCCAACATAATTAAAAAATGAAATATGTTATCTATATTTTTAAAAACTTAAAATTTGCAAAGGGATGGAAATGTCATAAAATATGTGCTTCCTGAAATTTCACTGTCTAGTCTGATAATCCGAAAAAGTAAAAACGTCTTTGAAATAAAAATACATGGAGAAATATACAACATTTATAAGTTTAGATTGATCGAACTCTCGAGCATCAAAAGTTTTTTGCTGCTAGGAATTTTGTAGTCGGTCGCTTTGAACTATTTTTTTGGTGCAATTACTTTCCAAACTCGTAAAAGTTCTGTTCAAGAAGCATCCTTCAGATTGTTTTTCCTTCTTCTGCGCCTCAATGATGGCAACCAGATTATGCTTCTTCTGTGCCGCAGTGAGAGGGAAAATTCCTGAAAGGGATAGTTCCTGAAAAGGATTCATTCTGAATAGAGTAGTTCCTGAAAAGGATAATTCCTGAAAAGGATAACTCCTGAACAGGATGAACCCCAAAAAGAACAATAATCACCATGAAGAAAAAAAGATGTATTTGACGCAAAAAACTCTTTTCAAAAAGTATATGACGAAAAAACTCTCGTCTATAATCAATGCTAGTCTCATTACAAAAAAACATAATTACTTTACTTCGTGTGATCCCCACCATGACATTTATACATTTTCTTACTGGCAAATCTTCTGGCATTCTATCTGACATATCTTCTGACATTCTATTTGACATTCTATCTGGCATATCTTCTGGCATATGATCTGGCATATCTTCTGGCATATCTTCTGGCACTCTATCTGACATATCTTCTGGCATATATTCTGACATATCTTCTGGCATTCTATCTGACATATCTTCTGGCATATATTCTGACATATCTTCTGGCATATCTTCTGGCATATCTTCTGGCATATCTTCTGAAATATCTATCTGGCATATCTTCTGGCATATTTTCTGGCATTCTATCTGGCAAATCTTCTGGCATTCTATCTGGCATTCTATCTGGCATATCTTCTGGCATATTGTCTGGCATTCTATCTGGCAAATCTTCTGGCATATATTCTGACATATCTTCTGGCATTCTATCTGGCATTCTATTTGGCATTCTATCTGGCATATCTTCTGGCATATTTTCTGACATTCTTTCTGACATTCTTTCTAACTTTCTTCTGCACATTCTTTGTCCCATATCTTCCTACATGAGGTCCGGCAGGGAACACTTGGCGTGGATACTCGCGGTTGAGGTTCGGCAGGGAACACTGGGCGTGGATGGTCGTGGTTGAGGTCCGGCAGGGAACACTGGGCGAGGATGGTCGTGGTTGAGGTCCGGCAGGGAACACTGGGCGTGGATGGTCGTGGTTGAGGTCCGGCAGGGAACACTGGGCGAGGATGGTCGTGGTTGAGGTCCGGCAGGGAACACTGGGCGTGGATGGTCGTGGTTGAGGTCCGACAGCGAACACTGTGGATCGCGAGTCGCAGTTGAGCAGGAGGACGAGGAGGACAACGAGAGGAGGAGGAGGAGAGGAGGACGAGGCAGGAGGAGGCGGAGGAGGAGGAGAAGGAGGAGGAGGAGGCAACTGACATAAAATCTAACAACCCTCACCTGGCAGGTGGGGAAAAAAGTAAGCAAAATAAGTGAAAATCAGTGAAAATAGGTAAAAATCACTTCTATGATAAGTTCATATAACTACTAATATCTTCATTAAGTGCCTAAAGTAAAAATATCTTCATTTTGAGGTCTTAGTGGAGCGCAGCGCCAAAGGTGCCAATCAACAGGGATTCCGTCAAAAGGCTGCAGTCCAAGATCTTCAAAGACGGACCGGCTCTCTTTGACCGCCCGACTGTCATTGCTGTTGCGGAAGACCTCTCGGTGTCGAAGGGCAACCTGCGCCGAGGCGCCCCTGAAGAGCCAGAGCATACCTACTTGTTCGCCCTGAAGGATGCCATCACCAATGGTGAATCGGAAGATGTGCTGTTGCAACTTGTTCGATTCAAGTAAAGTAGTCCAGCTTTGAACCAGCTTGCTGGTTGATGATTGGACCAGCTGCTGGTTGATGATTGGACCAGCTTGCTGGTTGATGATTGACCCAGCGAGCTTGCTGGTTGATGATTGAACCAGCTTAGTTGATGATTGGACCAGCTTGCTGGTTGATGATTGGACCAGCTTGCTGGTTGATGATTGACCCAGCCAGCTTGCTGGTTGATGATTGAACCAGCTTAGTTGATTATTGGACCAGCTTGCTGGTTGATGATTGAACCAGCTTGCTAGTTGATTGGACCAGCTTGCTGGTTGATGATTGGACCAGCTTGCTGGTTGAAACTGTTTGGTTGTTTCAGCTTGCTGGTTGATGACGGTACTATCAGTTTGCATTTAGAACATGGTTCCGTGCCCAGGCAGTTTTTTGCCATTGATTTTGAACATTTTTTCTGGGTTGATCTGAGGCAGTACAAGCGGGTGGCACTGTGCACATCCATGATCTTCGAGATGTTGCCTATGTTGGAGAAGGTTTTTTTCCGTTGCGTTTCTTGCCTTCAAACTTAAAAAATAGTAACTGATATCATCAAATGTCCACTCTATGTACACAATGAGCTTTGGTTTTTATCCAGGTCAACTTGCGAAACAATATCATCGATGAGTTGAGGTGTGGGACTCCGCCGGCAGATCCGTGTTGCTCACGGCAGTCCTGTATGCATCTGCGGACGACATCTATGGGTGGTGCATGCTTGGCCTTTTCCAGACAGACTTGAAGGTCTGGAAACACAACCCTCTTTAGCAACGACCAGTGGTAAGACCACTGCTGGTCAGGAATGGACTGACTACCAGTGCCTGGAATCAAATGGTGAAAATGATTGTCGCGCTTTGAAATTTTGAAATGATAACCTGAATTGGCTAGCTTGCTGGTCCTGAAATGGCCAGCTTGCTGGTGTTGAAATGGCCAGCTTGCTGGTCCTTCAAATTTGTTCTTCCAATGGCGAAGCACCGCGACTGATAAAGTGTTTTTTTGCATGGCCAGATTGCTGGCTGATCATAAATGTGCGCTGCCAGCTGGCTTGACTGAAACTTACACTTGACTGCCGCAAAATTTCCCAGGCCAAACGTCGTCCATTGTCAAGAGCCTCATTTGTATCCATGGGAATGATGCGACCACCGCCCCCTTCTGTGACTGCGAAAACCATCCAAGCCAGCAAAATGGGACAATGGACGCGAGCCAAGGAGAAGCCAGCGCCATGCCCGATGATGGTTCAAAAACGCCTCTTGCACAGGATGCCGCTGGAGCTTCTCAAGGCGAAGTACAACTATTTGAGGAACAACTCCGCGGCTTGGATGTTATTGCTGTTCACTGACTGAGGTTTGATTTTGTTTGACCGACGTTTTTCAAACTATTTTCGCTTCTTTTCAGCCTCAACTCAGAAGTGGCTCTCAAGCATAGACTTGGAAGAGGCCATGCGGAAGATCATTCGCCGACGGTCGGGGCTCCCTTCGACCTCCGATTGAAATTGACGCAAATCAAATTGAGCCCAAGAAGCAGCGCACTGACACTCACTGTGGGCATCACCCGTCGCCATGCATGTAAAGAAAGGGCCTTTGGCAAGTGAGCTGGCCAGTCAATGTCTTGTAAAAAATTAAATGTAAAATATAGACAACAAACTGGCCAAAAGACCCTTACGGTGTTTGGCCAGTTTGTTGTTTCATATTTTGTTTCATATTATGTCTTACTCTTGCCAACTAGCTGGCCTCTTAGCCGTTTTGGGGTTGTTTCAGTTGCCAGCAAGCTGGCATGTGGCCAGCTAGCTGGCCGCTTTTTGCAATCTTCCTCATTCTGAACAGATGCGTCAGTGCCACCTTAGCACACTGATCTTGGCTGTTCGAATTGCCATGAATTTTGATCCTGGCCAAAATATCATTAAAGATTCCAAAAAAAAACAGCATGGATGTTTCCAAGAATGGTTGTTTCTTTAGCATGGATGCTTCACTGGCATCTGATTTGGGCAATTTTCAGTGCATGTGATGCTTCTTCAGCATGGGAAAATGCATGTTATGCTTCTGCAGCATGGGGCAATGCATGTGATGATGCTTCTTCAGCATGGGAAAATGCATGTTATGCTTCTGCAGCATGGGGCAATGCATGTGATTGATGATGCTTCTTCAGCATGGGGCAATGCAACATGATCCATTAATTTTAAGGGCAATAATTTGATACAATTGATCTATTAATATTACTAATTAGTCCACATTTAAATACATTTGGTCTAGATCTTATTTAACTGAGGCAACTGGCCTTTCATTTTTTTATTTTGATCATGTCATAATTAAATAGTACAATTCCATTCTCCAACCAACTCATCATCACAAATGGATATTTTTAACCAGAGACACTGGTGTAAACATTGAACCACATCATCAAGCACTTGGAACTTGCCATGGGGCATAGTTTTTGTATTCCCTTATTCCCGCTTAACCGCCAGTAAGCAATGTTTGGGAAATCATTCCAGCCACTTCCCAAAAGTTTTCCGTGCCGGCAATGCCAAAAGCTGCCGCGCCTGCCACAATTGAGCACCGGCCCCGAATTAGAGAGCTCGTCAGGGAGAAGATCAAGGAACTTGAGTTCAAGGTCGCACTCGAGCTTTTCGCTTCAGTTGCTAGGCTTGTATCAAAAGATGAAATTGCCAGCAACCCCAAGGCTAAGGCCGCCCTTGATAAGGAGTGGGAAAACCTCCGTAATAAGGGTGTTTGGGATGAGAAGCGTGCTCGTGAGTGCCGCGACATAGTAGCTGAGGCTCGTCGCAATGGCCAAACTGTGCACCTAGGTCGAATCTTTGAGGCTTGCTATGAGAAGGGTTCTGAATTGCCTGAATCAGACCCTCGCCGGAAGTTCAAGGGTAGGACGGTTTTCCAAGGGAACAATGTCAGAGACGAGAATTCCGATCATGCACTCTTTAATGAGTTAGGCTCTTCCCCAGCATCCATGGAAGCAGCAAAGCTGCTAGATGCTTTCGGTAGTCAGCCCGGGTTCTCCAAACAACAGGCAGATGCAATCCAAGCCTACGTACAAGCCCTCTTCACAGGGGTGCCCACATGGTTATCACTTCCACGCAACAGATGGCCCAAAGATTGGGAGAAAAAGTATTGGCAACCCATGGTTCCCATGTTACTTGCCCTTTATGGCCATCCTGATAGCGGGGGTATTTGGGAAAATCATCTCAATAGCCGTGTGGTAAAACAGGGTTGGAAGCAAATTTTACCTGACATTTGGCATTCAATTTTTCATCATCAAGAGCTCAACTGTCTTTTGGTTGTGTATGTAGATGACTTCAAGATGGCTGGCCCCACTGCCAATCTGGAAAAGGCATGGGCAAGCGTCAAGGCCGCAGTGAACATTGGTGATCCTGAGCCATATGACCGCTACTTTGGCTGTATGCACCGTGAATTCCAAAACATCCGGTTGCCTTCGCAGGCACACCCGTTTGCATTCGCCTTTGATGCCAAGAAGTCAGCAGCCGCACAACACAGAACCAAGACTGGTGGGAGCATGATGAAACTAACATGCCATGGATAAGACACCACATTCAACCCCGAAAAAGATTGTACCAGCCGGTTGATGAGGGGGGAGATGCAACTTGTCAAAATTCAAGTCGCATAACTTTCTTTGACAAAAAGGTCACATTGAAAAGTTGTCCTAGCATCACCGACGGGAACAATCAGGGGGGCTATGATGTTTATACAGATGATTGGAAAACATCTAGCAATCAAACAAATGAATTCTGGACAGGAAAAACAGTTTTCTGTTATGGACAAGATGGACCTGACAAATTCAAGCAGTTTGCAATGGCAAGTAAAGCCAGACCAGGACCACATCGCGACAAACGCGAGGCGAAAAAGGAAGCCAGGCCTCTAAGTTCAGGGGGGTTGATCACGCTGTGGAGACAAAAGCTGGCGTCATGGCCAAGCCCGTGAACTTAGTGAGGTATGACATGAGTGATTTCCTGGGGTCCTGTGTAGAAAACTATTGTAGTCTTGCAAAAGTCAGCCCATCGTCTTTGAAAGAGGTGCCAACACCATTCACAGATGCCGGTATCGCGCGGCCCACACTCAGCGAAGATGAAAAGCCTGGCAAACTCCAGCCAGTGGCCAGCAAGATCTTGATGAAGATACTATTTGCCGCAAGAATGGCAAGGTTCGACTTGTTGCGTGCCACACAAAGCTTAGCATCTAGAGTGACAAAATGGTCCATAGAATGCGATGTCGCCTTGCACACATTGGTGTCATACATTAACTGTACAAAGCACCATTTTCTAGAGGGTTTTATTGGGGATGCTTTTGATGATTGCCAACTCTGGCTTTTTGCCGATGCAGATCACGCAGGCGAACATGATAGCAAGAGTACCACTGGCAGCGCCATTGTGCTTGTTGGCCCCAACACGTATTACCCCTTAAATGCATTCAGTAAGAAACAAACGGTTGTTGCCATATCTTCAACTGAGGCTGAGGTAGTTGCCGCAAATCACAGCATGAGAGCCGAGGGCATTCCGATGCTGGCCCTGTTTGAGCAGTTGAACCTCTTCAAGAAGCTACAGGGTAAACCAGCTCGCGACGCCGCGAAGCCCCAAGAAGATGTTGTGTTCACTAGAATCGACCCTGAAATTGACGAGATCCGTAATGGGAATGTCGACACAGGTTGTAGTGCTGCGGACATCAACTCCCTCAAAGCTAGTTTCCCTGAATTTTATCAAGTCAAATTTATGGAGGACAACCAAGCGACTATCACAGTCATGTCCACCGGTTCATCAGCATCCATGAGACACATGAACAAAACTCAAAACATCAACTTCAAATGGTTGAAACAACAATTTGAATGTAAGCAATTCGATCTTCTCAACGTAGGGACTAGTTTCCAAGTTGCAGACATTCTTACAAAACCTTTTACCCGACCAGCCCTTTGGTTGCATGCCATTCATCTCATTGGCATTGGCCCGACAAAGGTGGAAGAAGCAGCAGCCCGCCAAACCGCGGCGCCGAACTCCACTAAGGTGCCAAAACTAGCAACCGCTGCCGGGAATCAGGGGGGCTCCCAAAAGTCTTTTAAGCCCAGAATGTTGATCGAGTTTTGTTGCTCTGATGATTCAAAGCTTAGTACCCCAAGAAAGTCCAATGAAGATTGCCACTGCATTAGGGTTACCGAGAAAGAAGACGGTACCACTACCAGCTGTCGGCAACGGCTAGCCTCCCCAGTCAAAGACTTCAGAAACGATTTCAATGACGGCACTTTGATACTTTATGCATCACTGCCTTGTGTCGGGGGTAGCCCATGGGGAAACGTCAATGGCCTTACTGTCGAGGGTCAAGAAAGAATCAAAGAGCAACAAAAACAGTTTACCAAGTTGTTCAAATCTTTTGTCAAACTTGTGGATGAAATTCATGATGAACGAACCTTGATAGCATTTGAACTGTCCAAGAATTGCAAATATTGGAGATGGCCGATGGTTAGAAAATTCCTCATAGAACGAGCCATGACTACTCATCACTTTGATGGTTGTATGTTGGGTGTTCTTGGAAACAACGGCCAACCAATGAAGAAAAGTTGGACCATTGCGGGAAACTTCAAAGAACTTGCGATGTTAGACTCATTCAAATGTGATGGCAAACATGAGCATGATCAAAGTAGGGGCAAAGCTCTTAAACTTGCCGAGAACTATACTTTCAAGTTGACTGACATGCTCCATGAGTGTTTCCGGGTAGCTGTGGTGGGCCAAACTCCCAAAAGGATTTCACCCGCTGTCATTCGTGCCTGTCCTGCTAAAATGGCTGACTCGCGATATGCCACAGCACACCCGGCCAGCCGCGAGGCTGCGCTCGAAGCCACACGTGAGGCTAACAAAGAAGCATGGCTGCTCCTTCACAATCGCATTTTGTTTTCGTTGGCCATGCGCAATGAAGGTGAGACTCAGGTTTCTCAGGACCTCGTGGATGGATTGATGACCGAATGGACACCGGCCTCGGCCTTGAGGTTCTATGGTCGAGAAGATCCGCTTGCAGAATATCTTAGCTTCTGAAGAGTCCCACATCGAAAAGATCATGTTGCCAGAGATGCCTGTCAATGAAGTAATCTGGATCTTAGTCTCTGACTCGTGCACTGATCACAGGGCGTAGGAAAACACTTAAGAAATACGATCTGTCAGAGCATTTTCGGCAGCGTAAACCTAAGTATGTGACTGAGTTCATCCATGAGATGCTTTGGGGCAAAACTCTGCAGAAGCTGGTCAAACGTGGGATTGAATTGGCCGCGGACGCCCGCGAGCGCTATCCTGATGCCCGCATCAACCTGCATTTGTCCTGGTTCGGAAATGAATTGGTAGGTGAGGATGGGATTGCCCAAAATCCAAATTGGCCATACGACGGTCCCAACGGGCACTGGCCCACGATCATGGATGATTGTGAACGCCATTTGACTTGGTTTGTCAACAAAGCCCGTGAGTTGGATCTTGCAATCGGCCGGTCTCACCACCGCGCCCTGGTCTGCTGACTATGGTATTCACCCGATTTTGACCAGTTCTTTGAAGCATTGGAGCCAAAATTCAAAGCTTGACCAGCAGCCTGCAAGGGCTTGCCAACCCGAAGTTTCCATGGTTGCGTGCAAAGGGGTACGCCGATGCAATGGAATTCAGAGACCAGTGGCATTTCGCCAACTCTGAAGAAAATCGCACACGGCTCTCTGCATACTGGACGGCAACTTTGTTTGCCATTGACTGTGGATGGCGGGTTGGCCGAATAGGTCTTGAGCTTGCCCAATGTGGCCAGGAAACATGGGATGATTTGCGAAGGAACATGAGCGCCGTCCTCGACGAGCTGCCAAGATCTTATCAGGAGACATGTGCAAACATCACCAAGTTGCTTTTTGGAGAGTCCCGACGACACATCACGCCGACGGGCAGGTCATTCACCAGGGAGGACGTTGAAGCTCAACAACCTGACACAGAGGACTACATCGACGTCAAGACGATGCCTTCGGGAACCTTTGCTGAGCCTCCCAAAGATGATCCTCCAAAACGGCCGCCGGCGACGGCGAGCCCGCTGCACCCAGCAGAGCAACGATCCTGGTCCAAACGGCTGAGGTCTTGTTGAAGTCGCGACCGAAAGCAGCACCATCCCATTGGCTGAGTCTGCAGATGACACAAAAGCCACGTCAAGCCAGTACCAGCCGCAGGCAACTGCGCGCTTAGAGGAGCATGCATCCGGCCACGTGAAAGCATATTGGATGGAAGAGCATTTGCCTGAATACCAATATACAATGGTGACCAATGCAGACGGGGACGATGTACCCGGGATCCTTTTTGAAGGTACGGCTTACGAATTGGAACTGCTATCGGCATCCGACGTCGAGACCATTGCTGGCCAGATTCGCGTCGACAAGAAATTCTCCGACTTTGCAACCCGTGTCAATAAAGTTTGCAGGGGGCATGGATCCTGTGCCAAGATACCAATGGACAAAGACCTTTGGATTGACTTGGAGGATTTTGCCAAAGCCTTCCGCAAGGAAGTGCCCCCAGACGTTTTCATCACCGTCTCAAACCTTTTTGGCACTGCAATGAAGATCGACAAGCATGGCAAGAGTAGGTTCCAGTTCTTGTGTGCAAAGATCTCCCATTTCCCTGTCGACAATGGCCTAGGCATGCCGTATTATCCTGTGAAAATTCGTGCAATTCAGGGTCATTCCCAAGCTGCCTTGAAGACCGCCGGGGGCCTCTATGCCAACTCAACCATGGTGTATTGCTCAGACCAAGTTTCCCCCGAGCGAAAAGCCGCCTTCCCAGGCGTGCCCTTGTGTGCCATGACTGAGGTCCCTGAAATTGTTTTTCATCGTACGATGAGAAACCAGTTGGAAGAGCATCGCACAGAATGGCCTGATTCCAGGCGGCGGTGACACAGTCAACAGTGGCCGTGCTCATATCTACATGGCAGAACACTGTATCGGCACACAGGGATATCGATCTGGATTGAGAGCAAAATGTCCAGTCGAAATCAAAATCGCAATGCGGCAAGCAGAAATGGATGGTATTTTGTGTTCAGAACGCATCCCACCCCAATTTCTGGTTAGCATCTCAGAGGATGGAAAGGTGCTTTGGTCCCGCGCCGAGAGCAATCTCGAGCCCAGCACATGGACAGGCGCGGAACCAGCTTCATCACCGAAATCCAAAGCGGTCACCCTGACTGCCCGAGATGATGCAAATGACGACCCAATGGATGACACCAGCACGGGGCGACCCGATGCCAAATCCACTGATGATGCCAAATCCACTGATGATGCCGCCACTGACCCAATGCAAGTTGACCAGCCGCCCGCGAGGGCGCGCCGCGTTTACATTGCACCAAAGTACTGTGAACCTTTCATGGGCTCCTGCCCCCTCTGTCAGGTCAAGTACGTCAGTGGCCAAGTGACATGCACCACATGTGGATATGAGCCACTCCCAGTGGACGAAAGTGGCGAAACAAAAGAGGCCGACCAACCCAACAGGAGGACCCGCATCCTTGAACGGCGAATGCAGAGTCTCGCCGGGTTCGGAATGTTTGGGAAAATGAGCGGCACCTTGTTGACGGCTTTGACAAATGAGCAAGCCGATCTTCTTCGCCGGGAACTGGGCCCCAGGGGGATCACATCTGTGGAATCAGCAGTCCTCAAAGACTGCCGCGATAGACACAAACGTGCAAAGACACTTGGCTACGAGGACGTTGAAGATCGCTTCGCAAGTGACGTCACGTTTTGTGACCGCATCCACGGGGAGGGGAAGGGCTTAAAGGACTGTATCTTTGACGATATGTTCGCAGAACCAGAACCAGAGCTCAGATCCACCCAGAACCAGAGCTCAGATCTCGGCTGGCGTCGCCGCCAATGCCCAAAATGAAAATTGCTTGTCAAAGTTGATTTTCATGTCCCAACCTCGAGGTGTGGAAGGGTTCCCAGTTGAATTCCGCAAAACATGGAAGAAAACTTGGGGTTTCATGTTCGGCCGCCACATTTTTACAGAAGATGAATATGTCAACTACATCGGCCGTCGTGGCGCATTCCGTGGCCTGCTGACCTGGAAGGGCACCGTCCAAGTTCCTTTTGATGGCACTCTTGAATTCCTTGAAAAACTGTATGAGGAAAACCTCCCATTGGTTCGGGGCAACCTTGAATGCAAGGAGAAACAGAGTGCCGCTGCGAAGGCTGGAGGTCCTGGAGGTCAAAAGGCCGACCCCACGGTCGCGCCCACCATCGAGCGAAAGCGCAAAGCCGAAGTTGACGCATCCGCCACTGGACATGATGACACAGCCGCCTCAAGCTCTGCTCACGCAGACGCCTCGCACGCTGATGCCTCAGTTGACCCCAAAGCAGCACCATTTCTTGCACCAGAACCACCAACACCCAAAGGAGGAGCACGACCATTCTTGGAGCCTGAGACACCGCCCACTGCAAAAGCAGCAAGCACAGTCACATCGAAGGCTGCAAGCTCCGGTCGCCCGGATGCCTCTTGGAGTTGGAATCGTGATCACTATGGTGCACGTCGAGAATGGAGTTTCTGGCGTGGGGCTTGGTATTACCGTGACGAGGCCGGCGGCCGTTGGATCTTTTGGAACCGTTAGGGAGACGATGATTTTCTTTTGTAGCATAGCGCAAGATGCGGCATGGTAATGTGCCTTCCTTGCAACGCTGCGCCGGGTTTTACGGGCTTGAGCTTTTAGAGGGACCTTTGAAAGACTGCATAAACATGTCTAAAACCAAATAAAGAAAGTTGGCTACCCGCAAGGGTATGCTCTTCTGGGTTATTCGTTCTCCGCAGTCGTCCCTGCTCGCCCGAGGGGGGTGTAAAAACTCCTGCAGTAAAACCATGTATTGTACATATCATCGATCTACCCGATAGCGTTGGTTCAAAAGTACCAGGAGCTGAGCGGTTTGTAGGTTCACCCCATTAGTGTTGTAATACCTAATTGGTGGCTGACCTGTGAATATACAACAACAACCACAACGACAACGACAACAATAACAACAACAACAACAACAACAACAACAAAGACAACAAAGACAACAACAATTACAACAACAACTGCAACAACAAGAGCAAGAACAAAAAACGAACAAGAACAAGAACAGCATTTTCAACATCCATCACCTCCAACACCTTCAAAGCCCTCACCCCCTGACCCCCCAACCCCCGTCTAAACGCCTAACCCCCCACTCCCCGACCCCACAAGCATAAGAATTGCAAAATCGTGCAAATACGACGTGAAAATCAAGGTTACGGCTTCTAAATGCTTCAAATTTGAGGGAACAGGAATCCGGAAAAAAATCCCCAAACTGACCCGAAAAAAAAAAGAGTGTAGGGTTCTTCCAAAAAAAGGAGCTGAGATAATACGTTTTTATTACATCTTCACATCCTACATCTTCACACCCTACATCTTCACATCTTACATCTTCACATCTTACATCTTCTCTCTGCATCTCTCTGCATCTCTCTGCATCTCTCTCTTCTTTTCTCTTTCTTCTCTTTCTTCTCTTTCTTCTCTTTCTTCTCTTTCTTCTCTTTCTTCTCTTTCTTCTCTTTCTTCTCTTTCTTCTCTTTCTTCTCTTTCTTCTCTTTCTTCTCTTTCTTCTCTTTCGTCTCTTTCGTCTCTTTCTTCTCTTTCTTCTCGTTCTTCTCTTTCTTCTCTTTCTTCTCTTTCTTCTCTTTCTTCTCTTTCTTCTCTTTCGTCTCTTTCGTCTCTTTCTTCTCTTTCTTCTCGTTCTTCTCGTTCTTCTCTTTCTTCTCTTTCTTCTCTTTCTTCGCTTTCTTCTCTTTCTTCTCTTTCTTCTCTTTCTTCTCTTTCTTCTCTTTCTTCTCTTTCTTCTCTTCCTTCTCTTTCTTCTCTTTCTTCTCTTTCTTCTCTTTCTTCTCTTTCTTCTCTTTCTTCTCTTTCTTCTCTTTCTTCTCTTTCTTCTCTTTCTTCTCTTTCTTCTCTTTCTTCTCTTTCTTCTCTTTCTTCTCTTGCTTCTCTTGCTTCTCTTTCTTCTCTTCCTTCTCTTCCTTCTCTTCCTTCTCTTCCTTCTCTTCTTCTCTTCTTCTCTTCTTCTCTTCTTCTCTTCTCTCCTCTTCTCTTCTCTTCCCTTCTCTTCTCTTCTCTTCTCTTCCCTTCCCCTCCCCTTCCCCTTCCCCTTCCCCTTCCCCTGCCTCTTCCTCTTCCTCTTCCTCTGCCTCTTCCTCTGCCTCTTCCTCTTCCTCTTCCTCTTCCTCTTCCCGTTCCCCTTCCCCTTCCCCTTGTGATTTGTATTTGTTTTACGTGTCTACACAATGCTTTTAGGCTTGTTGACATGTATTCCTAATTCATATCTTTCATGCGCACTCCGCATGGCTCAAGACTAGCAACAGCTCGCAGCCTAGAAAAAGTAGTGCGTCTTGCGTTAGCTTGCCACAGGTGTTGTAAATAGTAATCCAGGGCTCCCTCAAAGGGGAAAGCTACCTCAAAGTGGTAGCGGAGCCTGTGCCTTCGCCAAGTCTAGATCCGTGTGCCGAACTGCCGTTCTCTGCATACATTCCGTATATCGGACTTGCGGAGGCAACCTGTAGGTCAAGTTAGAGTAGCTGCCATGGTCTTAATCCACAACATGGATTCAGATGAAGAACAACTCCAAATTGTTTCTTATGAAGAGCCGGAAGCATATGCCGCCACCAGTCATTCCGAAAACCGGATGGGCATCAAGATGACACCGAAGGTTCCACCCCAATTTGATGGCCAATCTAGCTGGTTTGAATATGAAGATTTAATTGATGACTGGTTAGGGATCACAACATTGGATGCAGATAAGCACGGACCATCATTAAAGAATGCCCTCATTGGTTCCGCTTCTTTTTATAAGTCGATGCTCGATAATGCCTTACTCCGAGATCCGGATCGTGGCCTCGCTCATTTCAAGGACACATTGAGACCATACTTCGTGAAGGGAGTAAATCATGTGTTCCTTTGGCGATTCCTCCAGATGTTTCGCACATATCGAGGCCAAAGTGAATTCGTGCACTGGATAGGGCGATTTGAGATCGCGCAGAAGCGTTTGTTGGCTTCTTGGTCCGATCTGCTGGACATATCCGATCTCCCCGAGGCAGGCACTCAGGCATTTACAGCAGCACTCACAGATGAGCAAAGACTGCAATATAATGCAATAGTAACAGATGAAGATAAGCTAGCTTTTCAACAAGAGTTGAGAGAGCAGACCATAACCAACAGAAGGACCAGACATGCACAGCAGTTTCCATTGTCAGACAATTTGATGTCACTGATTTTTCTAGTGCAAGCAGACCTCAACGAGCAACAGCGCGAGCGCTTTGTCTCGTCCATGAACATCCGTCAGATTGCAATGCCTCAATACACCTATCTCCAAGTGAAACAGCTGTTCTTAGAACTTTTTGCCGTTTCTCGCACAGGTGTTGCCGACCCAAACATCACGCACCGCAAGCGGTCCAACTTCTACGTCATCGACGAGGGCGAGACCGAAGAAGGTGAGTACGGATTTTGGGTCTTCGATGAAGAGACGGGTGAAGAAGGTTTCACAGGTCTGTACACCGAGAACGAGTTCTGGGTTCTCAGCGCCAAGGGTTCATACTCTAAGCGCCGTATCTACGGCAGGTCCTTCAAGAAAGGTAAACCAAAAGGTTATGGCAAGAAAGGAGGAAAAAGATCAAGACCCGGCTTCCGCTCGAGGTCAAAAGGCAAAGGTTTTGCAGCATGGGAAGATGACCAGCAAGACACAGCTTTCTGGGGAAAAGGCAAGGGCAAAGGAAAAGGTAAAAAGGGCAAGAAAGGAATGATGAAAGGAAAGGATTCTTTCAAAGGAATGCCTTCATGGAAAGGAAAAGGAAAAGGTGATGCGAAGAACAAAGGAGGAAACAATCCATTTTTGTCTCAACCTCCACAAGCTAATGTAGCACAGTCTACAACATCTAGTGCATCACAAGCCCCTGAAAAACAGGAAACAGCCCATGCCGAAGAAAGCTGGAGTTATGACTATGACACCTATTGGACAGATGACTGGTCAGGTTATGAATCCTATTATGGATATGATGGAGATTACTCCCAAGGTGATTGGTACAATTGGTCATATTTTGCTTCCGCTGAGGAACTGACCGCATCCGAGGACAAGCATCAAGATATCATTTCTGAGGACGGACAGACCGACAAGATCAACCGGTTCTGTTTTTCAGGCATTTGCTTGTTCCGATCTTTCGGACACGAACTTGTAGAAGCCCTCACATTCGTGCTTCTGTTCGTGTCTGTGATGTACCAGTGCTTTTCTGATTTGAACAGGTCCCTATTGAAGAGCATCCGCCAAGTTGAGAAGAGTGTTTCTACCGAAATCGGTGATCTGCATTCGTTTCAGCCGCGCACAGGCCCGCTCGATTCCGTCTCTACGGAAGAGTGTGTATTCCTCAATTATGATCATGGTGCCCAACAAGCATTGCTTTGTGAGTATGTAGATTTAGGTTCTCATCCGACTTATGTCATTCTTGATTCAGGTTGCACTCGAGCCATGGGATCCCGCTTTGCCATTGATCGCCTTGTACAGGCTTGCCAACAACATCCCAAGCGTGATCATATTTGGTTTTCCAAGCAACCATGTTCGAGTAAGTTTTCATTTGCAAATGGAGAACAATCTACTGTCAAAGAAAGATTAGTGATTCATTTTCGCAATGATCGTGCGCAGACTGGTTGGATAACAACATGCGTTGACATCCTGGATAAAGGTAAGGTTCCTATCCTCTTTTCGGTTGAACAAATGAGGAATCTTCGCATGAACATTGAGCACACTCCTGTAGGTGAGTTCATGACTTGTCCACTGTTCGGAATGCAACGCACCGCATTGGCGGTCAGTACATCCAACCATCCAGTTCTTGACATTATGGCTCTTGCTACTTCCAGTTGGAAACCAATGTACAGCTTTCAGTCCGAAGACATCACATGCCCAGCATGCAATGGTAAACATCGACCACATACAAACAAAGAAGGTTGCAAGAGATTCAAGGGATCAGAGCCTAAGCCAGCAGAGGTGCCGAAACCGGCCAAGCCTGATTCTAAGAAGGTTGTCAAGAAGGTAATTCAGCCTGATAGCAAGTTAGAAGTATCAGCTCAACCTTTTGACCCTGATGAAGAGCCAATGGTGGCCTCTGGGCCAAGTTCCGGTTCAAGGGACGGAATCCCAAGACGTCGGGAACCTCAGATTTCAGAAGAACCTGAAGTCAAACCAGAACCAAAGGTTGAAGTAAAACTTGAAGAAAAGAAGGAACCGTCACCTAAGGGAACATTGTCGATAGCACTTCAGAGAATTCATGATAAGCTTCAATCTCCTACTGAACTTCTCAAGTTGCATTTGAAGCATTATCATATGACTACTGAACAATTCAAAAGACGAACATCAGCTCTGAAGTTGCCAAAGGAGATTTATGACAAGTTTGATCAGATTACCAAATCATGTGACACATGTTCCACGGCCAGGATTGCACCATCGAGAGCTAAGGTTTCAGGAATCCGAAGTGAAGTCTTTGGTGAACTTACCTTCATTGATCATGGAGAAGTTCCTATCAATCCTCAGTCAAAACTTCAATTCCTACTTGTGTATGATGGTGCGACTTCATTGACTACTGCTTTTGTAGTTCAAAACGGATCTGATACGGTGACGATATCTCATCTTCAAGAGTACTTTGAAACTTATCAGCTGAATCCAAAATATATTGTTGCCGATCAAGCTTTCATGGGCACTGAAATGGAGAATTATTACAACCGGCACAGCATCAGGCCAATCTCTCTAGGACCAGGATCACCATGGCCAAACCAAGCTGAGGCAGCCATTCGCATGTTTAAGAAACAGGTCTCATTAATGCTAATTTCCTTGAAAAACGATCCTTTGCTTGCCAACATCACTTACAAACAGTTGTTGAGACAAGCCTGCATTTCAAGGAACGCCATGGTAACACTTGGTGATGTCACTCCTATCGAATTAGCATTTGGAAGAAGACCTGCCGATCTTACGGCGATTGAGCTCATGAATCCAGCACAGCTCACGACTGAGGCCCCTGCTCCTGAGAGACAGATTGAAGCACTAAGGTCACTGGCGATGCGAAAGTTTCTAGAGGCAAAACAGTCTGATGACCTTCGAAGAGATATTGCAAGCAAACTTCAACTTAGTGATGGACCATTCTTTCCTGGTGACAAGGTTTACTATTGGACCGAAGACAAATCAAAAATCAAATCAGACGGTTCACATGGAGGAAAATGGATAAAAGGAAAGTTGGTTTCTGTAGATGGCAGCATGGTTGGAGTTGATTTAGGAACCAGAATCGTGAAGGTCAACATCAGTAAAATAAGAAAAGACCATAATCCTATTGAGGATATCGACATTCCTTTAGAACCAATTGCACTTGCCAGTGCCGACTTTTCGGCTAAAGCTGCCGCCGGTGCCGAATCTTCGGCCAAGGGCGCCTGTACAGCAGTGAAGTCCACATGCCGCTCAGATGACCATGCAAATAACATCATAGATAACGATGCCATTCAGACAGGTCCTGAAGGTATTCAATATGGTAGTTATACATGGGAGCCAGCCATGACAGGAAAATTAGATTTCCTTGAGCTGTTTAGCGGCTCTGCCAAGCTTAGTCAAGCGGCAGCAATGCAAGGGCTTCGAGTTGGCGCTCCAATTGACCTGCGTACAGGTTACGATTTGCTCACTGCCGAAGGCCGGCGAAAGGCAATGGAAGTCATTGAGCGACAACAGCCAAAAATCATCCACATGGCACCTGTTTGTGGACCATGGAGTCAAATGCAGAATATTAATGATCCTGCAGATACTTATCAGAAAAGGAAAAAGTATCTTCCCATGGTAGAATTATGTGCAAGAGTCGCTCTTTATCAGATTGAACATGGTAGATTTTTCATCATTGAAAATCCTGCGACTTCCAAGATTTGGTTTTCCAAACACTTTCAACGCCTTCTCATGAAGCATGCCGTAACCTATGGGACATTAGATATGTGCGCTTTTGGCATGAGAGACCCAAATGGATACTATTACTATAAACCAACATCCTTACTTCACAATTTTCCTGAGGGAGTCTTGAATCCAGTTTTCAAGAGATGTAATAGTAAATCCAAAAAGGATCCAACACATTATCATCAACCATTGGAAGGTAGTGCTCCGGGATATGGATCAAGAACAAAGTTAGCACAAGTCTATCCATACCGATTTTGCAGCACTTTGATTAGATGCATCCTTCCATTAGGAAATCCAAGGGCTCTCTATCCATCACAGCTGTCCCTTGCAGTAGACCTGCTGGAAGACTTGAATCTCGATGAATTGCGAGGAGTGCAAAATCAGCTTGCCGCACTTACGGCATCAGAGCATCCGGTGTTGGCAACTGACTTGTACGAACAGGGTCTTCCAGTACGCGATTATTACACGAAACGCTTGCTCAACCGCATTAATGCTCTGCCCGCTGGTAATGTTACAACAAGATGTTTCACATGTCAGACAGATGTATCTAAGTACGTCCATGTTTGACAATGCAGTCATTTTTCGTGGTAGTTTTCAGTCCTTACGAGTTGAATACCGCCACACGCACGGCGTACCCTTACTTTGGAAGAAGAAAGATACGTCTCATGTTTTCCTGCGCGTACATCCTAGAGATTTGTCGCAGTTGATTGCTAGCCATTGGTCAGCAATATTGTTCTGGAACAATGACGGAAGTATTCCTACAGATAACACAGATGACATTCCGGAACAGAACACCAACATCGACCCTCCACCTGGTCTTCCACCTCAGCAGAACAACGACCAAAATGATGATCATCCGCCTGAACAACTTAACACACCACCTTCATCACCACACCTTCCAGATGTTCCCATGCCAGATGAACCGCACACGCCGCATCCCGGCTTTCCTCCTGATGATGATCAGTTTCACACACCATTTCATTCACCACCAAGACCAAGTGATGATGTGCCTGACGATGAGATGCATTCACCACAAGATGATCCACCAGATTTGACACCTCATCCATCATCACCACCTGATCATCCTCAACCACCATTTCCTGGAGCCACTGGCATCCCTGTTGCTCCAGATACAATTATTGTGCCCAATACCATAATACCACCAAACATTGACGACACACCAATGACACAGAGCACTAAGCGTCCACCAGGTGATCCACCGATACCACCTGCAACTAAGGCTCGACCATCCAAACAAATGCCTCCTGCGTCTTCAACCCAATTTCAGCCTAGTAACCATTTGGGGGGTGATACACAGCCATCAGTCACACCAAACGCGACCACACAACCCGCTGTAGTCGCTCCAAACGCTTCGAAACCGAAGAAACCCAAGAATAATCCTGTGCCTGATGACTTTGATGATGACGAGCCTGATCCAGATGCCGCACCATCCGGACACAATGGACCGCCGATACTTCCGCTAGACGGAGATGAACCATTTAATCCTTCGCCTATGCCGGAGAATGATCCGCAACCGGACAATCAAGATCAGCAAGAGCCACAAGAAGAAGAAGAAGAACCAGAAGAGGACACAGATGATACAATTCCTTATGGTTCAACAGATACCGATGAGACTCTTGACTACAATGATCTTGTTATTGATGATTCAAAATGGTGTTTCCTGTCACAAGAACAGAAGTTGTGCAGTAACACTGCTTCATTCTCCGTTCCAAGATTGATTGATGGTTCACCAGTAGCTCTGAGTAGTGTTGAATCAACCAATTCCATTGGAATGTCCTATTCCGTTGTTTCGGAGAAACAACGCACAAGATGCCGTAAGACCAGATCTGATATCATTGAAGAATATCACGGCATTAATGATGAAGACAAGGCCTTTATGACATTATATTCCATGACAGACAAATTTTCCTATCTTGTTGGCAAGAAGAGAAAGGAAGCCACTCAGCAAGAGAAGAGACAACTTGCCAAACAGTTTTTAGATGCTAAGAAGGCTGAATGCCAATCATGGATTGACAATGAAGTTTTTGATCTTGTTGATATGAGAAAAACCAGAGTTCGGAATTTCGTTGCCGGAAGATGGGTTCTTACCGTGAAGAAGGACAAGGACGGTAATTTCCAAAAATGTAAGGCTAGATGGGTCCTTAAAGGTTTTCAAGACAAACAGAAGAACACCCAGCAAACAGATAGTCCAGCAGCTTCTCGAGCAGGTTTCCGATGTGCCACACAGTTAGCTGCTAACTATCACTGGGACTTGTACCACATGGACCTTAAGACCGCTTTCCTTCAAGGTGAAGCCTATGATGAAACTCGAGACATCATTTGTCAGATACCGCCAGAGTATGGTTATCCACCTTACATCGGTGCTAGGCTTAAGAAACCTGGTTACGGTCTTAATGATGCGCCACGCCGCTGGTGGCAGATCATAGACAAAGCCTTACTTGACTGTGGACTTGTTCCTACACGCGCAGATAGATGTACATATGTTCTGTATGACAGTACTTCTAAGACAAGGACCTACCAACCACCTCGCAGTGTCAACACTGAACAGGTAACCATCTCTGAAGCAATCGACCATCTTATGGATCCGGTAGCCCGAAACAATGCCCGAGGACGCCGACCACATGGTTTTATTTGCCTTCACGTTGATGACCTGTTCATGGCAGGCGACAAGGTGTTTGAGTCCAAGGTTCTGTCCAGTCTGCGTAAGAATTTTGCGGTTGGTTCAGAAGATAAAAATGACATCATGTTTGTAGGACAACGCATCAAATGGAAGACACCTGACAAATATGGACCATATATTTCTGTTGACCAGAAACTTGCTGTCGATGCAGTTGAAGAGGTAAAGGTCGATAAGTCTCTGAAAGATAACATCCAATGCAATCCACAACTTCATACCGCTTATCGATCAGTCCTTGGACAGCTCAATTGGTTACAGAGTAGAACTCAGGTTCACATTTGTTACAAGTTTTCACGTTGTGCCTCAGCCGCTGCTAGTCCCACCATCGGTGATGTCAGGGAAATCAACAAGGTTGTCAGAACCCTCAAGAGTCAGTATGTTGATGGTAGATTCTGGCCTCTGAAGGGTTCTCAGCGTATCCTTGGCATGCCCGATGCATCCTATCGCAACAACAGTGATAAGTCTAGTCAGCGTGCACATGTCATTTTCTTAGCTGAAGACCGCAAACTGCCTTCCAAGGGAACATTCCGCAATTCCGGTTACGACAAGCAAACACACCGTATAGACGGTTCCAATTCAGCAACTCGTGGATCGATTATTGACTATGAGAGTCATAAGATTACCACAACAACACAATCCACTACTGTTGCCGAACTGATTGCATTAATGAAATGTTTTGGAACATGTTTGTTTTTGCGTGCACTCTGGGCCGACGTTAGTCGTGAGATCGTCCCCATTCACATCCGAACTGATGCAAACAACTTAGTCACCACCGCTCAGACAACACACCTACCTGAACAGAAAGAGACCCATCATTTGATACAAATGTTGAGACATGAAAGTAACTCCGGACACTTAGACGACCTGAGTCACATTGCAAGTGAATATTGTCTGGCAGATCCACTCACTAAGTCTACCGCGAAACCAGACCAATTAGTGTCGTCTATAACCACTGGCAAACTTGAGAATGTTGATACGCATCCGCCATTCCGGTCTTTACTGAAACACAAGGCATTTTTGACTACATGGGTCATAGAAACGTTGTCAGAGCCACACCATGTATTGACATTTTTCTGTGAAGACATTTCAGATTATGTTTTTGCAATGATGTACTTCGAGGAGTAAATTTTCGTCTCAAGAAAATTTGTGTCTGCAATCTCTCGGCTCACAGGGGTTATATTGCTTTTTCTTTCTCGACGCCCGGACAAGAACGTCCCTTGGCACTGTTCTCAAAACCCCTAGGCCAATTCTTGGAGACACCTCGAAGATCTTGTTTGAAGATCATTTTTTCTCAGAAGTCACAGCCGGAGAAAAGTGACTGACATTTTATGTCTCCGAAACTCTCGAAGCACAGCCGTACCGAACATTCCGCCTCTGCGGACATTACTCCACGTGGCTTTCGCAGTCCTCGTGGCAGAAGACCTCAGCACACACCGCGTGGCGGTTACCAAGACCGTCCTGACAGAAGACAGTCGCGTGACACCCGAACTTACGAATCTCGTAGTAGGGCCATCGATGATGCATTCGGCGCGACTCTTGATTCTGTACAGCTCAACAGCAGAATTTTTGCTCAGTGCATTTCGCAGGTCCTTCGGAAACAATCTGGTGTCAAGAATAAAGAGGACCATGATTCCGCATTGGCGGATAGCACTTTTGAGACAACATCTCGTCACATGTCTTACTTATTTCGGCATACGAATTTAATGCATTGTGACGGATCATTGTCCCTGCATGAGCTTATTAGCCACCCTGGCACTGCCAGAAAAATCCGTACCTTGTTCCGTGACGGAAAGAAGTTTTTGCAAGAGTTTGACCCTAATGAACTTTCAATGCATATCAGAAACAGAGAAAATACAGTTCGCTTCTTAATGCCTTTGGCCCATGTAATTTGCGACTCAAATAAGGCCAGGGCCATGATCGTCTATATTACCGTCGAAGATTTCCAACCAGGCATTGTTCCGGAACCGGACAACTGGTTTAAGCCCGCAGACTTCGACGATGAAGCGTCCAGAGAAGGCCAGGCCGATATGCTTGATGGGCTCGACATTGCGAGCATTTTTATTCGTTTTGAAAGTGGCCATTCCACCAATGTTGACATTCAGCACTGCCCATTCATGCCGGATATGTTTTCATTGAGATACCTTATCCATGGAGCAAACGAGAAAAATCTCGACTCTATCCGAAGACTTGGTTTGCTCCCGGGCGGCACCCGTGGTGGAAGGAACCACGTGCATTTCACTCTTGATTCATCACTCAGCACGATCAGAGACGTATTACGTCCCGAATCAGACTGCATTTTAATTGCACGACCTGGTGCCGTGACCGGCCTTGGTCCGGTGATCACTCACAACCGATATGTCCTTACCGATAAGACAGTGCCGTTTTCCCGCTTTTGCGGTGTTTGGTCCTTCGTTGATCGTACCTGGCTTGTTACACCGGAACCGGCTGAGCTAAAACGAATGAATGATTACACTTCTGATGTTGATCTTGCAATGCATGTATGCCACCAACAACTTTACTGGGAGAAAAGGAATGAAAATGAACAAGATGGTATCTCCTGGACTCGTTCCGAATATGTGGAGTATGTGGCAGAAGAAATTGAAAAGATTCCTGTTGTTACTAAGTTTTTGGAAAATTTTCGTTGTACCGATCCCGGTCCGGCCAGGCCGATGCGCACCAACGTCACTCCAAACGACCAAGAGCTTGGCCCGCCTGAGACAGAGGCAGACAAAAGGGTAAAAACCCTCAAGGCAGAAATTTCCCAGCGTTTTAAGAAACATCTCGCCAAGGAGAGGAACAAGGAGCAGTCTTCCGCCTCGGAGAGCGAAGCTCCAAAGAGAGTAATTAAGTCCAAACCTATGCCAAAGAAACAGAAAGATGCCGCCACTGCGGCTAGTTCTGATCAAGCATCCGGCACCTATGACACCGCCACTGGAATCAATACGCAGGCCGGATCTCCTTATGGTGGCCGTAGGCAGGTTGTTAAGACACGAGCACGCCGTGAAATGAACACCCAGGCACAAGAGTTGTTCCGTGATGCGGACGCAGCACAAAAGTTTTTCCAAAAATTTAAAAAGGACACAGACGAAATTCAATGGTTTCCTCGCCCTGCGGGTCCTCAATGCTGTAAGAATTTTTCCGAATGCGGAAGTGCAGAGGCCATGTTCTGGTGCCACCCTTGTGGCTTTGCTTACTGCCTGGAATGCCGCACCTGCGGCTCAGCCTGCACTCATAGCATTGTTAATTATTCCTCTGAGTTGTCCGCCGAGTTTTTGCCAGACAGCATCGGTTCATCCAAGTCGCCTTTCGATATCGAAGAATTGGTCGATGCTGTTCTTGCTGAATCCGCATATTTCGGAGCCACTCGAAGCGAGCACGCTCAAAACCGTCAGGGTAAATTCTCGGAACTTATCACGCATCTGCGTGAAGGCCGCTCCATGGGCAATACCTACCTGCAATCTTTTGCACGGCATGGTATCGAGGATTTCGACTACACTGAGTATATTTATGATATGCCAGTTGGAAGTCGAAACCCCACTCTCCAGGAGCACTTTGTTGACTCTCAGGACCAGACGCCACTTCCGATTTGGCGACCTGAGGCCTTCTTCAAGTACCCTGACGGTGGTGACCTTAAGGAAGGAGAGATTCTCCGTTTATTACCGTTTATTGGAACTCTTCAGATCGTGCCTTCTCGGTAAAAGAGCAGTCCTCGGTGTTACCAAGCGCACTAAGGAAAACAAATTTCAGAAGGACACGTATCAGCTTGGCATTTTGATGTTGAATCTTGGTCACATCAACCGTATTCCGTATATCGGAGGTCGTTCAAAATTTCCAAAATGGGTCCGAACTGACATTAACCATCGTGCCTTGCCACATCTAGTGTTCCGCAATGCGGCCCATATTGTGTGCTTGTGTGAAGCTTCCGACGAATACGGAGGAATTGCCGTTCACAGAGAACTTGCCGAAGAGTATGGAATGATCGGCATGGTAGTTCACCCAGCAATTCAATCACAGTCCGTTGCAATTTTCCTCCGTGGCTCACATGATGCAGGCTCATTTATTGAACTTTTATGTCATCACCAGATTGAGACAGGTAATAAAAGCAGCCCTTTTTGGATTTTGCATGGCGCCATTTTTCGCCTGTGCCATGGCATGAATACCTCTGGCGAATTCGTTGACCCTTCGACAGGTGCGCGTGTTCCGAAACCGGACATCGAGAAAAATGCCGAATCTGCGGTTTATCAACATGATCGCCCACTTGCAACGATGCTTGACTTTCTTGATCACTCGATCTGTGAGATCGACGGAGACGATGATCTTGCCGTTTCCGGCGTTGACGTCTGCGATGTGAATCTTGGTGCTGACACCCACGACGTACGACGTCTCATGTTAGCTGAATGCCGTGTAGCGGTTTTTCATATTTCGTCATATGCATGGAGTGGTGCTTATCAAGAGACGTGCCAGAAATGGCTTCAATTTGTCGCAAGCTGTGTTGAGCACCAGTGTGACTTTGTGTCAGGAGATGGCAACCTTTTCGCACAGCGAAGTTTCAAGTCTGATGACCATTCCGATTACCGGACATGCATCATGATCGACATCCTTGAACGCTTTCTCCAGCAAATCAACCTTCACCGCAGTCCGATCAACCGTATTACGTATAACGTAGTTTCATCGACCACTGCCGCTGATTACATCCGAAGCATGCATGGAGAAGATGCTGATTGTGATTCAATGCTTTTAATTTCTCTTTGTTACGGTAAGCAGATCGCTGTCACGGAAGCACGTGCCAAAGAAGATTCCGCTTCTGCGGATGGATTCGCAGGATCAGCTTTTTCCGACGAAGTTATGTTGAATGATGTTGAACAGTTAAAGCATTTATTGTCATATGATCTTGGTTTGGCTGAGAAAGACTGTGCATGGCACTCACCTCTCCTTACCTATGCCCAATTGAAATCTTTGAAAAATATGCGCATCCGATCCAAGGAATCAGAAGATAAAAGACGTGATAAATGGATGCATCGAACACAAGGATATCTCGAAAAACGAGAAGAAAGAAAAGACAGTGTTCCGCCTTTGCGGACTGACTCATTCCGGAATGTGGGCCAGACTAGATCTCGATCAGTAAGCAGCACTAGGCCCGCAGCTGCACCTAAGCAAGTCCGATATAAAGCAGCACCGGTGTCACTCAAACAATCATCATCAGCACCGAAATCTTCGGGATCTTCTTCGAGTGCACGGCCGCCTGTGAAGGCACCGCCGGTACCACCGCCTGGACGGTCAACCGGCACAGCACGTCAGCCAAGCACACCGCCAGATCCGCCGGGTCCTCCAAAGACTCCTCCGCCGTGGAGAGAGAGAACGCAGCAGGAAGGGCAGAGGCACACCACTAGAAAAAGGCCAATCAATGTGCCAGAGCCTCCTGCACCTCCATCCCGTATGACGGGTACGCAATGGCTTGATCAAGGAACAGCTTCCAGCAGTTCTGGATACCGTAATTACGGTTACTATGATCAACCGGCATATTACAGAGTGAATCCTCGAACCTATAATGTCGAATACGTCCCAGGTTACCAGGTACCTAGACAGCGTTGGATTCAAAAATACGACGGATCATGGCCTGACCTTATTCCGCAAACACCGGATGAGTCCATATTCTTTCATCAGTCCGGTGAGCTCAGAAGGAGGAACGAACTGGATTTCTATGGTTACTATTTCACTATGGGCTTGTAGCCCCATAAACTCTCTCTTCTCTCTCTTCTCTCTCT
>CAMXCT020006523.1:903818-972987 GCA_947184155.2 Cladocopium goreaui
AAGTAAAATTGCGAATGTCTGTGTGTAAAAGCGTCCGTGTGTAAACAAAAGGGTCTGTGTGTGAAAGCGTCTCTGCGTGTAAAAGGGTCTGTGTGTAAAAGCGTCTGTGTGTAAAAGCGTCTGTGTGTGTAAAAGCGCCCGTGTGTAAACGCGTCTGTGTGTGTAAAAGTGTCTGTGTGTGTAAAAGCGTCTGTGTGTAAAAGCGTCTCTGTGTGTAAAAGCGTCTGTGTGTAAAAGCGTCTGTGTGTAAAATCGTCTGTGTGTAAAAGTGTTGGTGTGTGAAAGCGTCTGTGTGAAGTCGCTCGCAGGGAAGACAAAAGTGTGGCTGCATGCTGTAACATGTTTGCTTGGCGTTAGAAATGTGCGTTGAAACTGCTCCGCGTTTTAAAAGCCCGACTCAGGTGGCGATCAATGGTTTTTGACCTTTCAGACGTCACGGAGTCAGAAAAGTCATACACTACTGCTCGCATGGCCACGACGTTAGATCTTTCAACTGACATCACTTGACATCTTGTTTACAGCAAGGTTCTTCCCTGATGCGTCTAGCAATGATTTTTTTTGACAGTCACTTGCAAGTTTTCTTGGATGCTGAGGTGATGCAGCATATGCCATGTCAGAGGGACATGGGGCGGTCGCTTAGCGACTTTGAATGTCACGATCTTGTTGGTGCGCGTAAAAGTTGCTGTGTGTAAAAGTGTTTGTGTGTAAAAGTGTTTGTGTGTAAATGCGTTTGTGTGTAAAAAGTGTTTTTGTGCAAAAGCAGCTGTGTGTAAAGGTGTCTGTGTGTAAAAGCGTCTGTGTCTAAAGCGGCTGTGTCTAAAAGCGGCTGTATGTGAAAGCGTCTGTGTGTGAAAGCATCTGTGTGTAAAAGCTTCTGTGTGTAGAAACGTTTGTGTGTAAAAGTGTCTGTGTGTAACGGAATCTGTGTGTAAAAGTGTTTCTGTGTGAAAGCGTCTGTGTGTGAAAGCGTCTGTGTGAAAAAGCGTCTGTGTGTGTAAAAGCGCCCGTGTGTAAAAGCGTCTGTGTGTGTAAAAATGTCTGTGTGTAAAAACGTTTTGAATCCACTTCTGTGGCAGTGGGTGCTTTCATGGCTGTGGGTGCTTTGGGTGCTCTGACCTCAAAGTTTGTGATTGTGGTGGGGCTTGCAAGCCACCTGTCGTTCTTGTAATAAGCAACAGATCTTGAAGATTATGATGCTTCGCAGCCAGTTGTGAAAGATTTTCATTAATGCTCAGTCTGCAACAGGCTGTGACGTTTATTGTGCTTTTGCAGCCGGTTGTCTAAATGATGGCTGATGCTCCTTGAGTTTTGAAAATGATGATGCTTTTACCATGGGCTTGGTGCTGCTCCTGCTCTGACAGGAGCAGTACTACGCGACGTCAGAAAAAAAGCTATATATTTACATATGTATAGTATGTATGTGTATTAGATAGTTGCACATGTATTTTTTTTATAAATAATAAAAACCATAAAGCTAGATATACTCTGGATGTGTTTTCACACCGGTGCAGTTTGGGCACAAAGTTCGTGGATGGAAAGGCATCCCTTGGCCTTATCGGCCGCTACGAGGAGCTTGTCTAGCTCTATACTTTTTTTGCTGAAAGATTGGTTCTTTGCTGAAAAGGATTGGAACATCCCTGGCAATTTGAACATCCCTGCAAACTTGATACCGGATACCTCTGAGCTCACCTGTCCTGAAACTCCACGGGATATACCTCTTAATTTTGGTCTGGCCTGATTGTGGGCTTGCTGCTCTGGCCCTTGCTGGAAGTTCTGGTGCTCATCAAGCAGTGGGCAACTTTATCTATCAAGGCGCGGATTGCGAGGCTGACAGGAGTTGGTCGGGGCCCTAAACTGTACCGGGTCATTTCATGAGTGAGGTGGGCCGGCTTCAGAGAGAGATCCAAGTTTTGAGGGCTGATTTACTGGCTCTAGCTGCACGACTTGAGCGGCTTGAGGGTGATTTGGCTGATTTACAGAGTGGAGGTCAGCCAGGGTCTTCCGTCCCTGGGATCCTTAGCAGTCCACCTAGGACTGCTCCAAAGGCCTATCCGGCCCCAAAGGCCGCCTTGGCCTCAGATTACAGCCAGGAGCAGCGTGAGAGGGCTGCCAGGCTGACTGGTCAATTTTTCCACCGCTGTTTGAACGGCGAGGCCAGGGGTGAAAGTGGGCGGGGTTTGATCCGACTCCCCAATCGAGTCTACGTGGTCATCCGCACATTTGAGGACGAGTTCTTTTTGGATCCGGTGCGTGTCTATAGTGTGTTTGCCCCAGTTCGCAATTTGGTCAGCGAGCCAGGCAACCCTCACAATTTTGGTTCTTCGATTTTTGCAGGATTCGCAAGTCAGTGGGAAGCCAGGATTGCCGTGAGAGAGGCAGACCTGGGTTGGCCAACCGAGATCCTCGACCAATAGGATGGCTGTTGACACAGCCATCGCAGAGGAGCTCTTCTTTGAAGAGTTCATAGTGTCTGCGGACGGCATAAACCTGGAATATAAGGTCGGGTGCCTTGACAGTAGTGCTGGTCCGATTGACATTGCGATTTTGGGTGTTGGCAGATTGGGTCATCTTGTCTGTGTCCCCGGAGCGGTTTGGGACAAGAAGGCCTCAAAGAGGTTGCTGGACACAGGTAGTCTCAGCAAGCCTATCTCTTTATCAATCCCTGCTTGTACGGCTGAAGACCGAGTGAACGCTGCCGACGGTTTGTCGGTTCACGTTTGGCTTGGCTGGCTGAAAGCAGACCTTTTGCCTAGCATTAGTTTTCCTGAGGATTTGCAGAATTTATACAATTTTGAGGACAAAGACACCATAGCGGCATGTTTCCCTTATGCGGACGGTCTTGCAGCTGCAGCCTACGAGAAATTTGGGCTGAAGGCTCCGGAGGACCTAGAAGAGGAGGATGCAGAGGCCATGGACGCAGGCTCAAGGCTGACTGTGTTGGAAGAAAACTTTTCCCAGCTCAAGCTGGGCCTGGACGAGCTGCTGGCTCTACAGCGCGGAAGCTCTGGCTATGTTACAGCGCAAGAGACTCCATCAGGAGTGGAGGATCAGGTCAAGCCTGGCAAGAAGGCTGGAAAGGCCAAGGCTCTTTCCTCAAAACCTGCTGGCAAGAAAGCCAGCCCTCCTGTGCTGAATTACCCAGGCTTGGATCCAAGTGCGGTGGCTGCAGCCTTACAGGCGGGTGTGCCTTCCGAACATCTGACTCTGATAAGCAGGGCCATCGCAGGAAAACCCCGGCTGGGAGAGCAGATAGCTTTGGACCCAAGTACCAAGAAGCAGGACAACGACCTGCAGGACTCCGAGGCCGAGTCAGACCCCGACGGCGTAGATGCAGCCGCCGATCCCATGACGGCAGCGCTCCTTCAGCTGACAAAGATAGTCAGCAAGCTTTCTGCTTCGAAGAAAGCAGATCCTTTGGAGGACTCCATGGATTTCAGCGGCGCGTCTGGGTCAGCAGATGGAGGAGTAGGACTTTCTCGAAAGCATGCGGCAGTCATCCGAGCTTTGAAGAAGGCTTTCAAAGAGGATCCGAAGAAGCTATGGACCGTGATGGAAGCCAACATGCAAGAGGACTATGCTCTCTCAACGGTTCAACCAAACACTGCGGTGAGCGGCTTCTCAGTGCGGGGGTGGGCCGAGCACAGATCAAAGATCCAGTCCTACCCAAGGACGGTGCGCTCAGTATGGGGCCTAGCAGGAGTTATGGATGCCATCAGGGCAGGAGCGACCGACGAAGCTCTGTGTCGCTGCTATCTTCTCATGGCTCAGTACGAACAGGAGAGCATCGACCGAGGGTCGTTTCTTCTGGCGCAGGAGTTTGCGCTGGAACCTCCTGCGCCGATATCCTCTTTTGCCAACCATGTGATCCCAGAGCCGACAGAAATGGCCTACACGAGGATCCTCGACAGCAGATGGGTCGAAGCCTTTGCCCATCATCTGAAGGATGTGGACACCTACATGGAAATGAGAAAGAAACTGGGTCAGAAGAATCCAGTGCCAGCTGCAAGTGGAGGGAAGGGCAGTCCGCAGCCCAAGTCTTACCCCAAAGCGGCAGCCAAGGCAAAAGGAAAAGGGGTAGGAAAGAAAGGGCAGGAATCCGACCCTGCCCTAGAACCTGCAGCATAGAGAACTCCGAGGGATCGCAGCATGTTGACACCGACAGCCCAACTCCTTGGCCTTTGCCCGGCACTTCTTCGTCTGCGCGGGGGGTTTGTAGCCCTACTGCGGTATTGGGTCGGGGCACGGGAGGGAAAGCTGTCAAAGTCCAAGCTGCTGGTCCTTTAAGTGAGGTTGCTCACTCGGCTGCTGAGTTTGATGATCCCTCCTCCTTTGACGGTGGCCAGGATGTCCATGTCGGGCGGAATGTGCCTGGTTTTGATGCTTCGCCAATTGATATTGGCTCCATGTGGTGCACTTGGCCCCACAAGATTTTCTCCTCAGCAACGCCATTTGGGCGTTACTACCGAGCACAGTGTTCGAAGTCGCCGAGGAGCCAGTGTGATGTGGCTCCTAACGCTGAGCTCTGGCCGTGTCCTCTTCCTTATCATGGTGCTGATCTTAGCGTAAAGAAGAATGGTGAGCGTACTGCTGGCTTTAGGCACATCGTCAACTTGCAGATTTCCTATTTGAGTTTTTTGCATGTCGGGCAGCACCAGTTGCCTCCCGACCGGGTGTGCGGCCCTGTCGCTCTGACTGATCAGCAGAAATCTATGGTTAGAAGAGTTGAGGAGCTAGCTTCAGCGTGGGCAGAGCAAAAAGCTTTTTCTGCCTCTGACATGGGGCGAACTGCCGCTAAACAAGAGCGGCAGGAAGAGATCCTCAAGAAGCTGGAATGTTTCAGCTCTAGTGTCGTTCAGGGCCTTAGCAAATATCAAAGGATGTCTCAGAAAGTGGAGCTTTGTCGACCAACCGCCGAGCGTGGAAAAGTCATAGGGCATTTGCAGAAGAGCAACGTTTGCACAGCTCAGCGTATTGTGGCCGACAGAATTAAGATGGAGGGCAGACCTGTTTTTGATCCAACCCCTTTTTTGGATTCAGAATGTAAGAGGCTTTTTGAGGAGCCTTTTTGTCAAGGCATCAATCCCGATTCGTTGGTTGACAAACCACCCAGGGTTCGTGTTCATGCCTCTTTGGATGAGAAGATCAAGTTGCTTTGTTTGCTTAACAAATCTGGTCGTTTGGTTTTTAGGAAACCCTCGGAAATCATTGCGCACCACGGGAATGGACTTTTTTGTGTTCCAAAGAATTTAGATGTTGATCGTTTGATTTTGGATGGACGACCGGCAAATCAGCTGCAACTCACGCCGGACAAATATATATTGAGCATGGGTGCGGCTACAGCGTTGTTGGGCATTCACCTTTCAGATGACGAAAAGCTTTTGATGTCAGGTGACGATCTTTCCAGTTTCTTTTACACATTCAAGATTGGACATGACAGAGCATCTCGAAATTTTTTGGATTGGAAAATTGATACCAAGCTTGTGAAAAATTTTGCTGGCTTTCCTGATGCGCTGAAGAGTGAGAGGTATGTCTATGCCTGCTTGAATACACTGGCTATGGGAGATTCTGCTGCTTGTGAATACGCACAAACCTCACACATCTGCATGGGTTTAATCTCTGGTGCTATTGACCCCAACAATTTGCTCACATTGCATGGTCGCACGCCTAGGCATAGTACTCTCTCAGGTATCATCATTGATGACTTCATCCTTATGCAGAAGGTTGGTATTGAGGAAACACGTGGTGTTGACATGGAGCATCGTAGAGCTGCTATGCATGACATGTACAAGCAGGTAGGTCTTGAAGCTCACCCCACCAAGGGGTTTTCCAACTCTGACAGTGCGAGCTTTTGGGGTGCTGATGTTGACGGTCTTCGTGGTCTTGTCCGAGGTAACGTGGTGCGTGCTGGTTCTCTGTGCTGGATTACAAGTAAAATTGCTTGCTTGGGCGTTGCTACAGTTGGTCTTTTAGAAATGGTCTCTGGTGGTTTTGTGGCTTTATTTGGGTTTAGGCGAAGAATGATGTCCCTGCTGGATCTTATCTATGCTGCACAGGCGGGTCGGGATCAAGGTGATGTGGTCCAACTTTCTTCAGCGCTGCGGGATGAGCTGTGGTCTCTATGTATTCTTTGTCCCTTAGCGGTCACAAACCTCAGGGCGTCTTTCTGCAACGAGGTCTACATGGTGGATGCTTCTAATTGGGGCGATGCCGTATGTGCTGCTGAACTCCCTACAGGTCTCCGATCCGAAATGCACAGGCATGGTTTATCAAGGTCTACGTGGACTAAGCTGCTGAGCCCTTATAAGGCTAACCTTAAAGGCAAAGGTGTTCTAGATCCAGAGGAAGAGCTGCCTCCAGGTGAAATCCCCTATTCGTCTCATCCTGTCTGGGAGGTTGCCGCGCGGGGTCTTGTCTACGAGGTTCGTTGGAAGCGGCGGGCAAGGAATGCTAGGCATATCAATATTGGCGAGCTGCGCTCCTACCTCAAGGCGGAAGAGATTGTGGGGATGCATGCTTCGGATGTGCGGGTCTGCATTGGAGGCGATTCTCAGGTTACAGCGGGTGCTATTTGCAAGGGCAGGTCTGCTTCGCACGTATTGAACAGAGAATTACGAAAGAGCTTGCCCAATCTCCTTGGTAGAGGTGTGTATTCCAGCCCTGGTTACGTGTACACAAAACATAATCCTGCAGACGATCCTACACGAGGGGCATCTTTGCGTCATCCGGATGTTGAACTACCGGAATGGTGGCTCTGTGCTGCTCAAGGGGCGTATGAGATGTTAGATGACATGCTGAAACATGATGGTTTGGATGACAATGATATTTCTGGTCATGCCCCCCTTCAAGACCTTTTTCCCAGTGCTGAGAATAGACAGTTTGACAAACACTCTATCCGCAAGAAGAACAATCTCCATAAGCGAGTTCAAGAGAAGCTCAGTAAAAGACATTTTTTGAAATTCAAGGAAAGTGAACCTTCTTCAATCAGCTCCATTGAAGAGACTCATTTGTGGCCCTCAGACATTTTTGATGATCTCACTTCTTTTGGTAAGGAGGCATTTATTTTTGGTAGTGGATTCCAATGGCCGCCGCGTTGTCCTGGTCTGCTTGATCTTTATTCTGGGCGAAAGGGCTTTGCCAAGGCTTGTAGCAGACTTGGTGCTCCTTGGGTGCTGACTATTGACATTGAGGACGGCCCACAGTTTGATTTGCTGTCTCCGGCGACAAGGCGGAAACTTGAAAGGTTGATCAGAGGCGGCTGTTTCTTGCACGTTTCCTGTGCTCCCATTTGCGCGTCGTTTTCTGGGGCTATTACGCCCGCTGTGAGAAGCAAAGCTGAGCCTTTAGGGATCAAACCTATCAGGCAGAGCCTGTTTGAAAAGATTTCTCAGGGCAATTCTCATGCCAAGTGGATCGGGTCAATCATTCGTTTGTGTATCAGCCTCTGCATAGGCTTTTGGGTTGAGAATCCTGACGGCAGTTTTATTTGGGACCACCCATCTTTGAAGTTTTTGCCGAAGAAAGCAGCCAGTCGTTTCTTCAGACTTGATTTCTGCGCTTTTGGAGCTCCGTGGCGAAAGAGGACTAGGTTCCTCACCTCTGGAAGATTGGCTGGAGTAAAGCGGCTGTGCAGGCGAGACCACAAGCACATTATTCTACGTGGGAAACCAAAGAATCATAAGGCTTGCTGGACCAAGATTGCTGAACCATATCCCAAGAGGTTGTGCTCCTTTCTGGCTTGGGCTGTTCTCACCGATTTGGGCATTTACAAGAATAGTGCTGGCTCATCTCTAACTTCCCGGCACGATCACCGGCGTATAGGCGAAGCCAAAAACCCTGGACCTCGACCGAGTGGTGGTCGTCCCAGAAATGCCAGTGCCCTGGATGAGGTGGAGCTCATTCGGCCGCAAACGCAGGCCATAGGCAGCAGGCAATGGGCCCTGTTCTGGGCTTGGACAGTCAGCTTGATAGGCGAAGCAGTTGCTAGAAGTTTGTGGGCCTCGCCCGTCCTCATGGGCAACATGCTTAGTTCATACGGTAGGCATATGTATGAGTGTGGGAAAGCTTTGTTTAATTTTAGGCATCTGGTGGTTTTTGCACAGCGCGAATTTCCTGGTCTTCGAGACCATCTTAGCCTCGCTTGGGATGCCATAGCACGTTGGGAAGAGCTGGAGCCGGTGGAGCACAGGCGGCCTGTGCCCTTGAAGATGTTGGAAGCCACGGTGTCACTTGCCATTGCCTGGGGCTGGACTAGGATCGGCTGCATTTTGCTCATTGCATATTTTGGATGTTGCCGACCTGGAGAAGTGATCAAAGCTTGTAGAGGTCAGCTTGTTTTTCCTCGTGACCTTGGCGAAGCTTGTGGACCCATCTTTTTCAGGATTCAAAAGCCTAAACCTGGGAGACGTGGTATGGGAAGAGTTCAGCACACAAAGATTAAACCTTCTTGCGTGTGCAGTTTCCTGTGGTCTATTTTGGGAACTTTGAGTTCTGAGGCTTTCATTTACCCTGGCTCTTTTGGCATGTTTAGAACTCGGTGGAACAAGGTGCTTTCAGGTTTGCGAGTGCCTATTGGTGCGAACCTTACCCCTGGAGGCCTGCGGGCCGGTGGCACTGTAGAACTCTACAGACAAGGTGTTCCCATAGCTGACATTCTCTGGATTCTAAGACTCCGCAATATTGAGACACTACAACATTATTTGCAAGAGATCGCAACCCAGATAACGATGATTGACCTGCCTGACAGCTGCAAACTTTTGATCCACTCCTTTAGCCTCATGTTTCCTTACTACCTTTCCATCCTCGAGCATTGAGCGGGTTAGGTGCTGTGAGCGCGCGAACGTTACCGTTGCTGCCTACTCTCAAAGGTGGAATGCTCACTTTGGTTTGATGACTTTTCTGGAAGCTTGCTTGGGTCAGCTATTCCTGTGTGGAGCAGTTGGCAATCTTCCCCTTGTCTCAACGTTGAGCCTTTGCAGTTTGAGATCGCTAGATGGCGGCCACTATGCTCGTGAAAAGTGCAGAGTGTTGTTAGGTGCTGCTGGAGGTTTGACAACACATATATATATTATATTATATATATATATATTTATTTAATTTGATAGGGAGGGAGTTGGTCCTTTGTGGCAAAATCGGGATGTGCAGTTCAAATGCGAACAGCAGAGTTTGATTTGTGATGCTTGTTGGGGACTTCTGGAAGCAAACTTTTTTTTCCCGGGGGGCAATTTTTTCCACAGCAGGGTGCAATCATTTAGCATAGTATTTAGCAACTTGCAGTTCAAGAAAATGTTTGCGCAGATGGGAATCAATTCAGATGCATTTAATTTGCCGCGCTCTCGCCGCATTTGTTCCATCACACATCAAACCAACACACATCATTCGAACGTGGGGGCCGGTAATTAACAAAACTTTCCATCTAGATCCATACCTTCGTGGGCCACCTTGAACAATGTCAACTCACATCTTAAGTTTTGACAGTGACAGCTTCTGCCCGGCTCTTGTGCCAGAGTTTGGTGCTGAAGAGGCTTGGTGTTTGCCAAACCTGCATCCTTTGGTGGTCAGAAACTGTTTTGAAGGAAGAATTCCACGCTCCGCCTTTGGCAGGTGGCCTGTGTGGACACCAACCTTTGGATCTGTTTTTTTTTCAGAACCAAAGGCAGGGCAAACGTTCTTCGACTGTGAACCGTTGGCAGTGTTTTCTCCAGTATGGGTAGCTTTGATTTGTCGGTAGCCCCTAAAGGCCTTGACTCGCTTGGGACGGCCGCCTTGTGTCTTCCGACAAGGCGAGACTCTGTTTTGATCATTCTGTTTGATAGGCGCGGATGCCGTTTTCCTATCCTGGACAATATGTTGTTTGCGCACGCTTTCTGGATGTCAACTTTGTTTTTGGAATAGTTGATTCAAGTTTGTAGGTGCTGAGACCTAGGACCTAGGCCTAGAGCCACCTCCTATCATATTTTGGGTGCAAATCAGTGGTGATTGATTTCACAAACATGTCTGGCAGGAACGGCCCCTTGCTTTCTACGACCTTTGCCTGTGGTGCCGGCCTTTTTTCTTCGCAGCTTGAGACAGCAGTGGCGAGTTTCAGAAACATTTCACCATTCCCAAGAGCAGTTGCTTGAGTGAATGCTTGAAAGATTTCCAGCTTCATTTTGTGAACATTTGACGGCTCAATTGAAATTAAGATCAATTTCTGAGAGTTTGGGGCCAACCTGACATTTGGCCGTGCATGAAGCGGCCTGCCGTCAAGCGGGCTGCTGCTGCTGCTTCTGCCCTTCAACGCCCTGCAGCGTCGAAGAGGAGACTTGGGGGCTGGAGAGATTTGATTTGAATTTCACCTCCGGCTCAAGAGCTTCTTCAGTGAATTGGTTGTCACATTGTGTTTGAAAAGGTAAGATGAATGTGGTCAGTTGAAAGGTGTGAGATGGCTGACTCCTTGCCGTACTTCTGAGTGTAGGCCCGAAGAACCCAACTGTGTGTTGGGCAGTGGTGCCATGTCTGATAATGTTTCTTGCTTCTGATGATGAAGGGTCAAGGCCTGCCCAGCCTGGACCCTCGCGGCATCGCCGCAATTTTGCTGTTGCTCCAATGCCTTCAGACTTAGCCTTTCTTCAGCAATCTTGCAGTTGCAAGCGTTTGACATGCCTCCGCCAATTTCTTGACATGGGGGAGATGGTGCGAGCTAAGCGACAAGAGTTCAAGGATTTGCCGGATCATAAGAAGGCAAGGGTTTTGGAAATGGATGGACAAGATTTATTTCATTTTTGGGGACTTTCTGTTCCACCCACAGGTTTGTGACAAAGCAAACTCAAGTTGAACCCTTGCCTGCAAGTCCCTTCAGGAAGATTTTTTGGCAGAGACTTTCACCTGTTCTGTTCGGGCCAGAAGAGAGGAGCAACTTTCTATTGAAGACGCTCCAGACGAGGTTCCAGATTTTAGCGCTACAGATTCAGATCGTCCTTCTTCTGCATCAGAGGATTCTCAAGTTTTCGCAGTGTCAGGGTCATCTTGTTTTGAAGCTTCAGATGCTGGTGAATCACTTCAAGCTGGCAAAAAACGGAAATATGCTGAACGCAGATCAGATAGCATACGGTTTTTAGGAAAGAGTGTCTGTGTTCGTGCATGTTGTCGCCTTCTTGGGGTTGGCCAAAAGACATTGCAACGTTTGCGCGATGGGGAACCTGTTTACACAATGAAGTCCAGACCTAAGCTTCCAACTCACCCTGCTTTTGGTTTTACCATGCGTGGAGACACTGCTGAGAAGTGGCCGCAAATAGTAATGTACTTGTGGCATGTGTACCACAGTGCAGCTGAGTACATGCCGGATGGCGTGCGTCACAGACTGGGCAAACCACAGCTGCCAGAGGCTCCCTTCAACTGTCAAGATCGAGACGCTGATGACATAGATAGGCATGTCAATGGATTTTTGAAAAGGCTTCAGACGTACAGCTCAGACATTGACGTCCATTTGATTGGGCCTGGCACGTTCAAGGGTGAACGTAGACATCTGCAGAATGGCAACCAAACGGAGTTGTTCTACGAGTACCTTGCATTCTGCGAGGCGAGGAGTCAGCCGGCATCCTCTTACACTACCTTCATTCGGGTTTGCAACAAGGTGATTGGGCCCCATGTTCGTAGTGGCCATCTTCACTTCCGGAAACAAAGTGAACATTCAAAATGCGACGTTTGTGTTCGGCTGAAGCAGTCGTTGAAGTTTCGGCGTGGCAGGTGCGAGGCAGCCAGCAGGGAAGCGAACATTCGTTCGTATTCCATGCACATTCTTTCTCAATGGCTTGACCGTCAAGTGTACTGGTCCATGAGATCATTGTCCCAAACGTGGTTCCAAAGCCAGAGGGAATTCGGCCAGAGGAGCTTTGAACGCATTGAATCGACACAGTTTTCAACTTGTAACTTTGCATCTTGCCCACCCGAAAAAAAAACGGACCCCACGAACCCTACCAAATTACACAACAACATTAGGGGCTGTGCAACTTTGCGCAGGGGTTGCTGGGGGCCGTTTTTTGGGGTAGCCAAAATGGAAAAGTTGGCATGTGTATTGCGGGGCTTGCTTTCACAAGAGTTTGGGATCCATAAATGTGCCTCTGTTAACAACTTGCAATCTTGGTGTTGTCGCAAAGAGGGAACCCAAATCCTACCTGTGACATTGTCAGGATGATGAATTCTTCAATAGCTATAAACTTGGCTTGCATCATGCAGGATGCCATGGATCAGGCCAAGTTCAAGTGTCCGCGTGTGCGAGGACAGCCCATGTCAAAACTTTGGACAAAGTTGTACCGTCCCCGGCTCCATGTCAGCGGGACCTGGCTTCACGGCCGCTGTTTTTACCTGAGCGTGTCCGATGAAGATTTTTGCAAGGATGCCGTTGGGGAAATTGAGCAGCTATGCAGGGCTCTAGACGACCTCTATTGTCAGCATGGCACACTCCCATTTGGGCTGAGTTGCCATGCTGACAATACATACCGCGAGTTCAAGAACCGGCACTGCATAGGATTCCTCGTTTTGATCACAGCTTTGGGAATCTTCCGATGGACTTCAGCCAGTTTTTTAAGAGGTGGTCACAGTGACTTGATCAAACCATTCAGAACTGCAGTTGTGAAAATCTATTTCTTGCACGTTGCAATTGTTCACCGATTTTGTTCATTTTCAGATCAATGCGGGGGGCCTCATGCAAGGCCACGAAGACATTGACCAATGCTTTTCTGTTCAGGCAGCCCTCATCGCACGGCACACTTTTGACAATCCTACCGAGTTGATCCAGATTCTGGATGGTTCCACGCGGCCAGAAGACCCTGCAGAGAGACAAAGAGCATGGCAGAAGGTCGGCAAAGTCCATTCCGAGGCCTTCAAGTTAGACGAAGCTGCTGATTGGAAGCACTGGGTGAGCATGCTTGGCGTGCGGGTGAAGGGTCTGCGTGCCCCGGAACATGGTTCAGTTTTGTGGGCTTTCAGCCGTTGGCGCCCAAACATTTGAAAGTACTAGTTGCCAATAGACCCCAAACTGGACAGAAATTCGGCCCCCAACTTGGCAGTTTTCGTCAATTGCTGTTCGGAAACCCAAAGCCGCATCCAAATCGATATGAGGCGTGAAATAATAAGAGAGCGATGTGGAGAAACAGGAACAAGGAAATCCTTGTAGCCTCGGAAGTTGACAAGCCTAAGTGCATAATCAGCACATCGATTTTTTTCGGACTGTTGTTGGTCTATGAAAAAATTGCAGTTCCCTCGTAACATTCCGTGGGCATGTTGGATCCATGGGCGTCTGAGGGGAAGGAGTGGTAAATTTCCTGTTGGCTTTGAAACGCATTTTCAGGGAACGCATTTTCTGGGAACGCATGCGGGGTCATGGAGGTCTCCGGGAAGGAAAAAAAGAATTTTCACAAAAACGACTTTTTGTGAAGGTCCCTTTTTGATGCAAAGCTTTGAAAAAGCTAGGAACATAATAGAGGCAAGCATATTGAAAAAACTAAGGATCCGAAGCTCAGCGGAGAGCAGCGGCCGTTGGGGTTCGGAGCAAGACAGTTTGCAAGAGGATGAGGAGCTTGTTTGAGCCACGTTGAGGGGTATGTCGGGCTAATGTTGGGCAATTTGGGGTCTAAGTTGGGACCATGTTGGGTCATTTGGTGTGCTATGTGCTGCTCCATGGAGGTGAAAAAGAACTTTCACAAAAAACGAACTTTTGTGAAGGTTCTTTTTTGATCTTGTTTGAGTGTGTCGGGCCAATGTTGAGCCATTTGGGGTCTATGTTGGGCCCATGTTGGGTTGTTTGGTAGGGTATATGGGGTTTCATGGAGGTCTCTGGAAAGAAAAAAGAAGCTTCACAAAAAATCGACTTTTTGTGAGGGTTCTTTTTTGATCTTGTTTGAGCTTCAGGTTGAGGGGTATGTCGGGCCAACGTTGGGCAATTTGGGGTCTAAGTTGGGACCATGTTGGGTCTTTTGGCGCTAAAAAACAAATCCCTACCGAAATCTTTTGGTGTTTGGTTATTTTTTTGGTGCTATTTGGGGCCAATGTTGGGGACAAAAAAGGGGTTTATTTTAAACCCCCTTTTTACTATCAATAAATTTGTTTTTGCACAGCAGTTTCTGGCGCTTTCAAAACCAACCCCAACTGTGTTTTGAGGTTTGTTTTAGGGCTGTTTTGGGGGTATGTGGGGCCAATGTTGGGCAATTTGGGGTCTAAGTTGGGACCATGTTGGGTGATTTGGTGCTTGAGAAACAAATCCCAACCGAAAACTTTTCGTTTTTGGGGCTGTTTTGGGGCTATGTGGCGCCATGTTGGGTCCCATGGAAGCCTTTGAGGGAAACATCACAAATGGAAGAATATTTTTCGGTTAAAGTGTTGGTAAAAGGCAATTCTTTACTTTCCAGAGATCTTCTGGAACCTTATACGTGGACATGTTGATTCTAGGGACTTATTTGCTAAGGGCAGATTTTGTACAAGTTTTCACGCCATCACCGGATGTGCAACCCATGAGTTCGAGTGGGTCAAATCCGCATTGTTCTACGAAAAGACCTCGATCCCAGTTCTTATGGGTCTGTCACTGTGGAGGAGATTCGCGGCCAAACCCAGGATGGCAACGATTTGCTTTTAGTTGCGAAAAAGTTTATGGCGGACCCCCAGCCTTTCAAGATTGTGACGATCTTGCCTGCTTCACAATGTGCCCTCATTCGGCGGAGCTTTGTCCAGCCATCAGGTGTTTGGAAGCGAAGAGTCATTTCTGAGAGTGCCAAGAAAAAGATCACAAGCAGGGTGCCTGCGTGTGTACAGCAGATGGTCTTGAGCCAAGAGGCAGCTGCTTACTTAGTCAGTTGGGCCGAAGGGACGCTACAAAAAAACCCACGCCCGCAAAGATACAGTTTTTTGACCCACCGTCTTTTTCCAGCTGACGACCCTGGGCCGTCTGCTCCTTGGGGCCCCCGTGGGCGTGAGCGGCATGTGGGTTTGGGGTTCGAAGACGAGGATGCTGATTCTGGCTCGGATGATGCCTACCGACCAATTCAAGATGACGATGATGGCCGGTGAGATGCGATTGAAAAAGTTTGCGTGTGTAACATTGGGTTGCCTGGCAAGGTTTCTGAAAGTTTACTCTAAGAGCTAGCGAAAGATGGAAGCATTGACACAGAATCTTTGCATTTTCACAAATAGGGCAAAGGCAATTGACCAACAAACCCAAAGCCGTTCAAGCAGCGTCTTTTTTGGTGGTTGTCTGCTTCCAGTCCTTTTTCATGCTCATGTGTTTGCCAAGTCAACATTTTACTTGTGACTTTTACGACAGTCAGCCTCCACTTGCACATTCCACCGGGACTGCTAAACATGCATTGTTTGCTGATTGCTAAATGCTCATCGTTTGGTTTGGGATTTTAAGCGCGGCCTCTTCTTCTAGTTTGCAAAAAAAAGGTCTGAAACTTTAGCAGTTAGAATGTATTTCATGCTTAGCGGATGGGCAGAGTTTGAAAAGACTTTGACATCTTTTGCTTGTTGAATGAAACTTCCGACAGCAATCGGTGACATCCTTCCAGCTGTCATTTGAACTTATGATCCCCCAAGCAGATCTAAATCGAAATAGCCACGGCCTCTTGGGCAGGAGATGCCAAGAGGAGCAAACTAGCAGCCACTCGGGTGAGGCCCAGGCCCAGGATGATGACATGATGTTTCCTACGAGTGAGGAGGAAGCTCCACCTTCACCGTAGCATAGTAGCAAAATGCATGACAATTTTCATCATTGCCGTACTCAGCAGCTTGTTTAACATTGCCTTGCCAGAGCAGCAGTCGCTGTAGTCTGTCTTGACGTCCCATCCAAGGCATTCTCAGGAGATTTTCGCAGCTTCAGATGCTGAGCCCGCCGAGCAATCCCCAGCAGACCCCACTGCAACGGATTTGACATTCCTCAAGATCAATGGTGTCGGAGAAGTGTGATGCATTCAGTGTCAACATTGCGCACATGGAAACTTTTAGATTAGCAGGTTTTTCCATGCTTATTAAGCTGTTTGCACTCTGTGTGTGTGCTGAGCTGTTTGCCAATCGTGTCCGGTTCATTGGTTATCTGTTGTGGCCGGCTTCAATAGACAGAAGGAAAGCAAGTGTGACAGTTTCTTTTGGAACAATGACAGCCAGTTGCCGAGAGAGGGCGTGACCGAAACCAAGGTGGAGAATTGGACGCGATGGGCTTTCACGGAGCACAAGGACAAGGCCATCATCACAGACTTTCTCAAAACCTTGCAAGCCCGCTCTCGCAAAGCTGAATTTTCGGATGGCATTCCGATAGCTTCTATTTGCAGTGGGTGGGGTGTTGCTGAGATGGTCATAGATGCCATCAATGAAGTTTTAGATGATGTTTGCCCTCGTTCTCCGAAGGCCTGTGTGTGGAAACGGATTGTTTGTTTTGAATCCTTACAATGTGTTGCGTGAGTTTTCACTTTCATTTTTCACTTTGCCGCCCTGCAGTTCTACACGGCATTCATGTGTGAGCGGGAGACTTGGAAGGCCACCTATTTGACCAAGGCACATCCTTCGGTCAAACTCTTGTTCCGAGACATGCAGGAGCTTGGAAAAGGGGAAGCCTTCGACGTGATCAGCGGGGCAAAGGTGAAAGTTCCATTCGCCGCTTGGCTAATGCCGAACTAGGTCAATGCCCAAAGATTTTTGCCATTAGTTCCCATTTAGAGAACGGTTGACATCATGGTTAAGAAAATTGCTGTTGATGGTTTTTTTTGGGAATAGTGCTTGTTGTCATTCAGGCACTGGGACTCGTAGCGGGGTACCCGTGCAGAACAATTTCACCTCAGAATCCCAAGCAGAAGAGCTTCAAGGACCGAAGCAGTTCCACGGGCTGTGGGTATCATTCTACCATGAAGTACATTGAACGAAGCCCAGAGTTGGTATTTGCACTTCTCGAGAACGTTCAAGCCATGTTCTTCAACCGGAAGCAGTTTGGAGACGAATGCCCCATGCAAATTCAGACGGAGACCATGCGAAAGCTAGGTTTCCAACCGGCTTTCTCTGTGTGCGTCAATAGCTCTGACTACGGTCTTGCCCAAAGCCGATCTCGAGCTTGGGTTTTATACATCAGGGGAACCCACATGAAGTGTCTTGTTGGAATTTATCATTGTTTTTTTGGGGTCCAGCGCCACTCTTCAGCGTCTTTCAGGTTTTGTTTGGCTCTCAGAGTCTTTCAAGATTCTGCTCAGGTCTTCTTTGTCTGGAGAATGTTTGATGGGCACCTTAAAATTCAATGCCGAGAAACTTGGCCTCAGCGCATTCTTGAACGCCAAGCAGGCCCAATGTCCGGATCAGAATGGTCCCAAGAAAGCCAAGAAGGGCAAGGGCGATGGAGAGAAGTGGAAGGATGCCTTCAAAAATTCTTGTGAAGAACTTGGTTCCGTTTCTAGCCGAAATAGGGGGCCTGGTTGCGGTGGCCATGTACCATAGTTCCAACACGCAATACTTCTTGACAAGTGGAAGTCGTCACAGAGTAGGTTTATTTCTCCCCTGTGCTTATTTTACACATCTCCTGCTTCTTGTGCTCAGGAAGCCGTGCACGGAAACTTGGAGCTGCTTGAAAAATTGACGAAGCACGTGGATCTGACACGCAGAGAACTGTGCTTACTTGCTAGTGCGGTGACGGAGATGCAGCGCTCTGGCCTCAAGCCGTATGATGAGCAGTTTTGCATACAGCTGGCCGCTGGGACGTTTTTTAAAGTTGTATCAACATGGTTACATATTTCTATTTTTTGACGCTGTTTGCCCAGAGGGACTTCAAAGTTTAACGCCAAGATTGACAAAAGGCCGCGATATTTTTTGTGTTGGAGCTGCGTGATCAGCTTGATATTTTCCCAGGAACCGTTACCTCTGTTCTTTTGCGCCAGGGGATGTGCTGCCATTGTTTCCAACTTGTCCTAGCTTTACGTAAGCGTTGGAAATATGTTTCCGCTCGACGCTGTTTTGCCCCCTTCTTTGCCGCTGTGTCAGGACCAGAATTGGGGGCGGCAAACATGGCTTCGCAAGACGCCGAAGTTGCTCCCGTGCTTGCTGCCGCACGGGAAGTACATCTGCAGCGGTCGTTGGACATTGCTTGGATGTCGTGACAGGGGTTGCTAAAAGTTTTTCAAAAGTTCCCTACCCACGTTTAATATCCAAAAGGTTTAAAAGATGCTGAGAAGGTGTTGATTCGGGAGGAACCCTGATTTTGTTTTATAACCATTCCATTGTGTTTTTCCAACGTGACATCTTCATTTCCCTGACAGGAGAAGGCCAGATTCCAAGGCATTGGTGACGCAGAATATCACAAGTACCACATGGACAGCTTGACGAGCAATCAGCTTGGAGACCTTGCCGGGAATTCGTTGCTGTGCCAAACACATACTAAAGGGGGGATTTGTAGTTGCGGGCACAAAATCAACTACCAGGAAGTTTTCTATTGAGCTGGTCACCTTTTGATTTGCTGAGTTGCGACGTTCCATTGATTACTGCTATTTTGTTTCATGGTTGAGCTTGTTTTTGTGTAAACGTGTTTCCCGTATCTGACCTGTGTATATATCAGTTTATTTGTTTGTCGGTTGATTTGCCTATTTATTTAGCTAGTGTTTTTAAATCTATCTTTTTGTCTATCCGCCTAGATACCTATCTTTCTATCGACCTGTCTCTTCTTGCACAAGACCAACATACTTGTTCAAAATGTGTTTGTTCTCAGGTGGTGAGTGCTCTATTGGATTCTTTAATTGTATAACCGTTTTAGATTAGATACATCTACCTATCTAACTATCTGCCTATCCGTCTATCCATCTATCCATGTGTCCACCCATCTATCCATCTACCCATCTATCCATCTATCTATCTATCTAACTAACTAACTAACCAACCTATCTATCTATCTATCTATCTGTCTGTCTGTCCGTCTGTCTGTCTGTCTATCGATCCATCTATCTATTTAATCTATCTATCTATCTAACTACCTGCCAGTCAATCCTTCATCTCTCTGCTTATTATGTTTCTTGCTATCTGTCTTTCTATGCATTTATCTTTCTAATTGATATATGTTGGTACGTCTTCCGCCGGGCTGGTTCTGGAGCAGGGTAAAAAAGGTATGTATACAATAAAGGCAAAACTGCGTAGTGAATTTTTGCCATGCTGGGGTTGGGGCCATGTCGGGCCCCATGTAATGTAGGACCTATGCTAGGTCGATGTTCATGATTTCACAGGCCTTCGCTGAAGGCCCTCATTAATGCGGGGCCGTTTTGGAGCCATGCTGCGCCTATGTGGGACTTATTTTTGGGCCTATGTTGGTCCATGTTGGGTTCTTGTAACCAGGTGTATCAGATACACCTGCCAATTCTCGGGTCATGTCGTGCCATGTTGGGCCTAGGCCTATGTTGGACCATGTTGGGCCCTTGGGGGCCATATGTTGGGGCCATCTTGAGCCTATGTTGGGCCTATAGTGGGCCACGAACGGCGTGTTCTTCTTGGGCTTGATTTTGAGGACCTAGAAGAACACGCCTTTTTTGGATCATAAAGGAACCTTTGTTGGGCCTACGCTGGACCATGTAAAATCTATCTTGGACGTATGACGGGCTATGCTGGGGCCATGTTGGGGGGCTTGGCAACAGCACGGGAAGGCACCGAGACTTTTATATCTGGGGGCTTTCGGGGCCATGTTGGGGCCATGTTGGGCCAAGAACCGCGTGTGCATTTGGGCCTGGGCACCAAGGCCCAAATGCACACACCGTTTTTGGGTCATGTCGGGGCCTTGTTGGGCTTATGTGGGGTTTATGTTGGTATACTTGAGGGGTCTTTCATTCATTTTCATTTTTACTCTTCTTTTGCTGACTCGGGCGCAAGAGAATTTTGGAAATGATTCGAGAACCAGGTTGCATGGCGAATTCAAAAATATATGTAGTCTGTATTTTCTTTCAATGACTTTTCCAAACTTCCTATCTATCCATCATGATCAATGTATCTATCTATCTATCTATCTACCGACCTAATCTATCTATCTATCTATCTATCTATCTACCGACCTAATCTATCTATCTATCTATCTATCTACCTATCTACCTATCTACCTATCTACCTATCTACCTATCTATCTGTCTCTCTATCTATCTATCTATCTGTCTGTCTGTCTGTCCGTCCGTCTGTCTGTCTGTCTATCTGCCTGTCTGTGTCTATCTGTCTGTCTGTCTGTCTGTCTGTCTATCTATATATCTGTCTATCTGTAGATAAGAATGTAGGTATGCAGATATTTCGCACCGATGGATGCATGGGTGCCTCCTTTGTTCCATGGACGGATGGATAAAAGGATAGATCAATCGTGCTTTGTTTCTGGTCTTATTTTGGTCCCGCCCTGGCATATTCTGCACGCAAGCAACATTGTCATTTCCAGGACCTTTTGATCTTGAACAGTTTCAATGGAAACATCTTTCCGCAAATGATTAGATAGATTAGGGGGATGAATGGAAAGATAGTACTGTCATGATCATCACTTTTTATGGACGTGATTGTTATCATTGTCGTTGCTGTGGACTGCGCCCTTAGGTTCGCAGCTCCAATCTTCCTGTCAGGATTTTTGACGGCAGTGGCCATGTGGGATCCCTAGGCGAAGAAGATCAAATGTTCAGGAGCGTGCGCGTTCGTACGCCGGTAGTCTTTCTTGCTTTGAGTGCATAATTTGAGGCAGCAGCAAACGCTGCCAATCTAATTCTTGATGTCTGGAAAGCTTGGATGCCAGGAGAAAAATTATGATTGTGAAAGGTTGCACTGCTGTTACTGTTCCAGCGAGTTTCTAGGGAGACATTCAATGACATCCATGTGTTCCTGGATCCGCTGATTCAGAGCAAGATTTTTTGCCCGGACTTGTCGTGGCAATGCCTCCTCGGAAGAAGCAGAAAACCCTCGCCAGCAGCTTTGCTGCTGGCTCTCAACAGGGAGCTGGCTCGCTGCCAGCTACGTCCATGGCAGCTGTGGGGCCGTTGCAGAGGGATGTAGCCCTTTGCGTTGAGTTGATGTATGATCTTCGGCATGGCACTGAATCTGACCTTCCATCCAAAAGGACCTTGGATGATCCTTTGGTGGGGGTCGGGTCTTCTGGGCATCCGCAGGTGGAGGAGGATGGGCTTTATCCTTTCCCGTTGCTGCATGGAGGGACGTTCATGGAGATAGCACAGCGGGCTCAGGCCCGGCCACCCGAGGATGCGAGCTGGCTTTTGAAGGAGTCTGCTGCTATGTGTGCTGCAGCTGGCTTGATATCCGCCCCGGACCCAGTTGAGTTCCAGGCCGCGTACGTCAGTACTGAAGATATTTGTCAGCATTTGCAAAAGGTGCATTTTCGTATGGGGTGGTTTTCTTTCGAAGTTATGATGGTTGATATAGTTTTAGTATGTGTGCCAAACAGTGCATTATGCAATGTGTGTTGGTTTGCTCCCCCAAATGGTGTCCTCTTTGTTCTTTGAGTGACCTGAGGAATGGCCACCGGAGCTGGGAGTTCCTTTCACCACCAGCCTCATGTGCTGGAGCTTCGAGGAGAAATCTTTTTGGCGAGGCAAAAGCGTTGCAATGTCAGAGGTGGTTTCCTATGCCAAGAGTATGGCGCTCACTCGTTTCAGAGAGGCTGGGGATCGGAAACGGCATGCCAATGGCCCATTATGGACTTTGGACCTCTTCATCTTTACTTTGGGGCTCGGTTGAAGCTCCACAAAATGGCAAAATTTAGCCATAAACCTGTTCCCAAAAAACTTGCCACAAGGAGAGCTGCTACTCTATCAGCTCTCCATGCCAAAAGGTAGATTAGTATCAGGGGGCTTCCAATTTTTATCTGTCTTTTTGGTTTACTTAGAAGATGGGGAAAAAGGAGCAATGTTTATATATGCATACTGTGTATAGCCTACCATTTCCTTTGGAGAGCTGCTCGGGTAGCAGCTCTCCATGCGGCACCCCTCTGAGCAGTAAAGGGTTTGGAGAGGTAAGATTAGCCCGAGCTTTCGTGGAGATGAGTTAAGAAAGAAAATCGATTGAAACACTGAAGAAACATAACCTCCAAAACGCGCAACCCTAAACCCTAAACGGTGCGGCATGGACATGAAGGGGGCGGTGTGAACACTACTTCAAATAGACTTTTAAAAGAGCGACTCTTTCATCTCACCAAAAAAAGTCCAGGGAGAGCTGATAACCGAGCAGCTCTCCATAAATGTTTTGGTCAAGCCCGAAGCCCGTAACCCTAAACCCTACACGGTGCGGCATGGCCATTAAGGGTGCGGCATGGACATTACTTCAATTAAACTTTCAAAAACAAATCTCAACAGATTCCTCTGGTGAAGCCCGAAACCCTTAACCCTAAACCCTAAACTAAACGGTGCGGCATGGACATTAAGGGTGAGGCATGGACATTACCTTTTTTTTTCCAAAGAGCGACTCTCATATTTTCACCAAAAAAATCCATGGAGAGCTGATAGCCGAGCAGATCTCCATAGTTATTTTGGTCAAGCTCGAAACCCGCAACCCTAAACCCTAAACTAAACGGTGCGGCATGGACATTAAGGGTGCGGCATTGACATTACTTGAATTCGAGTAAAAAAAAGTGAGTCTTTCATTTCACCAAAAATCCATGGAGAGCTGATAGCCGAGCAGCTATCCATAGATTTTTCGTTCAAGCCCGAACCCCGTAACCCTAAACCCTAAACGGTGCGGCATGGACATATAAGGGTGCGGCATGGACATTACTTCAATTAAACTTTCAAAAACAAACCTCAATAGAATCCTTTGGTGAAGCCCGAAACCCTTAACCCTAAACCCTAAACTAAACGGTGCGGCATGGACATTAAGGGTGCGGAATGGACATTACTTAAATTAATTTTTCCAAAGAGCGACTCTTATATTTTCACCAAAAAAATCCATGGAGAGCTGATAGCCGAGCAGCTCTCCATAGATTTTTTGGTTAAGCCCGAAACCCTTAACCCTAAACCCTAAACTGAACTGTGCGGCATGGACATTAAGGGTGCGGAATGGACATTACTTAAATTAATTTTTCCAAAGAGCGACTCTTATATTTTCACCAAAAAAAACCATGGAGAGCTGATAGCCGAGCAGCTCTCCATAGATTTTCTGGTGAAGCTCGAAACCCGCAACCCTAAACCCTAAACTAAACGGTGCGGCATGGACATTAAGGGTGCGGCATTGACATTACTTGAATTAGAGTTAAAAAAAAGTGCGTCTTTCATTTCACCAAAAAAAAATCCATGGAGAGCTGCTAGCCGAGCAGCTCTCCATAGATTTTTTGGTCAAGCCCGAACCCCGTAACCCTAAACCCTAAACGGTGTGGCATGGACATTAAGGGTGCGGCATGGACACAAAAACAAACCTCAATAGATTCCTTTGGTGAAGCCCGAAACCCTTAACCCTAAACCCTAAACTAAACGGTGCGGCATGGACATTAAGGGTGCGGAATGGACATTACTTAGATTAATTTTTCCAAAGAGTGACTCTTATATTTTCACCCAAAAAAATCCATGGAGAGCTGATAGCCGAGCAGCTCTCCATAGATTTTTTGGTTAAGCCCGGAACCCGCAACCCTAAACCCTAAACTAAACGGTGCGGCAAGGACATTAGCGGCGCGGGATGGTTTACTTCAACTAAACTTTTCGATTTTTTAGCCAAAAGAAAATCTATGGAGAGCTCCTCGCTGAGCAGCTCGCCATAGATCTTGTCAGCGGGACTTTTAACGCTGAAAATCTCGCCGTACACTTTTTTTTGGCTAACGCCGAATATCTCGCCAAACGTTTCTATATTTTCCCGACAACGCCAAAAATCTCGCCAAACATTTCGGTGGCAACATATCAAGCATAAATGAACCTTGGGAGCAACCCTTAGCCAAACACAGGTTCTTGTGCGTACATGGGTTCTGATACAGACACCCTATAGATCAGGTTAGGCTATTAAGAGCAAAATATCTTATATCCTATTTTCTATCTAATAGTCAGGATGCAAATAGGATATGCATAACCTACACATAACCTAGAAAAAGGTTAGGTTATATCCTATCCATTCAAATAGGATAAACTATTTTTAGGTTATATACTCAAATAGGATAACCTATTTTTAGGTTATTTGCTGAATAGGATATAACCTCTGGGAAAAAAGAGGTTCTTTTGATATGATTTTCATCATTTTTGATATGCACTTGTAATCTTTCCATTGCAAGGTGATGCTTAGCATTGGAGGACATTTGGTTATAGAAAAGTGTGTGTGTGTGTTAGTCATACAAAGCTTGGCTATTGAAGAAATATTCCAGTGGAGGAAAGCTTCTATTGGAGAAAAAAATATTGGAGAAAGATTCTAGTGGAGAAAAGATTCTATTGGAGAAAGATGTTATTGGAGAAGGATTCTATTGGAGAAAAGATTCTATTGGAGAAAGATGTTATTGGAGGAAGATTCTATTGGGGAAAGGTTCTATTGGAGAAAGATGTTATTGGAGAAAGGTTCTATTGGGGAAAGGTTCTATTCGAAGCTTATCTGGCTCCTAGAAGTTGTATTGGAAGATTGGTTGGATTTTGGAGCAAGGTTGTTTTGTTTCTTGGGGTTTATTTGTTGTATTGGAGACCATGTGGGCCCAATCAAGATCTGTTGCTTGGTGGGTTTTGCGATGCATTGGTGATGTTTGAGGTATGTGGTGCATTGTGGCTCAAGCAAGGCTGCAAAGCGTCTTCAACTTCTTTAGCCCATGTGTGTTGTTTTCAACAAATAGACTGAACACCAACCATTTGGGGAAAATTTCAAAACCAGGACCAAACCAGAAAAACTTTGTAGACAGGTTGGGGTCATAAGTGCCTCAACTGTCGACATGATTGCCATGTCCTCTGGGGAGAGAAGGGTATGGGTGAATTTCGTTCCCTTCTTGATCTCAGAAAGCTGGCTTCGAAGCCATTTGGTTTCCCTGGATGCTAAGCCACCACTCAAGGTGACAATCCAGCGAGAAGGAGCTCATAGACACAAAGATCAGTACTGCCAGGCATTTCTTTGGTATCGCTCAACAGAAGAAGCAGTTGCAGTAGCCCAGGTGTTGGATAGAACCACCATACCTGGTTGGCCTAGAAGGCTGCATGCTGAGCTTGCACGAACCTGTCCAAGATGGCTGCAGCTTGGTGCAACTCTTTTTATCTGCAGGTGTTTTTGCTAGTGCCTGTTTTGGGACCTATAATTATTAGAGATGGGGGTATCCAAGTATTGGAGATGATCAGCTATTGGAGAATTGCTAGGGGTCAGTTTGTCCATCCTTCTTGTTCGTTCATGTCTTGCTGGCTAAGGCACAGACAGCAAGAACAGCAGCAACAGCATGGGGGAAAAGACAAGTCGCTGTGGCAGCCACGCTATGGAGGAGGGCACAGACATGGAAAGTGGAGAGAAGGCCCCCAACAGAGCCTTGGGCACTAGTGAAGACTAGGGCACATCAGCTTCTATGCCCATAGGTTTCTCTGTATTGGTGCAATAGGTATTGGAGTGAAAGGTGTTTTGTGCAGCAAAAGAAAGATGCTTGCTGTGGACTGGGTCACTGAGGCCTGCTGCATGTGCAGCCACCATTGCCTCAGGGATGCAAGCAGAACAGTCAAGCTTTGAAAGGATTGCTTAATGAGCTTCAACTGGCAGTTTGTTTGCAGCTTTTGCTAGCTTACATCTGCTCCCACCTCACCAGATGATGAGAAGATTTTCAAGACTGGGGTATCTGTGTATGTGTTTTGTTTGTCCATCAGTGCCTCTGTTCAGGACCAGTAAAAGGCCTGCTGGCAGCACCGACACTGAAGGGGCAGTCAAGACAGCAAGGACCAGCAGCATTTGTTTCAATGAGTGGTTCTTCCTGGTGCTGTGGATTTCAGAAATATTCATCTTATTTTGGGAAAATATAGTTGGCTGCATGACTCAAGAACCTACAAAAGCAGTTGTGCCAAGACCTGATTCTTCTTTAAGTGGTTGGCAAGGTCTGCCCAGCACTGTTCAGCCAAACCCATACCTTTTTGACTCATTACTGCAAAATTCCTTCCAAGAGCCAGCCTTGCAATTTGCTACTGTGTGGCAGGACAGTGTCTGAAGCCCCAAGCTCTTCGGTGAAGCCACCTGAGCCAGACCAGCCACCCAGGATTGGCACCAGTGTGAGCTTTTGGTAATGTCAAACAAATCCTGTATTGCAGGAGCACTTCCAAAGGAGCAGCACCTTTGCCAGTGACCAGCGCACCACTTCCCAGGACTGCTTCCTTTTTCTGTTGATGTGCCTGCTTCTTTTCATGTTTTGCGCATATTGGAGGATTTTGAATATTACTGGCAAGATCTAGCTCCTTTGATGCAACTTGGTCTCAGGAGTGGTGCAGATGAAGATTCCTGGGGAAAGTGGCAAGGTGATGGACAACAAGAAGATGAGCAGTACTGGCTTGCCAAGGGTTACAGCAAAGAAGATATAGAGGAATGGAAAAAGAAGAAAAGAGAGAAGAGAAAACAAAAAAAAGCCAGAAACAAAGACAACAAGAATGCAGAATGGGAACGAAGCCAGATGGCAAAATACGACCCTGCAGACCAATGGATTGTGGTCAACCAGGATACCTGACAGAAGCATTCAGGCTGCACAAGATTCTGGTTCACCGAAGGTTGCATTTTCGACATTATTGGTGCATGTGGCATTATTGGAGGACTGAGAATTTCGAAGGATTATTTCAGAGCATGTGGGAACTTGTTTCTGGAATCTAATCATTGCCTGACATAGCACAGCTAAGGCACTGAACCTGCAGGTCCTCTGAAAATGCGACCTTGCACCATGCTTGCATTTTTCAATGGGAACTGGAATGTAGCACTGAAGAATGAATTTTGGCTTTGCTTGGAAAATTTCATTGGATGGTGTGGTGCAGACATGGCATGACATGGCCAGCTGCATGTGGTCAACCTATTGGAGACTTATGCTTCTTTGGCCTTGTTCTGCCACAGCCTTTGCCACTAAGGTACCACCGATGCCTTCTTCCTGCAAGAACTCTGGGCATTTCACTTCTGATGTGGGTGAAAAATGGAGCTACACTGGGTGGGTGGTGTTGTAGGCTATTGGGGGGTCAAATTATGGGAGGGCCCAATACCTCAGGGCATTCTTTATCTCAAAAGGTGTTGTTAGCTTCAGTAGCCAGGTTTTGGATGTCGCATGCTGGCAAAACAAGGTCTGTTTTGGAAAGCATCATTCAAGGGCCCCTGGCTGACTTTTTGGATTCACTTTGGGGAAGGCTGCAGGCTGCTCATAGTGTGGCATGCTGACTTGCTGACACAAGGAATCACATAATATTGGAGAGATATTGCTGCCCAGATATTGGAAAGGTGTTGGAAAGATATTGCAGCCCAGGTATTGGAGAGGTGTGGTAAATCTAACTCTTTTTAGAGTGGAAATGGGAAACATGTTGGAAACTTTCAGTTCAGGTGGATGCACCCCTAGAATCCTAGAAACCATTTGAAAGAGTCTCCATGCAAACATTCTAGTGTTGTTCTTTCACTTTCTTTGTGGCATGGGGTTAGCTTGTAAGGCTTCATTCCCATGCATGCTGGCAACCATAGGACTGAAGTTGCATTTTAGGCACATTGCACTTATGAAGATTTGGGGTCGAACCAAAAGTAGGGATCAGTGCACAACAGTTCCATACACTTACTGGGCTAGCACCTTTTGAAATTTGATTCACACTGGTGAGAACACACCCCAGTATCTGACATTGACTGGCTATGCTTGAAATGGGCAAGCTCATATATTCTGACATTCTATCTGGCATACTCTGACATTCTGTCTGGCATTCTTCCTGACATATACTTTGACATTCTGTCTGACAGTGTTTCTGGCATTGGCCAATGGGCACATGAAACTGTAATGTTTGGGCAGGGTCTCAATAGTGGCCAGGCACCTCCTGTGCAATTTCATGTCCCAACATTCAAGGCCACGGTGTTCAGGAGAACTTTGCCTGGTATGTTGGGTACCTGGCCCAAAAATGATTTTAAAACAGGTTCGGTTGTACTTATCCCCTTTTTTTTGCTCCACATGCATGTCCACGGTGTTGTCCACAACAAGCAAACCATGCCATGCATTCACAGAAAACCAAAAACAACTTTTAAAAATCAATTGTTTTTAAAGGGAAACCCAGCACCAAAAATGAAAACAAACAGAAACAATGGTGAAGAATTTTTGCTGAGCAGTTTGGGGGAAACTGCTGAGGAGTTTGGTGAAACTGCTGGCCAAACTGCTGATGATTTTGGTGAAATTTTGTATTTTTGGCATGAAATAAATACATTTTTGATACAGAAAATCATATGGGCACAAATGAAAACATGCTACAATCTTCCAGTTTGTGGTCACCAGTCAGAAAAAAATATTCTAGTGGAAGGCTTTCTGAAAAACACATACATGAACCCTTTGTTGAAATTAGGAAAAACTTGAGGGAAACAGCAGATCAAACAACATGTTTCCAAAGACCTTGGCAGTTCAGCGCCCTACTGTTTTCAAATAAGTTTCTCCAATAGTTGGCCTCTCCAATACTACATAGACTTTCCAGAAACAACTCTCTTCAATATGCCTCTCCAATAGTCAGCCTACAATATGTTTCCAATCAGCTCTGGCTTCCCTTTACCATGGACCACCAACCCCCAGAGACTCAACTTTTTCTCCCTCTTCTCACTTGCAAGTTCCAGCTCATGGAAGAAAACTCCAAAGGTGCGCAGCACCTTAGCAATCCCAGAGTGGAAGCACGCACTGCAAACAAAACAAACAATCACCCCCGCATGTCCATATTACATCATGCCAAACATGACACTGGCTTTTGTAGACAAAGTGCTGTCTTCATGTCTCCAGTGCCACAACTGTCCATTGCTCAGCATGGTCTGCTAAGGCCATTTGGCTGCGCTCCATCTCTTCAGCCTTCCTCTCCTGGGACCTTTTTTTTTCTCTTTGTTTCTTTCTCTTTTCTTTGCATGCTAATCATCAATTTCTTGTTGGGTCCAACCCTTTTTGATCCACGGGTCTTCCTTGGGGCACTCCTGGGCCTTCCACTTGCCCCAGGTCTCCTCATCGATGGCTTGCTCAGTCCTGCAACCAACAGCCTCAATTGAATATTCTTGCCATCAGGTGCAAGACTCCAGAAGTAAAGGCTGCCAGAGCAGTCCTTGGAGCACCTGTGCTGTTTTCAGGCCTGATGTTTGGCAAATAGAAAGCTGTCTTCCACCAAAAACTTTCCAATAAGCCAAGAACAGCCACTGTTGAACTTTACAGATTTGAAGGCCATTGCCTTTCAGGGTCCTTGGGCTCAGCAGGCTTCTGTCCCATGAAGGTAGCACTGGTCCTGATGCACTAATGAAAATAGAAATATTGCACCACCACTGCAAGCAACACAGGTTCAATACAATCTGTACTTATAAGGTGCCAGGCAGTCCTGGAGGCAGGTAGGCTAGCATCTTCCACTGATGTGGTTTGCTTCGTTTTGGGTACCTTCGATGGGGGTACCACATCAGTCCTGCAAATGCAATGCCAAAAACATGATATTCTTCAGCAACCCTCCAATATCTCACCAATAAATGGCACTCATACAACTCTCCAATACATGAACGAATATTGCAACCTTGCTTTCCAATACAATATTGACAGTAATCTCCAATATTTTGCTGTCCTCTTGCCCTTTTCCCCATCAATCCCCACTTCATCTGCAGTTCTTTTGTTTGTCCTGGGCCAGGTTCCACAAAGAGCCATTACAAGCTATGCATTCTTTGGGTGTAAAAAGACACATGGCTTTCGATTTTGAACCTTGGTTGAAGCTTCTACCAACTTTGCCAAAAGTCCTGATGAAGCTTTCTTCAGTCTGTGTCTCCTTGTCTTCAGTTGTCGGCCTCATCTGCAAGAGCATAGACACCAAGGCAATCTTCTGGGCTATGCACAGTTTGTCAAGCAAATTCCAAGCAACTGCTGCATTGAATGTTTGCCAGCCAAAAAAAGCTTGCACATGCATTTGGAAAATGAATGCAGGCCAAGGCTCTGAGGTGGATCCAGGTCAATGGGAGGAGGTGCATCAGAGCTACCCTTGCCTTTGTATGGTGCATTCCAATGCCTGAAAGGCTTTCTGGTTGTGCAAGATTTGGGAAATAGGTTTCCAATTGACAAAGCAAGTAAGTGTGTGTGTATATATATATATGTTTACAAATATTTAAAGTGATGTTCTCCAAGGGTGTGTATATATATATATATGTTTACAAATATTTAAAGTGATGTTCTCCAATATATGCAAGAACAAGCCTTGAAGCTGTCATAGGCTATTTGTGAATGCAAAAAAAAACAGAACCTCTAGCCAGCAGATGTAAACTCCTTTGCTTGCCATCTTTCAATTTATTGACAGGTTGCCTTTCCTGATCCTTCTTCAATGGAGCTGTCCTTGGCTGCCAAGACAAGAGTATAGCAACATGGAAAATGAAACAAAGCAACCATAGCTGACATTGTCCCAAAAGATGCAACTTAGGGTCGGGTAGCCTTTCCGCTGGGGATCAGTCTTGGCCAGGCTGGCCTTCCAGATCTTGTACCACCCTTGCAGCTTGTAGCCATCTAAAAGGCGGGCAACTTGCAAAGCTACCTTCTGGCTGCGGAACCACAAAAAGGCATTGGCCCACTGCCACTGGCTGGTGTGCTCACCACGCCTTTGAATGACAACCTTCTCAGGAGACACTAAGTCCTCTGTCTCAGAAAACACTCATTCATCATGAATGGTATCCCTTCCAAGAAGACTCTGCGCTCCTCCTCCTCCATGGCTGCCATATTTGCAGCTATATGCAGATGTGCAGGGACAGAAACAGAGAACTGACATGTAGTGACAGGTAGCTGCCTTATACTTGTGTCACAAAAAGGTCGTATGTCTAGCCTTTGCTTTTCTGTGCCATGACCTTGTTTAGGGTGCCTTGCTAGTTCTCCTTTTGACAAATGGCAAGCAGCAAATGAACTTCAAGTGCCAACAGGCAATGTCACCAGACAACAAGCCCTTTGGTTAGGAATGTGGTTTCTTGGGAAATTTAAATGGTACCATGCATTATGCTAAAACCGCATTGCAACCTGCAAGACTTAGTTTCCAACAGGTGGCAGCCATGAATTTATCTCCAATAATTCATCTCCAATAATGATTCACCTGCATTAATTCATCTCCAATAATGATTCACCTGCAATAATTCATATCCAATAATGATTCACCTGCAGTAATTCATATCCAATAATGATTCACCTGCAATAATTCATCTCCAATAATGAATCCCAGCTTGCATCTCCAATATATCTGCCTGCCAGCCATTCTCCACTACCAACCCCTTTCCCAGATTCAATATTTCCCAGCAAATCTGCAAAATAGGGTTTCCTATCAAATCCTAAACAAAGGTTCCACACCATAGAACCTATACTATATTTGAAGTAGTCAAGACACAATGCTCACCACAGAAAGGCGCCAAGCAAAAACATTTTCCTCAGCAGCCATATTTGTCCAGTCATTGTACAAAGAGCTGCTGGTCGTGGACATCTTTGACACCCATGGCCAGCAACCCTTTGTTACTGCAAAGATGATGTTAAAAAAATGTACATGTCTTTCTTTCAGGTAGCACCAGAGAATGAGGCACGCCCTGCATCCTCTGGTGCTAGCTGAAAGTGTCTGTGGCTAGCCCAAACATATGGATGCAACTGGGTCGCCCATGTCTGCAATTGTGCCAACAATGGGCTCTTCTCCAAAACTAGGCACAAGTGTTGGCCTGAACCAAAGTTTCAAGCGACAGCCTAGTTTGGCAGGCTCCAGAGAAGCCTGGGCCCAACCCATCCCACCCTCCTACCTCCCCAATGGGGCTGACTATGTCTTTAATTCGAAGGTCATCGAATTGAACACATAGTCAGCCCCTTCAATCAAACCACTGAAGAATTTCTCTTCCGCACAGATTGCACACTGGTGCGCCAAAAAGTTTCTCTTGAAGAAAGCAGCACATATAGCTCTTGAAATAAGCAATACACTGTGCTTGCTGCCAAAGTCAAGCTTAACATCTCTTTTGCAACATGCATGCCCATGAAACAGAAAGATTGTGGTGATGAACGTTAACATGCCCACCACCACAAACCTTCTGTATGGCAAGGGGCAAGAGCATTGGGCAGTACTTTAGCTGTTGCCTTCAAGATCTTTTCATGGCCCAAGGCTGGAACAGAGAGCTGTTGGTGGTGGGCATCTTTGATGTATACCACCACCAGCCCTCTGTTCTGTTAAGACATGAACATGCAAGAGCTTTGAGCCAAAACAACAAACAGGCCAGTTGATTCAACCACATCCCCACAAGAGCAGCAACCGTCCACCAATGAAAAAACTTGGTCAGCATCTTTGAAAAGCACTCAGGCTGTCACCAATAATCACCAATAGTCATCAACAATCTCCAATAATCTCCAATAATCTCCAATAAAAGCAACAAGTCTTGAAACTGATGAACAGCAGTTTGACAGCAGTTTCCTCCAAACTGCTGGAGAATAGGTTATCCTATTTGCTAGGAATTAGACAATAGGTTAGACAATAGGTTATCCTATTTGCCAGAGGTTAGGTTATGCATATCCTATTTGCATCCTGACTATTAGATAGAAAATAGACTACAGATAACCTATAAGATATGTTGCTCTTAATAGCCTAACCTGATCTATAGGGCACCTGTTGATTCTGGGAGGGCCTGTACCTACTTGCACATCTGAACCTTCTAAAATAACCACTTCGGCGCATGGGGACTCGTCGAAAAAGGCGACATTTTTCTAATTTGGCCACATTAGGGCCGGGTTGAAGAAAGGCTCCACCAGTGTTGGGGGTAGCTGTGCGACGGCAACCGCCGGCACCAGAGTGTTAGCTCCCAGGTTCCACTTCATAAATAGCCATTATGTTCTACGCTGTAGGGCTCCTTTTGGGGGGTTGTTTGGCACATGTTGGCGCCCATGCGGGGCCTGTATTGGCCTTACCGCGTTGGGCCTATGTTGGGCCAAGTTGGGACCATGTTGGGCCCAAGCTTGGCAACTTAGCCGATTTTAGGATCCTTTAAAAAACGTGGGAAAAACACAGGGTTCTAGAGAAATAGAGGCACCCCCCAAGCTAAAGCTTAATGGCTTTAAACTGTAGGGTAGATGCTTAAAGTCAAGTATATTGCTGATGTCAGGTGTTGCTGAATTTGAAAGCTTAATCTTGAAAGAAGTTGCTGATAGACACTGTGAGGGTTTTCTTTTAGATATGAAACAGCACATTTCCAACAGTATTATTTCTAGCCTTACTTTGAGCACCTTTTATCTGCCGGCTATTTGTCAACTTTTTGTTGAAACAGTAACAATGTTATTATAGTCGTTTGTCGGGGCACTGTTTCAAGGTGCTATCTAAGGTTGTACATTGAAAATCTCAGAGCCCAGTGCCATGCGACTTCCTTGTCGGACACTTTCTGTTCGGTTCATTTTGTTGCTGCCATTATCCTTTTTCTTGATGGGGGCCTCCAAAATGATTGGTGGTTCCAGTGTGTGCCGCCATGCCTCAGGGGGAAGTGGTGGTGGCACGCTTTCTTGAGTGGCCTCCCGGTGATCTTGAGGATATGTCCCTGGATGGCGTTCTGCTTTTTGGCGACGGCTCGCAGAAAATGCTTGCAGCTATCACCTGCTGGATGGCTTTGTTGATGACTTGGAGGCACCACGGTGCAGAATGCTTGCAAGAGCAGGCCGTGCTTGAAATGATCCAGTCTTTCCTTGAAATCTCTACCATTGTGAAGGCCATGGATGCACGAGGCGGTCAGTTGGAGAGTGTGATCGACCGCATCGTGCAGCAAAACGTTGCTGCCAAGGTGCAACCCATCAGCTCTTTCGGTTGGAGTGCCATTCTCCGGACCACCTGTGCCTCTGCTTCGCTGGACGATGCGTTGACTTGCTACAACGAACATCCGGAGGTGGTCGCGCGGGAACGCGACAGCTCTGGTGCCGGAGCCATATCCCTCGACAATCGCAAGCGTCAAGGAGTACGAAACTGGATGGAGAGGACCGCTGAGGGCGCCTATGCCGAGGTGTTACGGTCCACGCACGACTTGACTTACCAGGCTGGACCATTCGGCGAGGTCTTCGCCTACAACAGTTCTTTCTTCCTGAGATCAGTTTCTGGCCTCGAGGCTTTGGACCTCAACTCTGTGGACGGACCTCTTCCTTCAGAACCCTTTGCAGAGGCCAGGCCCTGTTTTAAAATTTGCAGGTCAATGTTTTCAGTGGAAACTGCATGCTGTCCAGCCTTTTCTAAGATCGCATGAAAAGTTATCATCATCATTGCAAGTTTTCGGCCAGGTGGATTGGTCCTTGCCGATGACGGCGGCATCGCAGCTGTGCTTCTTTCGCAAGGTTCGAAGCATGTTCGCTCGGGCCACTGTTGGAATCCCAGTGGCTTCCAAGAAGAAGTACAGGGCAAGCAATGAGGAGCTCCTGCGCTACCGCAACTTGGCCTGCCTGTTTTGCCAAGTCTGGCCAACTTTGTCAACGCGTTTGCCTGCTGATGAAGCCAAGCTCATGGAGAAGTCCTTTGCAGAGGGCAGTTCGGTGGATGATGATTTTCTTCCGTTTTTGGATTCGCGGCCATCGAAAATTGCTTTGAGCATGTTGAGAAGTCGCAAGGAAGAAGCAAAAAAACAGGAGCAGGAAAAGCAGCAGCTCATTCACGCTGAAGTGGCTGAGCAGAGAGAGGCTGTTACAGCTGCCCAATGGGCTTGGTTCCAGGCTGCCCTGAAGCAGGACCAGCAAATGCTAGAGAAGTTGCAGGTCGTGCCAGCGCTGGTGAAATCCAAGTTGCACACAAAGGCCGTGAGCAAGAGGCGTGAGCAAGCAGCTGCCGGAGAAAAGGCTACCAAAGGGTACCAGGACCAGGGCTTGCCAGAGAGAGTTTGAAAGTATTTTCGTATGAGGGGCCCCAATCAATCCTTGCTCGCTTCTTTGTAAAGGTTTTAGCTAGCCATCAGTTCCAGCTAGCCGCGGGAATCAAAAAATCAGCATTCTAAGCACCTTTCGCATGCAGGACTCCTATGTTCGGGTGGTTTCAGTTGGCAAAATGGATCTGATGATGGCGGAAGTTGCCAAGATGAAGTCCCAGATTGCCCTTTGAAATGCTCAGAGACTTGTAGCCTTTTTGCTGCAAGGTTTGGCATTGTTTTCCAGCGGCTTCAAATCACATAGCTGGGGGTGGCCGCCTTGCCTTTTGATATTGAGGCTTGTTTTGAACAAACAAACATATTTAGAGCCAGGTTGCAGACTCTGGTGTCTCCGCCGATGAGATTGGGATCATGGGCTTCTGCGACTTCAACACACCGTACTCCCGGGGGAAGGAAGCTTGCATGAGTTTGTGCAAGGGTATGGCTGCTTTGAACGAAGTTAATCCTTCCAAGTCGTGCACCTTGATGATCCTCCCAGATAACGCCCGTGAATCCAGTCTTCGGGGACTTTTTCCCAGAACTTCCATTCCTCCTTATTTAATTTAAGGAGTTTTTTTTTAAGGAATTCCACCTTAATTAAGGAGGAATTCTCCTTAATTAAGGTGTTTTTTTTGAAAATTCCTCCTTATTTCTTTTTTTAAGGAGGATTTTTTTTCACTGTTTTTAGATACATCTTTGACATCATCATTGCATCAAGACCAACCTTTGGAGGTTGCTTCAAGGAGATGCTAGATCTCCTTTTGGTGTTTTGATTTCCTGCATGTAATGTTTGCGCATCGCATCTGCAGTTGATTTCTCAAGATGAGTAGAGCTAAGAACACTGCTTCTGTTCAAGACCTTTGCAAATGTTTGAAAGCAGAGGTGGCTTGTTTGGATCCCAAGGATTACTTGGATGTTGAAATTGATCAAGTTTGCAAGCATTATCGAAAATTTCTGGGCTTGATGTTCCAGAAAACAATTCGACCATCCAAAGACTGCTTGAAGGAAGCTGCCTTGAAAGTCAACCCTCGCACTTTGAGTGACGAAGCGAAGAAGTGGTCTTCTGCAATTGTCGAATGTTTGCAACACATCAGAACAAAAGCAAAATGGTCAATTTCAAGTAAGAAATATGAGCCTTGGATGGGTGAGCTTGTGAAGATCTATCTGGAGTGCTCACAATTCCATGGGAACCGGCAGAAAGGCAAGTTTGTTCAGAAAGCCATTGCCAAGCGAAGGCTCATGAGACAAAGCTCCAATGCGAGCTCCATCCCACAGTTGCCTGTGAATGAACCACTTTTGCAAAAATTTCCTCCAGGCCACAGCTCAGAAACATTGCATAGCCAAGAGCATCAATTGATAGAAGTGTCGAGTGAAGAGAGCCAAGCGAGTCCTAAGAAGCCTGTGAGTGCTGGAACCTGGATCGATTCTACTGCCATGGTGGTATGTCGCTTTGTGGATAGCAAGGTGGAGAAAGCTACTATGAGTGAAGGACCAAATGGCTTTGCCATTGCTGCTTTTGGTGAAAACAAATTTGAATCTGAAATTCCCAATGAATCTTTGAAGATTTATAGGCAATCTGCAGGTGGGAAAAAGCCTGCTGCAGTCTTGAAAAGGCCTGCTGCAGTCCTGAAAAGGCCTGCTGCAGTCTTGAAAAGGCCTGCTGCAATCTTGAAAAAGCGTGCTGCATGTGAAGCAGTACTTGGCACTTCTGAAGAAGAGGATGTTGAAGCTCGGCCGGCTGTTGCAGTTGCTGATCCTGAACCTGCTGCTGTTGACTTGGCATCTCCTGAATATCGCTTGGAAGATTATCCTGCCAAAGGCAGTCGAAAGCATGGTGCTTTAGGTGTCAGACGAAAGTTTGGAGACAAGAAACAAATCAAATCTTTCACTTTGAACAAAATTTCAAGAGAAGTTGGCTTGGATTTGGCCCAGAAATGCATTGCTGATTTGCACAATGGTGCTACTGAACAATCTGTGATTGAATTTTTGAATGAGGAAATTCGAAAGTGGAAGGTTGGACAGGATGTGGATTAGATTGGATGAAATTGCAAAAAAAAATGGCTGCTGATTTCTGTTGCATGTTTCAAGGAGGTGTAAAATCTCCTGAGAGTTCTCTATAGGAAAATCGGAAATAGTCTTTCCACTTTTCTGTCTTAAGGAGGTGCAAGATCTCCTGACATTTGGAACTTGAGCGTTTAGTGCCTGGGTGGATTTCAAAAATGGCTTGTAGACTTTCATAGGATGTGGCTTTAATGTTTAATGTTGGATTGGAATTCTGGATTTGAGAAGTTTTGCCTGGAATTTGGAATGTTGAAATATGGAATTTGAATATGTATATATACAGTATTTTTTCCAACGCTGGATGCAGGTCTACCACTAACAGGGAGTGAGAGGTGCAGCAGCCCAACTCACTTACATGGCTGACATGGGGGTCATCTCAATTGAAGAAGCAAGAAGACGAATGAGAATCCTCTATGCTGTGAGAGCTTCTCAAATCTATGGAAACTTGAATCATTTAGATAATGATTTTGTTTCATATATGGTTTGATATATCATGTTATGAAGGAGATGCAAGACCTCCTCAGATGATTTTTTGTTTTGGGCATAAGGAGATCTTGCACCTCCTTTGTTTCAGTTTCAATGCATCATGAGGACCACCTACTGCACCTACTGCGCATGCTACTCCATTGGAGCTCCTGGATGAAGGAATGACCTACACAGGCTGGAGTTTTCTGTGACTGTGGATTTGAAAGTATCTCATGTCAACCATGCACTGTGCAATATGTTCATCATCATGCCTCCTGATCAGGTCCTGCTGTAACCCCATATTCTCCTACATCACCTATTGATGCTGGAGAGCAAGTCGAAAAACCCAAAGAGGATGAGGATTCAAATGTAGATTGAGTCAATTGAGCTTCCCTGGAAAAATGATTTGAGATTATGGGCGCAAGCGACTCTTTAAGGAGGTGCAAGATCTCCTTGATAAACTAAATTTAAATTTAAGTAAAACATGATATCTGTGATATGAGCATTTCTGCATGGCTGAAGCTGTCAAGTCATATTGATCAATGTAGTGGTGATGGACCTGTAGAATCATTTTTGAAGCCTTGATGGATGCACATGATCAGCTTTGGAATGATGATGAGAGCTGATGATCTGAACCTGAGGTATCACAATCATTGCACTAGTGTCCAATACTGGAATCAAAAAGGAGGTGCAAGATCTCCTTGGCTGAAGCTGATGCCCATCCATTTCCTTTGTTTGAGTGGCTCTTGGCAACTCTGGATACAATTCATTCAGGTCATGCATGATGACTGTAAAGGTTTCAAATTGGAAAAATAAGGAGGTTAAAATTGGTTAAAAATAAAACTGCCAATTTTAATTTTAACCAGTTTATGTATTACTTTTAAAGGCAGGATAGGTTAAAATTAAAATTGGCAATTTTAATTTTAACCAATTTTAACCTCCAATAAAAATCACCTCGGATCCAAAATAGAAACCATTGGATTTGGAACTGGAGATTTATAGACATCCCAACTTACTTCATCATTACACTTTTCAGTTTTCAGTGAAAGGTTCAATGGCACCTCCAAAGGAACTGCCTCCATAGAGGAAGCAGCCACTGGCCACCATTGAGAAGAACCCTGTGGACCCAATGGACAAGCAGATCGTAATGATCAAATGTATGCCAACAAAGAAGCTTTTGAAGCACTATGAGTACCTGAGAACATCTGAGACTTGTAAGCACATTATTCATGGATGAAATTCATAGTTTCTGTTGATAAAGCTGGCTTGATGAGAAAAGAATTACATAGATCCCTGAACCTGTGGCCCAACCCAGGAATGTGTGTCAAGAGCAGTTGAAAGCCATTGCCAACCTTCGATCCTATGTCGCAGCCAGTGAAGATCTTGCTCCTGAGGACACTTCTCCTGAAAGCCTTTCGAAACCATTGCCTGCTGCCAAAGCATGGCTTGCTTCCAGCCAAGAGAAGCTGCAAGAAGCAAAAGCCAAGGTGAAAACTCACCAGGCATTGCTGTAGGAGCTGTTTGGCCCTTAGATTTTGGAAAGCGCATTTGGTGCAGTTGTCAGTTTTGGAATGTGGAAATGCAGATTAAAATATCGCAGGGATCTGCTTGGAAGATGCGCAGCTGGTAACTGTCGCTGGAAAAAGAGCCTGCTTCTAAGCTGGTGTACAAGACTCAAGGAGGTGTAAGATCTCCTTTACTGTTTCCCTGTTTCAAAGCATTGGCCAAATTTAGCATTAACTAAATACAATGTGTAACTTCTTGTCTTCTGAGATCTTATGAACTTTTATGTTGACATGTTTTTCCAGCTCAAGCCATGTTTCACAAGAGAAAGGTAGATTTGTCTACCCTTAGGGAACCTGACCAGAAGAGGTTTCGACACAATGTTTCCAATTTGTTTTTGACCAAGACTGTCTCTGCTAGAAGAGCCAATGAGCTCATGAAAGATGCACAAATAGCTGGAGCCACTGGTGTGAAAGATTTGGTCAAAGGTGCAGAGAAATCTGGCAGTGGTGAGAAGCAAGCCAATTGGGAAAAGAATTTGGCAAGGGATATGAAAAGAAAAATGTTGAAGAATGCCTGTGGTTCAATGAATACATTGCATTGATCCCTTGCTACAATCCTGGAACACAAGCAGAAGAGATGAAGAAGATACCTTTTCTTTTGCCACATGAGATTCTTTTTGTCTTCTCGAAGCGCTCTGAGAAGAAAGACTTGCTGCAGACTGGTGGCATGTGTGAACTCAGCAAGAAACATTTGGCGAACATGCAAATGCAGTTCCAAGTTCGAGAAGCCATAGGACTTGGCCTTTGGATCGATGGCACACCTTACAATTATGACAGAAGTCAAACTTTGGAATGCATCTCATTGAATTTTCCTGGCTTACTTCCACCTAATGGTACTTTGCGAATCCCTTTGTGCTGTATTCCAAAGCACTGGTGCATCAAGGGAGTAACTTTGTCGAAGATGTTAGGAATTTTGTCTTGGTCTTTTATCCACTTAGCCAATTGCACTTGGCCTTCAGCAAGGCATGATGGCAGCTTTTGGCACCCAGGCGACAAAAAACGAAGCACATTCAATGGCAAGGCATTGCCTTTCACTGCTTTTTTACTTGAAGTGAGAGGTGATTGGGCTATGAGAAAAGAAGTTTTCCAATTTCCTGGATGGCGAGACAAACAAGGATGCTGCCATTTGTGCTTGTGCAAACCACTTGAAATTCGAAAACTTGAAAGCTGCAAGGCATTTGATCCTTTGGACCATTTCACTTTGTTGCAATCCATTTCCAATTCTGGCATTGACATCAATGAACTGTTTCAAACACCAGGACTGACAAGCAAACAATTTCTTTTGGACTGGCTTCACATTGTGGACTTGGGCGTGGCAGCAGATTTTATGGGCAATGTTTTTCACCATTTAATTGCCTCTGGAAATCACTTGCCTGGCAACAATGTCACAGAAAGGGTGAAAAGCTTGTTCCACAGAATTCAAAGCTACTACAAGACTGAAGGTGTGGAAAACAAGCTTCCTACTTTGACAGTCCTCATGATCAGAAAGAAAGCCAGTTCAAGTCCAAAACTTAGCCAAAGCTGCAGAAGCTCGAGGGTTGATTCCTTTTGCAAAACAAATTTGCGATGAATTTTTGGCTGATGACAATGTGCTTGAATATACAAACAAGATGGCTGCCACAGAACTGTGGCAATGTTATTCTTTCTTGTCCAAGAATCGATGGAATCACCAGTCAATGCTGCTGCATGGCTGAAAGTTTTTGCTGTTGTGCAAGAGCTTGGAAAACGAGACTGACCATACTTGGAAGATCAAACCAAAGCACCACAGCTTCTTAGATTTATTGCTCCAGAACTCTTGTCCATCAGACAGTTGGACATATCGAGACGAAGACTTTGGTGGCTTCCTAGCTCACTTAGGGGCTGTGAAAGGTGGAAGCCACAACCCTTATTCCATAGGCATGAGTGTTCTGCAAAGTTTTCGAGCACAAGTGATTCCAGAGCTGAAGTGAAAAGTTTTGCTGCCAGGATCTGGGATAAGGAGGTTTCAAGTCTCCTGCTGAAGGAGGTGCAAGATCTGGAAAATTTAAGGAGGAATTTTAAGGAGGAATTTTTCAAAAATTCCACCTTAATTTAAGGAGGAATTTTAAGGAGGAATTCCTTAAATAAGGAGGAATTCCTTAAATAAGGAGGAATTCCTTAAATAAGGAGGAATGGAAGTTCTGGGTTGATGAAGAAAGGCAAATCTTTGAAGAGCTTTTCAGCTTGGCCCAGGCATGTGATGCGAGATGGATTGACATTTACGCCAGGGAGACACGCAGTGCTGACAGCAGATCAAATTCTCGGAAGTTTGGATCTGGACGCATTGTGACCTCTTCCACGATGCTGGATGCAAACGAATGGCTCAAGAGTGAGCTTGCAGTCTATGGGCGCGTGGTGGGAGTGAACGAGTCCACTGAATGGAGCGACCCTGTGGTTCAATACTTGGAAATGATCCAATATTCAGGGTTCAGCGGCTCCGCAACCATGGCAAAATGTAAACCCCACACATTTGTCAATTTGAAGCAAGACTTCAAGGTTTAGCCAAGTGCAAAGCAAGTCTTTCTGTCACGTATATAAGGTTCAAGTCATCAAATCCAAGACTTTGCCATAGAATGTGAAGTGTGAAGCAAGCATTAACTAGCCAGGCGCTGGTTAACTGTGTACAGCTAAACACGCCCATGTGGAATCGCAAAAATTCGGAAAAAAGTGTTTTAAACTTATCAATACATTGGTTTGGACACACACATACTCTCTCTCTATATATATATACATATACATCTCCAATCTCCCAGGCAAATAAAACCCCCTTCTGTGGATCATAAAAAGGTGAGATGCCATCGCCTCTTCCCAAACTATGAGCAGCCATCATGAAACCAATTTTTAATTTGGTTTACCAACTGACCCCAATAGTCTTTTAAATTCGGTTTACCAGCTAGCCGCAATAGTTTCAAACTGAACCAGCTACGTTGGGTGGATCAAACCTGTCCAGCAAGGTGCCTGGTGCATACCATACCGAGGGCTTATAGCTAAATATATATATATATGTGTGTATATAATATACAATATATATATACACGTGGAATGATTGGACCATCCTGAAACCTCATGAGACAAATAAAGTGGACTTAGCCTGTGGACTGGGAAGTGGGGTGCCATCAAATCACACTTAGATTGTTTTAGCCAAATTTGGTGACTTTGAAACGACAAGACCAAACACAAAATCAAAGGTTAAAAGCTGTTGGGGCCTGTTAAGGGTTTTGGTATTTCCATAACTGCTGTGAGAGTTTGTCCGGGAATTACTATTATGGGCTGCCATCTCTACTAAGTATGTTGTTGGGGATAGCTACAACCATGATTTGGGCCTGTCCATCGAATTTGATACAGCAATTTAAGACTTAAGATGGATATCCATGGTGACATGTTGCATTCCCATGAATTTTTACTCGCAAATGGGGAACCGAATCCATCTCATTCCTGGAAAGGGACTTAAGATATATGATCATTTACATATGCGTATCAATATTTACAGACAAAGTGGGGACCCCTGGATAGCTAAGTTGGTTAATAACTCCAATAACTATGGTTTATGGTAGATATAACTACAATTAATAGGGTTTATAAACCATCTTATAAACCATCTTGGTATTTTTATTGACCATGATATGATCTAAATATACCAATTTAAAAAGGCAGATAGATAGATAGATAGATAGATATATCTATATGTATGTTTGTTTATTTAGATATGGATTTTTGATAAACTGATATTGTGCCGATATTGATTCTCATACACTGATACATCAATATATATATATATATACATACATTATATTTCTTATCTATTGTTACTGCTTTACTGATAATATATATATATATGTATATATGTAAATGATTTTATCTCTCTTTCATTGGTGTGGTTCTGGCAAAACCCGCATTGCCAACTCTGGCTTGGAGCAAATCACAACAGAATCCCGCATTTTTTTTGATGGAACCCTGGAAAACATTATAGATAGATAATCATAATCATATCATGGGAACCTTGGACTACATGAAATTTGATGTATGAAACATTGTAGAACCCAAGATCTGGTTTCCAGAGACCTGGAAGGTGGTCTCCATATCCACCTGACGCAGGGGCAAAACAAAGTTGGGTGACAACTCAAAAAGATAAACATAGGTTGAGAAGAAATGTGGAAATTTTCAATGTGTTAATCTACCATCATTTTTTCAACTAGGACAGATCGCATCTTGCAAGCCATGCGCTGCTGGATTTTCACTGGCTGGGCGATGAGCTGGTGAGAGCTACCTGCGTCATGTTCCTAAGCTGCATTCTCTAGGGTCCTGCCCCATCAAAATCTGGAATGGGGCGACCTTCCGAAATGCAAGATCGCATTTCTTCAATAATGCTTCCCCGGACCACCAACACCTCGGACTCGGGCTTGCCATCGTGCAGCAACTCAAGTAGGACCCTGCATGCCCTGGCATTCTGATCATAGGTGGCACCCTTCACAGCAACCTGATCCATGTCTGGGGATGCTAAGATATAAAAACATACAACCATATTCCATTTAAACAATCAAATAAAACAAAAACAGTTATAGAGTAGATTGTTGAAACCAGAAACTTGGCAGACTTGTTTCTTCCCATTTTCATCATATCGAAGAATAGCACTTGAGCCTTTCTTCTGCATGGGGGCAAAACGATACTTCATGGTCAGGTCCGGGTTCCCATCAGAATCCAAACTGGCCGCAGTGCGGGGCTTCTTCTCGTTCTTGTTCTTGGGGTCAGGGATATTACCACCATAGGTCTCTCCAAAAGCAACGGATGCCGCAGGGCGCTTTAAAGCTGGTCTTTTTTTGGCAGCTCCTGGCCAGCCCGCAATTTCCACCCGACAAAATTATGTAAAACGCCCTGGTGCTTGTGGGGGTACATCCCATGATAAACAGATGTCATAGTTATATCTCTCCATTGTTTATGAAAAACAGATGTCATAATTATATCTCTTCACTGTTTGGTGGTACATCCCATGAAAAACAGATGTCATAATTATATCTCTCCACTGTTTGGGGGTACATCCCATGAAAAACAGATGTCATAATTATATCTCTCCACTGTCTGGGGGTACATCCCATGAAAAACAGATGTCATAATTATTATTATATCTCTCCACTGTTTGGGGGTACATCCCATGAAAAACAGATGTCACAATTATATCTCTCCACTGTCTGGGGGTACATCCCATGAACAAATCTGTAATACCTCCCCTGTTTGGGGTTCCTCCCATATGAAATGATCAACTGTGTGATATATCTCCTGGCTGGGATTCACCCAACAATGGTTTATGAAATATGTTTCCCCACTGCAAATATGGTGTGAACAACTTTGCAATATGGTATGATCCCAAAATGCAGCACCTGCATCAGACTTTGAGGCTCTTGGGGCAGCTGCTGCGCTGGAAGATGCAGGGCGCTTCGGTTTGGCTGGTGTCTTTGGCGGTGGAATTGGCATGGTGGGCTTTGGAGGGGTGGCATCCTCAACACCACCAGGGAGCTCTTGAGTAGGAGCATCTAAGTCACTGTCACTCAAGGCATCAACAGTATTGACATGGGAGGCCATGGTGCCCCAAAGGCAATCCAAAACTATCAAGCTTTTTCAGCCAAAACACCCTGTGGGTTTCCAGATGATGGTTTTACAAAAATCCAACTGGGGAACCAATCCAACTAGAGCGGCTTCACATCTTCCACAAAGCTTTGAACCTGTTTTTCACAGAATGGTCGCAAATCGATGGAACCACAAAGAGTTGTGTGGCCGCATCATTTTTTCACACATGCCACTGCATCCAGGAATCAAAACTTAGGGAACAGGTGCTGACGTGGTTCCCGTTTTTCTTTTGTGGGCCCCGTGAATTTCCAGGTCATGAGCTGACACTAATCTTTTTGGGGATCTTTTTTGGGGACTTTTGGCAAAACACCTCACAGTTCCCACAACGCAAGCATCAGTCCTCTGAGTGACCTATATCTCTAGGTTGCACGTGTTCACACGTGTTGATGGCAAGAAAACCCATGGGAAAAAGTGAACCGTGCTTGAATCGAAGAATTGGGGGTTTATGAACTGATATGATCAAAATAGATCTTCCACAGGTTCCTTAGCCATCTCATTCCAACTTGTAAAACATGTTGGGCTCCAAAGTTGCAGAGGAAACAAGGTAAAGTTTGGGTTTCGATGGCTTCAGAGCAGCAGGTGGCTCTGGCTTGATCACTGCATCCCAAACAATTGAAGCATGATGAAAAGATGTAACTTTGGACAGCCTACCCAAAAATGCTGCTCCTGCAGCAGCCCGTTTCAGAACACCTGATGCCATCATAGCATCCGAGAGCGTAGAGGGGGCAAAGTACATTGCACCACCCATGTTCACTTGAACAGTGCACCGCATGAAAGCTTTCACTTCCTGTGAATCCTGAAAAGGAAAGCAGCTATATTAACTGGTTGGCAAAGCAACTCACTGGTTGGGAAAAAATCTCTCACTTTGAACATTTTGAACAAATTTGTAAATCCAGTCCTTGACCACTTTCATGGGCTCCACCACATGTCCCAAAATGCCAAGGTCAGGCACATTGGATTGGAAGGCCTTAAAGCGCACCTCGGCCACCGACATGAGAGTCCTGGAATCCGCTTCTTGAAGGGCAACACGTTGGACATCGGTCTTCACATGCCATGGGATGACATTCTCTGTGTCCAGGGACGCATCTACAGGGTGAGACCCCCAACCCATGGTGATTTGGAGTGAACAGAAAAGGGTATTTATAAGTCTTTCACCCATGTACACACACATATATATATATTACTATATAGACGGATTTATAACCACACACGCATATATATATAATATGTTATATATTCATGTACATGCATTTACTGATGTGCATACATGTGTGTTTAAAGCACCTCTGAACTGAAAGTGAATGGTATTCTTTAGATAGGGTCCCAGAATGATACTTATCCTGGCTATCTGTGGTATTTTTCAAATAAGGTTTGTATCCTTGTGCATTTATGACTGTTCATCAAAGCTGACACATGTAGATTCAAATTTGGATTACATCACCCCCCAAAGTCTTGGGATGGGGATTGGATTGGGTAAACCGGCACACCTGATCTTTGAATTTCACCAACATTGAACCCCAAAAGCTCGCATGGTGACAAAGCCAGGGAGGCAAGGTTCTTGTGAGGGCCATCCACATCCATAGCCATGTAGATTGAGTAGTCTTTGCAAATGTAGAGGGCCGGCAATTTTGGAACTGCTTTCACTTGGAACAACCTGAGCCAGGAAAACTTGTTGGATGGGGAACAAAGGAGATTTCAGATAGATAGATAGATGGATGGATGGATGGATAGATAGATAAATGGGTAGGTAGATAGATAGATAGATAGATAGATAGATAGGTAGGTAGGTAGACAGACAGACAGACAGACAGATAGATAGATAGATAGATAGATAGATAGATAGTTTGGTTAGACGGATAGACAGATAGGTAGATAGATAGATAGATAGATAGGTAGGTAGATAGGTGTATGGTAGATAGGTGTATGGTTGAAAAATGCACCCCCAATTCTGATAAAAACCAATCAAATAGAAACCAAAAGAAAACTAGGGGTGAAACAAGAAGATAAACATTGAAACACCAGGGGATGAAAGAAACAACTGCTTGTTAGAAAGGGCAAGCGACACATCATCCATTTTGAACTCTGCCTTTGGAACAGCAGTGAACATCGCGGTGCCAATGGTTGCCAAAGCTGGCTCCACTGAGAAGTCTGGCCCTGCCATGCTTGAAGTCGCACTTGCATCAGAAGAGCCACTGATGGGCCTCTGAACCAAAGGGCTGATCACATTGGAGATGAATTGGCGAAACTCTGCCACTTTGCCATTCCAACGGTTGCTATACACATCGTCACCATCAAATTTGTTGACCACCACATCGCTCAGGCATGGGGATTCAGACTCCCAACTGGCAAGACTGAGGACAGGCTTGTCTACTGGGCTTCCATCTGTTGGCTCAGGAGGGCCTGCTTCAGGCGACCGATTCCAAAATTCATCCATCAGTGTGGCCTCAAGGTGGCCCTGAATGGTTTTCTGGATGGTAAGGTCACGGCTGAAACCTGCATAGTGGATTGCAGGCTTGCCACCTTGTGATTGCCATGCTTGGCGTGCCTGCCAGCAGCCTTCCATCCAGTCAGGAACAGCCATCTGCTGCAACTCCACCACATCAAGCCGTGTGCTGGGGCTGGTCTGCATCCCCTCGAGCAAGGCCTCCAAGATCCTCAAAACTGCTTTCGATCCCTTGTGCTGGGTCCGCTCTGCTGGAGAAAGATTCCAAGCCTCAACACAATCTGTGTGGGACCCTGGCTGAAGCAACCGCTTCATTTCCTTGATTCTCAGCAATGGTATGTCGTTGATCTTGCCCCTGCTGGCTATGGATTGCATCCATGGAGAAGGGGTTGCCTCATTGGAGACAGTCTCGCTGAAGCAGAGTCTTGCACGTGCACTCAAGTTCCGCTTGTCATTTGCATGCATGCCGTCCACATTGTAGTGCAAAGCAATCTCGACATCGAAGTTGGCTTGGCAGCCGATAAGCATGTCCTCGATTCTGCGGCTGGCAGCCAGAGTGGCCTGAGAACTCTGCCCACTGTACTTCTTGGGGTAGATGATGAGCAAGCAATTGCGAATGTCTTGGTGAAGGGTGTTGCAAGCACATTGCACCAAAGCATCAATCTCCGGGAGGCCTGGGGGAGCACTGAAGTCCAGCACCAGAAGCAAAAGCCTGCATTGGTGGCTAGAGTCGGCTAGAGATACCAATTTGAAAAAAAACATTTTCAAACAATTACCCCATCAAGGGGTAATTTTTTGGGAGCCCCTTTGATGCGACATGGAAACAATGAGATCATCCTGACTTAAACTCAAAGTTTTTTATATGACTGGGTTACCACAAGTCAGTTAAAGAAACAAACCTAAACCAAGAAACTTGTCCTCAGACCCAGTGGGGCGAGCAGAATCAGCAGCAGTGCGAAATGCTGCAAGCTCCATCTCAAGGCACTCGATATTGGCCGTTTTGCACCGGAATGAATGGGAAGCCAACTCCCGAACAGCAACCAACCCCTTGACATAGCGCTTCCTCTTGTGAGTGAGCACAGCTGAGTTCCAGTTCCTCTTCCGTTCATCCTCCACAGAAGCCCACTTTTTCAGAGCAGCAGTGTCAGATTGGAGGTCATCTTCCATCTTCTGAAAGGTGGCAGTCTGCACTTGAAGCTGCAAAGCTTGCGCACGCTCCACCGCCTCCTGTCAGGCAGAAATGTGAAAGGAACTTGTTATCAGGTGCAAAAAGACACGTATCTTAAAGGTTTTTATAGACAAATTTGAAACCACCAGGCCTTCTCAATGCTGCTTTGCTGCTCCACCAAGAGCTTCTGGATCTCTGGCGCTGCAGACAGTGGAATCTCAGCAGGGCACTCTTCAGTCATCGTAAAGAGCCATTGGTCAAAGATCTTCTTCTCAAAGAGAGTTTTCAACTTCGGCAGCTCTGCTTCAACACATTTCTGCGGAAGCTGGGAAGAAAACTTCTCCATCACAACTTCCCAGCACCTGGTGATCCGACACATCCTTTGGACCTCCACAGGGCCAGCAGGCTTCCTGAGGCCAGCAGGTGCAGCACGAAAGTCTTCCACAATGCGGCTAGCCGCCAAGATCAGAGACGATGATGTGTTCCTCAATCTCTGGGCCCATTCTGGGGCAATGACTTCAGGCTCAGCTCCAAGGCGAAAAGTTGGGCAACCAATCCCACCATGAGTGATGGGGCCACGAATGATGCCAAACTCAGAGACAGCAACCGCAAAGATGTCTTTGACTGTGGCCGGGAGGTAGCTCACTAGGTTCTGCACAGCAGCACCTTCAGCTTGGGACAAGCCAAAGATTGCCTTCAAAGACTTGGCCGACTGCAGTTGGCCCATTGCTAGCTCCAAAGTCTCTCCATGCTTCAAGCGCCGCTGCAGCTGGTGCAATGCTGTGAAACAGTTGGGCTTGGAACGTGTGCTGATAGAAGCCATAGTCAGTTCTTAGTATGGTGAGTAAAGAAAATCGATAACTGAAACCAAACACAATATATAATATAACACATCATTTCATGTTGGGAGGCTGGTTTCCGATAAAAGGTTATTGGGGAACCCTTATTGTAATACTTTTTGGGGGGAGTGTCAGAAATACCATGGGATAAAGAAAATAACATATATATATATATTTATATATAGACCTATATATAATTGACCTTTCTACATATATATATAGGTTAAAGTTGATGCTGAAGCTCAACCAAAGTAACCCCTGTTGGCCCTGATGCGGTCAATCTCACTTCCAGCAGTTTCCACCACCATCCCCTTCAAGAGGCAAAAGGATTGGAATTGGGAAGGCATCTTGTCACGATACTCCTCAACCAAGCCATGCTTTTGAAGAAGGTAGGCAGCAGTCAGGAAACAAATTGCCCTGCTCCACCCCTTGGTGAATCCCAAGCTTTGACACTGGTATGTCCCGGGGATGATATCATCACAAAGCCACTCTTGGTCGAAGTAAGTAGCAATGAGAGGTTGTAGGACAGGGAACTCCACCCCTGCACACCGGGTGGCATCAGTCCGGCATCCTTGCACCAACACCAGCTGCACCAGGTTGCGAGTGTACTCCGCAAGCAGCAGCCCCTTGTTGCCTGCCTGAACATGAAAGCATCCTTGCCACACAGCCCAATTTTTGATTCCCGGGGAGAGGTCAGTGGAAAGGCAAACTCCATCAGGAACTGGAAAGGCTTCGAGCAAATCCTGAGCTAGTTTTTTTCGGGAATCCAGGTCTGGGAACTCCTTGACAAAGAAGGTTGCTAGGCTAGTGTGTTTGGACATCATCTCATCAAGATCATTCATGACAGTGGGCCACCATTCTAGGTGTGAGATCTGATCTCGTTCAGCATCGGTTAGCTCTGGCAATCCATCATCAGACTTGGGCTTCTTCGCCCCTCGGCCTGAGGTGCTCCCATTGCTGGGCCGCTTGGGCATGGCTGTCAAAGCCACGCTGAAACTTGGGCACTGCAATCTGCTGGGTCGGATGGCAGTTGCAAGATTTCTGACATGAAATCTGGGAAAGAAATCAATTTCATGATGAGCCCCAAGTTAAGTACAGGAAGTATTTTTGATGAACAATCCCATGTCTGATATATAGTAAGATTCTTCAGAAACAGCATCTTGACAAAACAGCTCCGTTTCCGATGAATCCCAATAGGATTCCTCAGAAACAGCATCTTGACAAAACAGCTCCGTTTCCGAGGAATCCCAATGGGATTCCTCAGAAACAGCATCTCTCTTCAGGGGTCATCCTCAGAAACCCCAGTGTAGTAGAAACAGAAATCTTCTGTAACTTAATGCCGTCAGAAACGGTGTGTTTTCAGGGGATCATGGGATCCGATGGATCTTGACATTGGCCATCCCAAATCCGAGGAGCATAATTGTATCAATGTTCTTTTTCCGAGGAGGTATAAGGGGTGCTCCGATGTTTTCCGAGGAGGGTGTGGAAATAATTACCCCAAATCCGAGCATCAAAAACACATCTTAAGACATTTTCCGAGGAGGTACTGGGGGTGATCCTATGTTTTCCGAGGAGGTGTTGGAAATGATTACCCCAAATCCGAGCATCAAAATTGCCCCTAAAGATATTTCCCGAGGAAGTATTGGGGATGATTGCCCGGAAACCAAGTACACAGCTGTTGGCATATTTCCCATAATCTGAATACCAAATGGTTACCATCTTTTCCCATAATCTGAATATCAAATGGTTACCATCTTTTCCCAAAATCTGAATATCACATGGTCACCATCTTTTCCCAGAATCTGAATATTAAATGGTTAACAAAGAACGGGATTGGACATACTTTAAGATTCCCCAGTGCCCCAGATTCCCTAAATATAACCCAATACTTTCGGGAAAGTTCCTGGGTTCCCCACATATTTTTTGAAAGATGCATTGCGCGCATCTTTCAAACATGATTGCAGCATCACCCGAATGCAGCCTCCGACAATCTCAAAATAAGATATCATGAGAATCATGTGATCAGATTTGAATCAGACTTCTCCCCACCAAAAACTTCAAGAAACATTACTCGAATTGATGACAATGCGATTGTGACTAAACTCGCTCTGCTTGGTTTTAACCCCGGGGCAGCTCGAATATCCAAAGTCAGGTTCGCTGTCGAATTTCAAATCAAAAATGTGACCTGATACGAATTGGAATCAAAAACCAGTCTACTTAATACCCTGCAGCGACTGCAGCATGGTGTCTACGTCCTGCAGCATCTTCCTAGGTTTCATCAGAGCTGCACGAGCACTAGCAGGCATTCTGCCCTGGCCCTGGATGAGCAGCTTGCTCAAGCATCCCCTGCAGATCCTTAGCTCACGAAGAAGCTGCTCAGCTCGGGGGTGGCGAGAAAGTGCATAAACAGGCCACGCACCACACGACACCGGGGCAAGATCATTCACCCCAAGGGGGAAATCTTTGGGTGATTTGTCGCTCAGTCGGGCATAGCTGGCTTTGGCAAAAGCTACCAACATCTCTTCCCATGCTAACTTGCAGTAACCACTACCACAATGGGTATCATCATCCACGCCTTCTAAGATGTTTCTGCTGATTTCCTTGCTGCATTCAAGCTCGTTTTCCGAAAAGCGCACATGGCAAAGCATATCAGCAAGGATTGAAGGATGAGTAGCATCCGAGGCTAGCTCTACCGATTGGGAAGCCATAGCCACCTAGTGACTTTCTTTTCACTTTGATACTAGATGGCTTTCTGAAACAAGGTTTGGCATTTCGGTTCATTTCAACATGCTCAGCAAACAAAGGCCGCAACTATTTGGCATTTCGCTTGATTTAAACTACTTCAAAGACAGATTCTTTTCAGCCTCTCACACGCGTAGTGTCATCATTTTCCACGCGAGCGACAATGCTTTGCAATGGTTGCTACCTGCTTTCTAGATACCCCAAATGGAGCTCCATCATACTTTGCTTTGAACGTTTGGGGGGCTTAGTAAACCCAATTGAATCTGTTCTAAATTCGAAGTACAACATGTTTAGGATGAAATTCAAAGATAAGGTTTTGTGATATTGATTCGATGGTTCTTTCATACACACCCCAAAAAAACAAATTGAAGGGAGCTCCCAACCCCAAATTTTGTTTAGGGATCAATGGCCCGGACCAAATGGGATCCTGCAGCCTCAACCCACTCCAAAACCAATTGATTTGGGTAGCGCGCCGTCCCTTTGGTGGGGCGCTTAGATCCACTACCCCATCCACTTAAAGTTTGATGCTCATGACCACCCTGGCACATCTTTCCCATCGGGGTCAAGAAACAAGCACCCTCTTGCAAAGGAAACTGGTGAAACTGGCATGAAAGGATGCGGGTTCTCTTCCGGTAGAGCATGCCATATCGGCAATAGTCGCAATCGGTGTAGTTCCAGTAGGCCGTGTCCTGGAAGGGGATGTGAAAACATGTTTCCCCAACCCTTCCAAAACCATCTCCAAAAACAAGTTTGGTTGCCCAGCAAGATTTTTTGAATGTCCCACCTGAAGAACCATTTCATGGATTTCTGGGATGCTCCACAAGCATGACGAATGAGGGTTCTCAATCGACACACGAACCCCATGCTTTGCCAGCCACATCGCTAACTTGATGGTGTTCTGGATGATCTTGTTGGATAAGATGATGGCGGGATGCTTCAAGAAGACGGGCAACCCCCAGGGATGGCTTTTCGACCTACAGTGGGAAATTCCATACATGGGAAATAAGACAAAACGAATGTATGTGTGGGCCCTCTATTGAATAACATTGGGATAACCAAGAAAAATATTGTAACTCGCACCCATTTGAATTCCAAAAAAAGATAGGAATGATCTTTATTTGGTTTATGAGTTTTTCTACAGGTTTACCCCAGGCCTCAACTTTGGGAAACGAGCATTCGAGAACGTGTTGCATGGCGGTGCAAAGTGCACATAGTGGTACATCAGCAACTTGTTCTTCAATGACTCCACCACTTCATCATTGCTGATATCATGAAGGATACCACCCCGGGTGTAGTCAATGGCGAGGCTATGGAATCCCCTCCTTTGGAACTCAGTGCTCAGAGCACCTTCCCCCGAAAAGACTTCAGCAAACCGAAGTGGTTCCTTCCTCCCCATTACACCATTCATGAGGTCAAAGGTGTAGGGGTGAATGGTCGACACTGGGGATGTTTGATCTTCACCCTCGCTGTCACTCAGGACAGGGTCGAAATCTTTCTGGCACTTCTGGCGACGAAGCGGTGGCCGCTCAGATTCGCTGTCACTCAGCTGGCGAGAGGAGGAAGCCATGACGGATTGGTGGCTTGCTACTGCTATGATCCCCAAAAATCCTGCCATGAGCAATTCCGCAAGTTGTTTTACAAATTGTTCAGGTAGTGTTCCAATTCATTTTTTTGATCAACGATATGTTTCAGAATCATGTTTTTCAACTCCACTCACATGAAGTCAACATATCAACATGGGTGCCGCATCTCCATTGATTTGTTTAAGGCCCTTTCGGGTACATGTCAGGTGTCTATTGCAGATCCCAGGAATCAGAAACTGACACCGAGGCACAGCAACTGTAGTTGTCATACATTGTAGTTGTCATTTAACAACGAGAAAACAGAAACAACGAAACACTTAGAACTTTTTGGGATGGTTGTGATTTTGGCTGGCCTGTCCCGGTGTTCATCTCAAAAATCATCCTGGATTTCAAGCGGTTCTGCTAGATTATCTTCAGGGGGCAGGCTGGGTTCCCCACCCTCATCCCCCCCTTCCCCATCTGCCACCACTTCATTTGAAGTGGCAGCGCGGCTTGAAATTTGTGGGGGACCGGCAAAAGCTTGCCGCAATGAAACACTAAGTTTGCCCCACATGACATATGCCTGTTTATAAGATTCAGCCCAACCAACACCTTGGTTTCGAAAGGATTGGGCCATACCAATGATGATCTCCATTTTCGGAGTCATCCCGCCCACAGGTGAAGGTTGACCTCTGGCAATGCCACCATTCTCTACACGCACCTGGGTGACACTTGGCTCCAAAGCCACAACTGCAGCACTTTGACCCACTTGGTGGGGAAAAACTGTAGGAGTGGACACAATGAATGAAACATCAAGGGGGGGCGCCAGTTGTTGGGTCTCTGTCACCCATGCCCTCAGATAGGCAGCAGCTGATCGCATTTGGAATGGTTGGCTTTCAACAGCATCAGCAAGTCCCTGGATCATCTTGATATACTTTGCAGGTTTTTGTCTCCGGGGTAGATAGCCTTCAAAGTGCAAAGTGAAAACCAAATGAAATCTCAACAGAATGTATTCTAGTTGGACTGTTTTCTGAACATCCCCCTTCAAAAAATGAAATCAAACCAGTATGGACTTCTCTGATTGAAATTTGTTCTGAACATATTTCCAAACTTATGTTTCCACCCCATCCTTCGGGCATAGTTCCTGGCAGTTTCGCCACATCTTCAGGAGAGATGTAAGTGAGCCGAGCGCAGAACGCAGAATCTGACATCCATTGCTTGCACCTGCAATTTGAGAAGAACCCTTGAAGCATCCTTAACCCACTTAACTTTGGGAACCCAATTAACTTTGGGAAAGCAAAAATCAAAACATCCTGAACCCAGTTAAATTTGGACTTGGGGGAAAAACAAATCAAATCACCAAAGCCAGTGTAAGCAATGGAGGCACTGCAGGATAACGTCGGAGCCGCTGCCCTGTGCACGAAGATGATCCTCTGAAGACAAACCTGGTTGCCCACATAGTGTATTTCCATGTGAAATATTTACATCCATAGAAACACATTTTTTCAAATACATATATCAAGCAGTGTAAATGCACAGTATTTATATATATATATATATGCATGTATATCTATAAATACATACATGGATGCACACATACATATTATTTGTGCAATTCATTCCCAAAAGACAATGTTGAAAGATTTGAAATAGTTAAGTCGAGAAGCTGTCTCGTCGCACACATTGAAATACATGTGGTGCCGAAGGGCCCAACAAGCCAACAATTCTCCGGCCCATGTGTGACAACCAGGTTTTCCAATCACGCACGCGATCAAGCTTGAAGCACAGTTTCAGTGGCTCATGCGGCCGCATGCCGCCATCGGCAAAGAAGCTCCGGTTGATGGCATCAACAAGCTGCTGAGGTGTTTCAGCGTTTGGGACAGATCTCAACATCCAACCTCAAGCTGGGAAGTGCTAACTCCTGGCAAAAGATGGAATGTTGTTTTCTTGGAAAGTATGTTTACTCGTTTTTTGGGCCAAGATACGGTTCACTGACCCGAACCACTGGTCAACATCCTTCAGGGGTTACAGTAGGGGTATGATTTGGTTGATTGCATTTGAATTTCCAAACATGCGAACATACCCTTGAAAATTTACAACTTATGGGCCACCCATCGCCTCGTGTGTGTGACCTGTTCTGAGAAAGGAGAGGCGCATGGCCTTCACCAGTTTTCTTTGGGTCAGTAATCCAGAGAGTAAGGCTAGACTATTATTCTTGTTGCTGGATGTGGTGTTATCCAGTTGGACAACACACTCATACTCCCCGAGCTGAACGCCATGCTTTTTCAGGAGCGAAAGCATGAACAGAATCAACTCAGCGCTTGTAGAGCCTCCCTTTGACATGTCAGCATCAGAAACTGACAGCACCGCCATGTATCCATGGCATAGGAGACCCCAAACATGTAAACGAGGCCGCGTATATTTGTCAAAGAGGTGGTTTTCCAACAATTTACTTCTGGGTGTAGCATACTTGCCTTGTTCCATACCATCTAGTATACATACTATCATTTTTTCTTTCAACTTCGAAGATGCTCTCATTGTCCAATAGGCCTTTCTGTCTGCAAATTGCTGTGCAAGATGTCTATCATAGAGGTGACGCTGTCGAAGGCAGGCTCGAGTGTCAGCACCGAAGCCACGCAGAAGCAGCTTGTGCTGCACGCAAGTGGGGCAGACTGAAAAAACATATCGGTCTCTGAAAGCCAACTTGTGGCTGAACTCAGTTTTGAAACACTGATAGAAGCAATGCCAGCTTGCTTTCTGACCAGTAGTGGCATTGTATTGCCTCCATAAATCAAACATTGTCCCCGGTGGTAAATATCGAAGGTCTCCACCAGATTTCGGTTCAGGATGATAAGCATCTTCGTCATCCGACAAAATTTGGATATCCTGTTTTTCTAGTTTCTGACTTTTCCTTTCATCCAAAGGCAGTGTCTCTGCCACTGACAGGTACAAATTTTCCAAGCACGAGTAGACTTCAGAAAAAACAGGTCTGGGGTCATTGCATTTCCTGCTTTGGTATCGAACATCCACTGGTGCACATCGGTCCCCTTTTAAAACTGATTTCAACAAAGTGGATAGCCTGGGGCTCCATCCCACACCCATCAAAGTAGCAAGCCCTCCACGGCAAACGCGTTCACCTAAGAAGATGTAGCTCAGCTTGGCATTGGAGACTGGTAAGCTATCCATAGTTTGAGGTTGGATCAATTGCTGGCTGAGCGCTAGATCTCGAAGGTAGTCAAACAACTTGGCAGGGGCACTGCAGCATTGCCCAAATCAAACCCAAATTGGAGGTTATAAAGCACACCAAATTAAATTTCAGGTTTGGGTTGATGGGATGGATCAAGATTCAAATTTATGGGAAACAATCCTTCAAATTGATGAGCAGCATGATGAGAAACATGGGAAAATGGGTACCCATATTACTGAAAACAAAAATCAAGTTACTAGTCGATCCTGATCCAACTTGTGCAGCTCTTTGAACGCAGTCCTCCAGTCTCTAAGACGTCCAAAAAGAGGCATAGCACTAAATTTCCAGAGGCATGAAGGCTTATCTCCCTTGGGGCTTTGCTGTTTGCAGAGACAATCCCCCCCAAGCTGTTCACGCAAAGTATCCAAATCATCCACTGGCAGGGATCGTTTCTTCTTACTCGGAGCAGGTCCTGTGACCAAAGGATAGTACACAAGTGAAAAAACCATAGAAAACCAGGTGGATTTCCCATTTAAGTTTGAAATGGTGAAAATGAAAAACAACATATATTTGGGTTCAGCCACCTTCTGCCTCCGAATCCGACAGCTCCATGGCTTAGCCAGGTGTGAGCGCTTTTGAGTTGGGAAAAAACGGGACATGAAAGCATGGGTCACCCACTTACCATCCCAATTTTTGGTTGGTTCATGGATTTCATTTCCCTGTTCCACCAAATGGCTATCCATAAAGGCAATTTTAATCACCATCCACCTATAGTTCATTAACTTTATCACCTGTCTTGACTATAAACTTGTAAGAAACCATATTTAGTAGTAAAATATCCCTTCAACTATTGGTCACTTCTTTCCACCACCACACCAAGCACCCAGTAGGGGGCATGGGGCGCACCCACACTTCAGTGGGTGGATATGAAGACCACCTTGTTGTGTCTGAGGTTTGCACCTGCAGTATCGTGGGCAATGATAAGGTTTTTCCAAAAGATAGGATTCCTAAAGTAAGGAAGGGTACAAGAACCAACTGTATATATCAGGATGCCCCATAATAATTTGAGTTTCGTCACCAACTCTGGGTCATTTGTGGGGAAAATCCAAGAATCCAACCCCGAAGGTACCGAATAGGGTGCACAACTTAACCAAAAATGCACAGCTAAATTTGGTGATTAAAAACCATTGTGCGAAGGGCAATTATAATTTTGGGAGGTGCGTACATTCATCTGGCATAACATTTATGGTAACTTCCAATTCTTGTCGGGGTGGTTCGGGGATGTGATCCACATAAACCTTTGAAACCAAGTTTTCCCCTATGTGCTGTTGGCATAGTAGCTGGGAAGGGTTCAATTTAAAAATGATTGACTACCACCTCGATAAGCATGAGCTGGAAACCCATCTCGGTATTGGAAACTGGTTTGTAGCCAGTTGAAAAAGTGAATAAGTCAACGCTTAGCATATATATATATATATACAAAGCACACAAATCAATTGGCAAATATGTATGAATGTGTGTTCCCTCAGCACCTGAAAGTATGTATGTATTTGCACCTGTATGTATCTGTATGTATCTGTATGTATCTGTATGTATCTGTATGTATCTGTATGTATATCTGTATGTATATCTGTATGTATATCTGTATGTAGGTCTGTCTGTCTGTCTGTCTGTCTGCATGTATGTATGTATGTATGTATGTATGCATTCATGTTTGTATGTTCGTATGCAATGTCTGTACTATGTAATGTATGAAGTGCATGTAATGTATGTAGTGTATGTAATGTAGGTAACGTATGTAATTTATGCATGTATGTAAATAAATTCGTATGTATGAAGGAAGGAAGGACGGAAGGAAGGAAGGAAGGAATGGATGAATGAATGGATAAATGAATGTATGTAGTTATGTAGTTACGTATGCCTTGAAACATGCTATGTATCTATGTATCTAGGTATCTCTGTATCTCTATATCTATATACCTATATATCTATATATTTCTTTACCTATGTATCTATGCATGTATGTATGTATGTATGTAGGTCATGGTATGTCATGGTATTCATGCATGTATGTATGTATGGCATGGTACGCAGGTGGGTAAGCACATATGTGTATGTATCTGTGTATCTTGTGCATGTATTAACTGTAAAATTGTACATATGTATGTTTGCATGTATCCATTTTTGGTAGTAAATGTCAATGGTAGTAATCTGGTAGTATGCATGTCATGATATGTATATCAAACATTGACAAGGTATGTGACTCATTTATGTATGTATGTATGTATGTACGTATCTATCTATCTGTATGTATCTGTATGTATCTGTATGTATATGTATGTATATTTGTATGTATATCTGTATGTATGTTCTGTCTGTCTGTCTGTCTGTCTGTCTGCATGCATGCATGCATGTATGTATGTATGTTTGTATGTTTGTATGTTTGTTTGTTTGTTTGTATCTACGTACGTCTGTATTTAAAAAGCCAAGGCAGGGGAAACCAACTTGACTAACCTGTTTTTCCAAAGTGTTGTCAGGAACCCTTTTGCTCAAATGTGTTTGAATCCATGAGACTAGGATAGGTTGGCTCAAGGCCTTTGAACCCTTCTCAACTGTCCACCTTTTGAGCAAGCTCATCAGGACAAACGTGACAAGCTAAAAGTACTGGCCAAGTCAGACAAACTGGGTAGCAAAAAAAGCCAAGCATTGAACCATTCCCAAATATTGAATCACAGGGTCAGGCCATCTGAGGGCGCTCCGCTTGCGGTGCTGCCGCGCACGGCGTCCACTTCTCATCCCCGAGTCATCTTCACCGGATGCTTTGCGAACTCAAGGTGTTGCAGAATTTGAAATTTTCTTTTTGTTTTTGATTGTCCAAGATTCTCCTTTGTTTGCGCTATCCTTCTACCTTGTTTTTTCTAAGGACTCTGTCCGGGTGTCCGAAAGACTTCGCCCCTCCATCGAGCAATTGAGCGCGCAAAAGGGGTCACAGCGCCTGCAGATGTTGGTCGAGAGTTGCTTGCGCTACTGCAAGTTCCCTGCGGTTTGCATAGTGAACCTCACCGGATACGTCGAGGAGCTTGCCGGAGCCGTGACCAGGCTTCAAAGATTTTGACTGCCATGGGTGATTGGACGCCTGATGGCACACAATATTTGACCATCACACATACACATATGTTGATGAATCTTACAAAAAATGTAAGAGTAAAAGCTTTAAGATTTTTCGACTATATAAATAATATATGTTGTTTCATAGTTTCTACAATACAACTATTATCCTTCTTTATTTTTTCTTTTGCTGAATTCTTGTATTTCCAGGCGTTTCTTATTTTCACTGATATGCTTTCCAAAAAGAGTATTCGAACCATACATACAGCGAGATATGACTGTAGAACTGGCTAGAAAAACATCTTTAAACTTTTAATAGCACGAAAACGGATATTGACATAATCACAAAAGATCTTCCAGAACCAAGTCAAGTCATACAGCACAAATATCAGAAATACAACATCAATTGCAACCAGTATCCTTTTATTTTTACAAAAAAAAGTTACAGCAAACCTTTTTCACATGTAACACGCAATAATTGAATGATTTAATTTCGCCAACCAACTTTAAAGAAGAGTAATTTGTACAACACTGCATATGTTAATACAGCGTGATAAATTTGAAAACAGCATATTAGAATATGATTTGATAAAACGTATCATAGCCATTTTACGCTTTCATCAAAATAACAGCAAAAACAATTTAACAAAACATACAGCAAAATGTAAAGTAATACAAAATATTTTTCTAAACAAGTGCAATACAGAATTGATCTGCAAACAATATAATCAAGAAAATTGTTTTTAATATTGTTAAGTCTTAGATTCAACCTAGACATGACAGTTTGCAATGCAATATTCAAAACAGGATACTGCAATTTGATATGATATAGTATGATATGTTTCCAGTAGAATGATCTGATATAAAATGATGATTTAGTTCGGGAAAACGCTATAGGTTAATCAGTTGGAAAACAGGTTAATCTAACATAGTATCTCAGAAGCAACACATTCAATTAAACATCATAAAACATTTCAATATATTATAAAAACATAGACAGTATTCCATAGGATATGAAATTCAATATACTGTAATAATAAGCCGCAAATTCTTTGTATTATAATTACGTGCAGCAATAGTTCAGAACAAATCTTGAAGAACATCAGAGAATAGAAAATAAAAGAGACTGCATACCACAAGAAAAAGTACAGATATATTTTTTTGAAAGCAACCTACAAAGAATACACAAACATTTGATTCTGATACAAGACCAAAAAGTGGGACAACATGATTTGCTACTTCACCAAAACCATACACTTAAAGGCAATGAAGTTGCAGTTCACACACTAGGTTTGAATGATTAGTTCATTAAATTTGCAAAAATGTAGCACAATACAAGATATGTTACACCGTTTTTTGCTACCCTTTCATGAAATACAATGCAAAATCATTGCAGAATAGGAACTTGGACGGTGACTTTGGTTTGATGTCTGAAGGCGGAGCTATGAAGCATGTTTCAGAATCTGTTTTGGACGATCAACAAGAGTCAGCTGCTGCAGAAAGGAATAGAGATCCACCAGCACCTGGTCCTGCCGAAAGCAAGGAAGATCCACCAGCTCCAGCTCCTGCCGAAAGCAAGGAAGATCCACCAGCTCCAGCTCCTGCCGAAAGCAAGGAAGATCCACCAGCTCCAGCTCCTGCCGAAAGCAAGGAAGATCCACCAGCTCCAGCTGGCGCGGAAAGAAAGGAAGATCCACCAGCTCCAGTTGCTGCGGAAAGAAAGACGGATTTACCAGCTCCAGGTCCATCTACAGAAATTGCGGCTGCTGCGCCAGCTGTGCCAGACCTTCTTAGCCTGCCCAGCAATGAGTTTATGGCTAGTGATGACGACAGGGATCCTGGTGCAGATTCAGATGCCTTGAAGCGCCCAGCTGCTTGTATACCAAAAGCAAAACCAAAGGCAAAAGGGCCGAGGCCCTTGAAAAGGCCTGCTGCCTGCGTTTCGACCAGTCCCGATGATGAGGCAGACGCTGTCTTGAAAAAACCAGCAGCAGGTCCTGATGTTGCAGCAGCTGCTCCTCCTGCTCCTGCCGCCTCTCCCCTTCCAGGGTGTGGGGGAGTCACTGACACGTGGGAGTGGGTGGCTGTTGAGGGGCAACAGCACCTGCGAGAATGCGTGATTGGCGACTGGAAGGCCATGCAGGATCAAACCATCTTGTCTTGAAATAGAAGTTTTGATTTTGTCATTAGTTCGGATAGACACATGTTCTGGGGTTTACTTGTTGCTGTAACTGTAGGGTCTTCTTCCCTGCAGGTGCGGGAATTTATCCGGAAGGCTGGCAACCTGAAGGGTGAGAAGTGGAGATTGTTTGACCACACACCGACCGAGAAGACTTACAAGTCACTGAAGCAGGCCGTTGCAGCTGGCTTCACGCCTCCGGATCCGAAGGATGTGGACTGACGTTTTACTCCGCACTTGACGCCTCTTGCGTGCGAGACACAAATGTGAGCCTTTTGGTGCGATTCGGGTCACCTGATTTTTAGCAGCTTGGGTTCAATTCTTTGATGCCTCAACTTGCCAGGTGGCACAATGGGGAAAGAGCCTCGCGCAAGTCGTGATTTTGAAGGCGCTTTATTGCGATCCCGCAAAGTTGTCAATCCATGCTCCATTGCTGCTGCTGCAGCTGTCACCATTTTGTGCTGCTGCAGCTGTCCGACCATTTTTTGAATAGGCCAAGCTTGTGTCGAACCCGGGAGCAAGGCTGTCCAGAGCTTGGCAAATTTATTCGCAGTGTTTGGATGGTGTTTGAGTTGCAGACTTTTCCTTATATCCCCACGTTGGTGCCCAGCACCTGTTGCTAAGGACAAGATCAAATGGATTCGTTGCCGGCTGCCAGGGGATCCAGAACCCGAAGGCGGTCCCTTCACACCTGACAGGCCAACCATTATGGCCCTTGTTGAGAAGATGGCTTTTCCTGATTCGTTGGTTCTATGTTTTACGTCTTTGTTCACGGTGCACTATGAGAGCATTGGCGAAGTCGTGATGATGACTGGAGACCCAAACGATGGGCTGGAGCGCCATTATGGGTTGCCAGGCTGAGGTAATTTATTTTAGAATCGTGTTGAACAATGGTTTGCGGTTTGAACAGTTGCTTTCACTCATTGCGAGCCCATGTGATTGGGATTTAGGATTCTCTTCCAGAACATCTTAGCTTTTGTCGACAAGGAGGCAGCCCAGGTGATTTTCTCACCTCAGGAAAATGACGATGCTTTGCCTGGGCACACAGACTGTGCTAGGATTTACGGCAGTGGTTTCAACCTTGAAGCCAACAGTATCTGCTTCAAGATGGACACCAGCTTGGCGGTTGATTCATCATCCCAGTATGAGATCATCGATTTCAGGCCGTGGGTTGTCTGCCATCGCATGTCAATCATCATGTTTTCTTCAGACTTTGGCCCCGGTTGCGGGGGCAGTGGCAGGCCTTTTGGTGCCACCGGCGATAGCGAAGACCGCAGGTGCTTGATGGTGCACGTTTGCGAGCACAAATATCGCTGTCTTCAGCGGCAGCCGTCCATGCTTCTAGCTGAAAGTTGCAGCCAATTTATGTGCCAGATATAATGCCAGTCATTGTTTGAAGTGAACCAAATACTTGCTGATCTGAGGCTTGAAGGGAGTCTGAGTGCAGCAGCGCCTGAGGAATTGGACTTGGCTTGAAGCCTTTGACTTCTCAAGTGAGAGGTTTTGACCGCTGCTGGGTTTTGGCCATCCAGCATTTTTTTGAGAGGAAATTTCAAGCAAAGGCTTCAAGAAGGCTTCTGCGCCACCGTGTGATTTCGACCTGCCGGCGTAGAAAAATCAGTTGATGGAAATGGGGCCATCCAGGTCCACCTTGAAACCAGCCACAACTTGTTTGACGGCGTGTGCATTCCGTTCTGTTTCCAAGACATTTTTTTGATCAGATTGCAATTTTCCCAAAAGCGTCATGCGCGTCCCAACGGAAAACACCATTAGCAGGATTCTTGGTGGGTGCTAATGTTGCTGGGACACTGAAAAGCGACATGTTTATCTTGATGAATTTTCATCTGTTCATGTGCGGGTGGCTGGCATGCTGCTTTTCAGTTTATATGTGTCAACCTTTCGTCCTGATATGCCCTTTATTGGGCTTGACGCTTCAAGTTGTGTGGAACCGGTGATTTTGTCGATAAGCTATATTAGCTTAAACCCATTTTGAAATAATTAGCCCGGTTGTACAAAGAAGCAGAGCGTAAACGTCTCTTCTCTACTGTGGTCACTGTCCGTTGCGCGCCTTTCGCCCTCGCGATTCTTTGCTTTTTCTACCCTTTTCCTGCGTGGACCTGTTGTGTGGCGTCTGTCTTCTATTGTCTTTCTTGCACCCTTCTTAGCGACTTGCGCGCGCATTTTTTCGCGTTTTCTAATCCTTCACAAAAGGTGGCCGTAAATACAAGCACGCAAAGAACATAAATAGCGACATAAAAACTATCCGACGAAACCATGGCGCAACCTTCGTATGTAGGTCGACATGTTCGGAAAAAGCGGAGGCATTCATGTTATAGGCTCAAGACTCGAATCTCTATGGCGTTGATGTGTGGTCTGTCGCTGCGCTGTGGAGAAAACAGTTAACTTCATCCGTGTTCGGATCATTCGTAGAAACTAAGAAATCTGTAATTTGGCCCAAGCTGCTTTCTGGCGTGAAATCTACACTGCACCAGCCAAACTTGCAGAATCTAGAAACCAAGTCATGTTTGCCGATTTTCGTTGGCTAAAGACTTAGTCATCATTGACCTTGACAGTGGCTGTTGATGCCTGCAAGTAAGAATGAAACTCAACAGAATTTGTTTATTTCCATTAACTTCAAGCTCTCGTTTCTGGGCTCCGGCCCTGCAGTTAGAGGCACCACAATTCAAACGCGCCGGGCGTCGGTTTGCGAAAATTTGGTCGGTGCAGATGGTTATTATATCATGCTGATTGCGCATGGCCGAGCCTGAGCAAGGTCCTCTTGCCAACCACATGGCTACATAGTGGCAAGGTTGAAGCTTGCTAAGCCCCACCACAACCACAAACTTTGAGGTCAGAGCACCCAAAGCACCCACAGCCATGAAAGCACCCACTGCCACAGAAGTGGATTTTTTGTGTGAAAAGGATGTACAGTAGCTGCGTGTAAAGGTGTCTGATGTTGAACTCTTTATATACATCTGCTTCGATTTCCTGTGAAATCTCCTTTTCTTGACATTTATCCATCTTCTATTTGTTGTCTTGTAATATGTTCTCTTGGTACTATTCTTCTTGTCTGCCTGTAATACATCTTTAATATATTGTTTTGTTATATATTGCCTCGATATCAACACTAGAAGAAATTGCTCCTCTACGCTCTCGGGCCATCCGTCGTCCAGTTTATTTCTCCAAGGAATCTCGTCTCCTGGATCATAGTTTTCATGAGCGTCCTGGTGGGTTTTGTCCTTGCCTTCAGCACGGCGTTCGGCGGCGACGTCACGGCATTGCGAACGCCTTTCCAGGCACGGCCATGATAGACGTTGAAAAAACAAAATTTCCATACAATAGCAGTTCAATAGCCTATTAAATCGTAGTCAAGTGCTTTGCGACGCACTGTCCCAAGTCAAGAGCGTTAATTATAGACCAGTGCATTGCGAGGAGGCCAGCACCGAGCAAGTCACAGGATCTGTAAGACACATGCTCTAGGAGACGACCTTTGCCAAGGAGATCCAAGGAGATGTAGGAGATCATTGCATGTGGTTGCTACAGTTGCGAATGTTGGATATGCGTTGCTATTGTTTTTCCGGGTATCTTCGGTCTGTTTGTCGCACTGTCAAGTTTGCGGACAACGTTTACTTCCCATGTTTTCTTTTAATCGCCACTTCTTCCATGGTTTGGCCAATGCGTACTCAGTAAGCAACCAAGGCTGTGCCAAGTGAAACGTTGATACCATTTTGCAGCTGAAGTTTTTCCCGGCACATCCATCAAGCCTTAACATTAGCATTGTTTGCATGGAACTGTGGTTTTCCTCCATTTGAATTTGCTTTAGGAAACAGAGTGCGTTAGGGCACCAGATGTGAACGGTTGAGAGGGTTTGTTGGGTTTTTTTGGGGCTATCCAATTCCCCCGGTCCTCAGAGGCAAAAACTTCTACCAAAAATCTTGGAACTAGAATCATTACTTATTTTGAAGTTGGTCCTGAATTTGTAGAAACCTCGGTTTCTTGGTTCCTAGTGCTTCAGCCACCTATAATTAGAATCATTTTGCAAAATACATGTCTCCAAAACTTGTGGGGTACACCCGAAAATTCAAATCGCAACCCCGATCTTTTTTCATGATGATGTACTTATATCCATGCATTGCACTGTAAAACCCTTTGTTTTCCAGAGAGGGTGAAGAGGGCGCGGTTATTTTCAAGATTAACTAGGACCGAGGGTTCGACCCATGTACTGGAAATCAAAGCCGCATATAAGGTCCATTAACCTACTATGTTTAGGGATCTAATTTGAAACCCTGATAGACGACCGCTAGCTAACCCAGTAGGTGTCTCGCATTTTTTCGTGGTGTGCCATGGTGTGCCCTGGTGTGCCCCTGCTGACTTTAACGGTGCCTGACGGCTGAAGGCCTTCAAATTTATCATGCTGACCGTTCTCGGGAACAGCGATGTGTCTGTGATTTACGACGTGTCTCCCGTGCTTGGTTCGCTGCTGATCATCATGTTTCTGGTGAGTATTTTCTTCATCATCATGAGACTATGCAGCATGCAGAAAACATAAGAAAACCATGCTTCGGAGTGATTTTTGGGGGAATGTTTGCCAAGGGGAAACAGCTTGGGATGGGATGAGAGAAGGGGGGTACAACCAAACCCATGTTGAGGCCAAGTTTCAGGGCATGTTTGAACTACATCTTCATTGGCTGTGTTTGGCCCCCGGTTGCCAGCTCTCACAACGAGGAATCTGTTCTATGCGATTGTCGTCAGCACGCTCTCAGATGCCAAAATCGAAGAAGATGCAAAGCAGAAAAAGTGACTTTTCTGAAACATGGGTTGTGCATTGAGGCGCGCTCAACGCCGCAGTCAGCATACGGTGACATGTCTTGGTGATGAAATGCACGTCATGAATTCCTTCAGCTCAGAGGATGGATGTTGGAGTATGTTGGGTGTATGTCCTTTGTGTCACTGAGGAAATGGGCGGTACTCTCAGACCGTTTGAGTGAAACCTGGAAAGCAATGAACCGTGGTGGCCAGCTGGAGAAGCAGAATCTTGGCAGGTCGAAACCGTTTGGAGAGAGTCCTCAAGCACAAGCAATGACAACGATACGTTGAATTAGACATGCGCTGCATTTGGCCAGGCATCACGTATGGCAACGTTGAGTCTGAATGATGCAAACCTGTCGTGCATGCCATGTTTATGTTTAAACCATTTTTAGCCAGTGCACGTGGGCGACCGGAGAGAGGGGACAGGACATGTTGAGTCCATTTCGCAAAAATTCCCCCCATGCTCAGATATTCATAGGTATTCATTAAATTACGTTGTCCAGCCATTTCCTGCTCGCACAAATTCAAGACTTGCTGTAGTCTGAATAATCATTGCAGGTGTTCTGCCAGTATTTTGGGTCTCCACCAGGATACCAGGGCCTCACCTCCTAGCACATGTTTTGGCAGTGTATGGCTTTGTCATTTTTTCCGTATCACTGGTGCTTGGACATTACCAGTTCCTTACAGATTGCAAGAGGAGAATCTCAAACCCGTTGCATCGGATTTGGGTTTTCTCCCCACTCTAGATTTTAGCAAACTGCTGACACCCTCCTCACACACACACAACCTTGCCAACTCTCTAGGGCGATCCAAACCAGAGCCTTATGCCAGATAGACTGCCAGGATAGGATGCCAAATCGGATGCCAGATCAGATGTTCAAGTAGAATGCCAGATAGACTGCCAGGATAGGATGCCAAATCGGATGCCAGATAAGATGTTCAAGTAGAATGCCAGATAGACTGCCAGGATAGGATGCCAAATCGGATGCCAGATAAGATGTTCAAGTAGAATGCCAGATAGACTGCCAGGATAGGATGCCAAATCGGATGCCAGATAGGATGTTCAAGTAGAATGCCAGATAGACTGCCAGGATAGGATGCCAGATAAGATGTTCAAGTAGAATGCCAGATAGACTGCCAGGATAGGATGCCAAATCGGATGCCAGATAGATGTTCAAGTAGAATGCCAGATAGACTGCCAGGATAGGATGCCAAATCGGATGCCAGATAGATGTTCAAGTAGAATGCCAGATAGACTGCCAGGATAGGATGCCAAGTCGGATGCCAGATAAGATGTTCAAAAAGAATATTAGATAGACTGCCAGGATAGGATGCCAAATTGGATGCCGGATAGGATGTTCAAGAAGAATGCCAGATAGACTGCCAGGATAGGATGCCAAATCGGATGCCAGATAGGATGTTCAAGTAGAATGCCAGATAGACTGCCAGGATGCCAAATCGGATGCCAGATAAGATGTTCAAGTAGAATGCCAGATAGACTGCCAGGATAGGATGCCAAATCGGATGCCAGATAGGATGTTCAAGAAGAATATTAGATAGACTGCCAGGATAGGACGCCAAATCGGATGCCAGATAGGATGTTCAAGTAGAATGCCAGATAGACTGCCAGGATAGGATGCCAAATCGGATGCCAGATAGGATGTTCAAGAAGAATGCCAGATAGACTGCCAGGATAGGATGCCAAATCGGATGCCAGATAAGATGTTCAAGTAGAATGCCAGATAGACTGCCAGGATAGGATGCCAAGTCGGATGCCAGATAAGATGTTCAAAAAGAATATTAGATAGACTGCCAGGATAGGATGCCAAATTGGATGCCGGATAGGATGTTCAAGAAGAATGCCAGATAGACTGCCAGGATAGGATGCCAAATCGGATGCCAGATGGGATGTTCAAGAAGAATGCCAGATAGACTGCCAGGATAGAATGCCAAATCGGATGCCAGATAGGATGTTCAAGAAGAATGCCAGATAGACTGCCAGGATAGAATGCCAAATCGGATGCCAGATAGGATGTTCAAGTAGAATGCCAGATAGACTGCCAGGATAGGATGCCAAATCGGATGCCAGATAGAATGTTCAAGAAGAATGCCAGATAGACTGCCAGGATGCCAGATAGACTGCCAGGATAGAATGCCAAATCGGATGCCAGATAGGATGTTCAAGAAGAATATTAGATAGACTGCCAGGATAGGATGCCAAATCGGATGCCAGATAGGATGTTCAAGTAGAATGCCAGATAGACTGCCAGGATAGGATGCCAAATCGGATGCCAGATAAGATGTTCAAGTAGAATGCCAGATAGACTGCCAGGATAGGATGCCAAATCGGATGCCAGATAAGATGTTCAAGTAGAATGCCAGGTAGACTGCCAGGATAGGATGCCAAATCGGATGCCAGATAAGATGTTCAAGTAGAAT
>CAMXCT020006523.1:973087-978087 GCA_947184155.2 Cladocopium goreaui
CGAGATAGTGCGTGCAACGAACTCTGTGCTTGACAGGACGGAAATGAATATCTGCGAATTAAATGAGCTCGACTCTTCAGTCCGCTCAAACGCAATCGGAGGGTTCCGGCTGACATGATTGTTCTTTCAGAAACATCCACATAAAAGCCGAGAAGTAAAATTGTCGGCAACCAGCTCCATTTCGACTGGACTACCATAAAAGTCCAAGTCTGTAAACACTTTGAACACTGGAGCTTGAAGATGGTGCTTCTGTACAATGACAATAAAGCTGTCGACGTACCTGATTGCAAGATGATGAAAATTTGGTTGAGTCAGAACTTCTTGATAGGTACTGCTCCACGATCTCTCGATAAGCGTCACGGCCAAGTTCGAAAGTGTCGGAGAAATCTGACTTCCTATTGCAGCGCCCCTGATTTGGCGCCATACAACACCAAGTGCTGTGAAAAAGTGAGTCCGCTGTACACGTGGGTCGACCCCCTGCCTTAAAACTGAAAAATTGAAAAGCTGAAAAACAGAAAAATCGCAAATCCCTTGGAAACAGGGGTTGACCCTACACACAAAGGCCTATCGCCGCTGGTATTTGTCGGCCACAACGCGCTGTGAATATCTGACAAAGCGAAGCCTTTCTGTACATATAACCGAGATAGTGCGTGCAACGAACTCTGTGCTTGACAGGACGGAAATGAATATTTACGAATTAAATGAGCTCGACTCTTCAGTCCGCTCAAACGCAATCGGAGGGTTCCGGCTGAAATGATTGTTCTTTCAGAAACATCAACATAATAGCCGAGAAGTAAAATTGTCGGCAACCAGCTCCAGTTCGACTGGACTACCATAAAAGTCCAAGTCTGTAAACACTTTGAACACTGGAGCCTGAAGATGGTGCTTCTGTACAATGACAGAACGGCTGTCGACGTACCTGATTGCAAGATGATGAAAATTTGGTTGAGTCAGAACTTCTTGATATAGGTACTGCTCCACGATCTCTCGATAAGCGTCACGGCCAAGTTTGAAAGTCTCGGAGAAATCTGACTTCCTATTCCAGCGCCCCTGATTTGGCGCCATACAACACCAAGTGCTGTGAAAAAGTGAGTCCGCTGTACACGTGCTTCGACCCCCTGCCTTAAAACTGAAAAATTGAAAACTGAAAAACCGAAAAATTCGCAAATCCCTTTTAAACAGGGGCTGACCCTACACACAAAGGCCTATCGCCGCTGGTATTTGTCGGCCACAACGCACTATATGAATATCTGACAAAGCGAAGCCTTTCTGTACATATAACCGAGATAGTGCGTGCAACGAACTCTGTGCTTGACAGGACGGAAATGAATATTTACGAATTAAATGAGCTCGACTCTTCAGTCCGCTCAAACGCAATCGGAGGGTTCCGGCTGAAATGATTGTTCTTTCAGAAACATCAACATAAAAGCCGAGAAGTAAAATTGTCGGCAACCAGCTCTAGTTCGACTGGACTACCATAAAAGTCCAAGTCTGTAAACACTTTGAACACTGGAGCCTGAAGATGGTGCTTCTGTACAATGACAAAACGGCTGTCGACGTACCTGATTGCAAGATGATGAAAATTTGGTTGAGTCAGAACTTCTTGATAGGTACTGCTCCACGATCTCTCGATAAGCGTCACGGCCAAGTTCGAAAGTGTCGGAGAAATCTGACTTCCTATTCCAGCGCCCCTGATTTGGCGCCATACAACACCAAGTGCTGTGAAAAAGTGAGTCCGCTGTACACGTGGGTCGACCCCCTGCCTTAAAACTGAAAAATTGAAAAGCTGAAAAACAGAAAAAATCGCAAATCCCTTTTAAACAGGGGTTGACCCTACACACAAAGGCCTATCGCCGCTTGTATTTGTCGGCCACAACGCACTGTGAATATCTGACAAAGCGAAGCCTTTTTGTACATATAACCGAGATAGTGCGTGCAACGAACTCTGTGCTTGACAGGACGGAAATGAATATTTACGAATTAAATGAGCTCGACTCTTCAGTCCGCTCAAACGCAATCGGAGGGTTCCGGCTGAAATGATTGTTCTTTCAGAAACATCAACATAAAAGCCGAGAAGTAAAATTGTCGGCAACCAGCTCCAGTTCGACTGGACTACCATAAAAGTCCAAGTCTGTAAACACTTGGAACACTGGAGCCTGAAGATGGTGCTTCTGTACAATGACAAAACGGCTGTCGACGTACCTGATTGCAAGATGATGAAAATTTGGTTGAGTCAGAACTTCTTGATAGGTACTGCTCCACGGTCTCTCGATAAGCGTCACGGCCAAGTTCGAAAGTGTCGGAGAAATCTGACTTCCTATTGCAGCGCCTCTGATTGGGCGCCATACAACACCAAGTGCTGTGAAAAAGTGAGTCCGCTGTACACGTGGGTCGACCTCCACTTTTGTGATTCCAAATGAGGAGAAGGAAAACAACACAACGCAAAAATGTGGAGCAGACTCAACGCCCACATCGCAACTGACTTCTGGATTGTGGGAACATGATGTATACAATACTTCAAAAACTGGCGGAGGTGGTTAAAGACTTCAAAAAGTTTCAAAGGTAACCACTCTCGCCATGATATGACTAGTCAAGCTGTCAACGCTGCAGCGATAGCTATCAACTGCTGAAGACCTCGAGGGGGGAACTTCAAACTTTGTTCCATTGGTAATCCATACTGAACAGCCGCCTCTTGCAGCTTTGCCTTAGGCACCGCTGCATCTTGAAACATTTTGGCGAATTTGGTGGCTTCTTGTTGCGTTTCTACGGGAAATTGCTGAAGCCACTTCTTTAGTGTCGGGTCAGAAGTACCTTTGAGCGGATACTGCTTCAAAAGGTGGAGGAGTTGCTGGAGTGAAGAAGCCCCAGTTTGCAAAGAATGTCCCATTGACCTGGTGGTGGACCGTGAACTTGAGAAATAGAACGAGCTGTTCCAACTGACCTACCTCTTTGAGATCTCGGAGTGGACCTTGGAGAATAATGATCACGATGATGGTGACGATGATGGGATGTTCGATGACGACGTCTTGTTCTAGATCTGGAGCAATTTGATGTTGTACGTCTTTCTTGTTTGTCATCATCTGCTCCAACCGGCACCACAGATTGGATTGTTGACGGCCGACGAGGTACGGTGACCGTTCCTGGAACTGCGGCTGGGGCTGCTACCGGAATTGCTGAAGTAGTATGTGATGTCAGTGCCAGTCTTGCTGCTGGCTTCGCCGGAGCTTTCGGTGGCCGAGGTGGAGTTGGGTCCACGTTGCCGGCCACATCTAGAGAAAGGAAAATGTGTTGTCTAATATGACAACTTTTTGACTGTACAAGGATTGATTACTTAGACAGCTGACAAGTGGTGACGTATTAGTGTTTATTCCACTGTACACCAAAAGGAATTCATGTGTATAAACACCATTCATCCGTTTGGAATTCAATGCTGAGGCTTCAAGTGGAGAATTCAGAGAATTCATCATATTGGTGACTATCAGTCTCCAAAAAAGTCAATGGTCAAATTCAAGTTCAAACTCAGTGATTTCAAGCTATTTTTGCCGGATAGCATACCGGGATCTATTCTCTCAAATGCACGCTTTGTGTCGGAGACACACGTTCAATCATTGCATTGAGCCACCGAGGCTGAATTCAAGAGTCAGATTCACTTGTGGATTCTCGCACTCCCAGGGGAGATACGACGCCTGGAATTCCAGGATCACGACCGGACTTTGACAGATCCCACGGCCGAAGTACACACTTGCGAAGTCATGAAAGACGGTTTCTTATCATGAATGCAAAGTCTGATTACCTCATGGTAGGTTGAAGGCATCACTCGGCCATACCGAGTTAAAAAGGCCAGGCTTATCCGTTGACATTTGAATGTCTGGTTGTTTAAAAGAAAAACCGAGATTTCTCAATCGAACATGGTCATGAAATGAATAAATGGCGGCATGCAGGTTCTTGGGTTAGCCTGATCCCATGGAGTACTAACGGATACGGATATGACCACCAGCTATGACCCCAACATATTGGGTATGTCATCCAGGTGCATCATGCAGGTACGTTTTCACAACCTGAGGTGAGTGTCTTCATTCGCACAAGACTCACCAAAGGTCCTTGTGCCCCCTGCTGTGAATTAAAGGCACAACGGTATGAATAATTTATGGAAGAAAGCGGCCAAAAACAAGTTAGTTGAAGTCAGCCACAAAAGGTGAAGAACTCTTTGGTACAGAGCTTGACACACACACACACACAAACAGTCCCCTGACCTTGCCAACTCTCTCGGGCGGGCCGGACCAGATTATTATGCCAGATAGCATGCCAGATAGAATGCTTGATCGGATGCCAGATAGGATGTCAAATAGACTGTCAGATAGACTGCCAGAAAGGATGCCAGATAGAATGCCAGATAGATTGCCAATGCCAAATGGAATGCCAGATAGACTGCTTGCAAGAATGGATGATAAATAGAATGTCAGTCAGAATGCCAGATAGCATGTTGATAGAGTGCCAGATAGAATATCAGATAGAATGTGAGATAGAATGCCAGATGGAAAGCTTGATAAAATGTCAGCTGCCAGATAGATTGCTGAACGTCACGTAGAATCCCAAATAGACTGCTTGATAGAGTGCCTGATGGAATGCCAGGTAGAATGTCAAGTAGAATGCCAGATAGCATGCCAGACAGAATGCTTGATCGGATGCCAGATAGAATGTCAGATGGAACGTCAGATGGAATGCCAGAAAGCATGCCAGATTGAATGTCACATATATTGTCAGATAGAACCCAACATACATTGTCAGATAGATTGCCAGATAGAATGCCAGAAACAGGGCCAGATAGAATGTCAGAAAGAATGTTTGATAGAATTCCAGATGGGATGCCAGATACGATGCCAGAAAGAATATAGAATGCCAGATCAAATGCCAGATAGAATGTCAGATAGCCTGCCAGATAGCATGCTAGATAGATTGTCTGATAGGATGCCAGATAGACAGCCAAAAAGAATGCCAGA
>CAMXCT020006523.1:983087-1068953 GCA_947184155.2 Cladocopium goreaui
TATCCATAGCCTTGCAGAACATGGTAGACTCCGCTGGCGAGACAGCATCGGAGGTCAAGGTTCGGATTAGACAGAGGAGTCAAGTGTTGGGAAAAGAAGGGAATTTCCTGATGGGCAGAGAGATATTGGCAATGGTTTTAGATCATTTCAGAACAACATCCAAGGATGAAGTATTGTTCAATGCCAGCCACATCTACAAGTTACAGTATCGTGGTGACAAGGAGATGGATAAGTTCCTCCATGCTTGGATTGAGATTATCGCCAACATGAAGGCTGAGGACATCCCATCTGACAACACACTGCGTGACCATCTGCTGAGGAAGATTGACGGTTCCCAGGCGTTGCACGTTGACCTCACGATCTTCAAAGGTAGGGACAATGATGACAAGAAGAAATCATATGGTGAACTCTTGGAGATAATGAGGAGGCACATAGCACGTGCACGTGAAGACCGCAATATCGCGGCCAGGGACAAGTTCGCCACGGACTACACCAATCTTGGTATGCCTTCTACCCCAGCTCCGAAGCCGACGGCTCCGGCTCCTACGCCGAAAGATGGAAAAGGTGGAAAACCGAGTGCTCCAGCACCCAAAGGCAAACCTGGAGCTCCTGTTCTACCTTCCGGCAATCCCAAGAGCCATGGCAAGGGGAAAGGCAAGGGTGGCAAACGATCGAGATCACCTTCCACACGAGATACTTCAAAGACCTTTTGTCACTTCACTTCAACAAGGGCAATTGCAAGCATGGTGACAAATGCCAGTACAGTCACTCCCAATATCATTGGGACAAGAGGAAGGACAAAGGTGGAAAAGGGAAGAACAGCAGATCGGCTACTCCAAGAAGATCGCAGACCCCTGGCGGAAAGAAGGATCGACATTGCTATGGTTGGTTGAAGGGCGATTGTCAGAAAGGTGACAAATGTACCTTCAAGCATGACCCAAACATGAAGGGCAAGAGAGCGGCGCCTTCTACAAAGACGCCCGACGCCAAAGCTACTCCGGCATTAGTCCGTGAGTACGATGACGATTTCATCGTGAACGCAGTGCCTATCGAGAAGAAGAACAAGATGGATGTCAAGTTCAATGACAAGGTGGAAACCATCGTGTATGTGAAGCCTGATTTTGTGGAGTGTCCCAACAGGAAACCGAAGAGAAACATGTCCAGAGCTCAGAAGAAGTCATTGACGTGCAGAACAACCAAAGAGATCATAGATGACCAACAATGGGTATTACAATCCAAGTTGGGAATGACAAGAGCACGTGCAATTGGCATATTGATGGACGACTATAGTGAGTTTTCCGATGTTGATGAAGTACACATCATCCTGGGACCCAAGAATGATATCAAGCTCAAGATCAACAATATTGATTTCTTGGAGAACAACTCACGAGCAGAGATATGCTATGAGGAAGTGATTCCTCATGTTCCAGGACAATATGGTCGTCGTGACAACGTCATGTGCATCACTATGCCGATCGAGCTCAAGGACCGACGTTTCATCATGGATTCTGGCAGTGGTCATGATCTTATCTCATCTACTAGAGTGGATAGGATGGACATTGACACCTACCAGAGTGATCGAGTTAACTTCCACACTGCAAATGGCATCACGTCAACAACCACGATGGTGGATTTGGATTTCGACACGTTCAATGATCCTGCAAGAGCTCATGTGTTGGAAGATACCCCATCTGTTTTGTCATTGGGAAAACGATGCATGGAGCAAGGCTACTCCTTCGTATGGCCTAGCGGTAGAGAACCCTACATGATCAACTCTGAGGGTGGCAAGATCAAGATGGAAGTTCATGATCTCATCCCATATGTCTACCTTGGAGCCAAGGACTACAGGCCATCGTCAGACTACGAGGCCGAGTTAGTGATGAAAGTGTTGGGTCTCAACGGCAACAACCATGCATCAAGGACGATCTATCTTGATGGTGAAAGCGGTGATGAAATGTCCGAATCAGATGATGGAGTTGGTACGTACGTCGACGGTCCAACGAAGTCTCTGAAGAAGACGAAAAAGAAGAAGCGTTCCAAACGAAAGACGACTCCGGTAGCAGCTGGTGAAGAACTCGATGATGATGATGGCTATGAACAATCCATCCGCGAAGAAGATCCAGAAGATGATGAAGTTCATGTTGATGAAGTTCCTGGTGAGGATGAGGACAAAGAAGATGATGACGATCGAGTACCAGCAGCTGATGACGTTCCAGAAGTCGATCAATCCGATGAAGATGAAATTGGTGTTGAACATGGACCACCTGAAGAAGAAGATGATGAGGATGATATCGATGTTGATGACCCTGATGGAGGAGTACGTCTGTCAAAGAGAGGTACGTTGAAACATGAAGCTCGTACTCTTGAACATCTTCTAACACATCGATACAAGAACCCATACTGCAATTCTTGTGTTAGGGCCAAGATGAAGCATCACAAGACCTACCGTGGTGCATTCCGCCGAAAGCTTACAAAGTTCGGCGACCTCATCACCTTCGACTTCGTGGATACTCGCAAGACGACCAAGTTGGGCTATGACACGGTCAAAGAAATTCTCGTCATTCGAGACAGGTATACCGGCATCATTCAGAGTTACCCTTCTCCAACCAAGAACACTGAAGATGTTGTGAGAGCGGTCAAGTACTTTATGGGAAGACGAACAATCAGGGAAGCTTACTCCGACAAAGCCAGACAGTTTGTCAAGGGCATGGAGGCTCTTAAGATTCCCTTTGATCATGCTCTGCCGGGAAGACCTTCGACAAATTCTCTTGCCGAGCGCAACAACCAGTTCGTCATTGCAACTACTACCACATGCTTACTCGAGGCTGGACTACCAGCGTGTTTCTGGAAGTTTGCCATACGATGTGTATGTCATCTACTCAATGTGGAACCTGGTGAAGATGATGTGAGTGCCTGGTGTAAGCTCCATGGCGCCGAATTCAAGGGCGACAAGATCCCATTTGGTGCATTGGTTTACTTCAAACCGAGTGGAGCCAGAGCCAATGAACAAGCTCACAAGTTTGATCCCAAGGGTATCCCTGCTATCTTTGCTGGCTATGAAATAGCTCCAGGCGTCAATTGGCGAAGGCAATATATGGCATGGGCATTGTCTGACATGACGAAGCAGAACTACTCGTTCAATGCTAAGACAATCATTGACAAGCTACGCCACCCACATCTCACTGAGAAGATCGAAGTGCACTTGCCATTGACGTTCCCATGCAAGGACTTCTATGAGAAGGTGAACACCACATTGGAAGGGTTAGCAGTGAAAGATCGTCTTGAAGGATCACCAGATTTCCTTGAAGATCAGCAAGACGATGATGATGATGGAGACGACGATGATGAAGGGGATGGTGATGACAAACCTAAGAAGAGTAAGATCACCAATCGAGTTGAACATCAAGAAGAAGAGTTTCATCGCATGATGGAGGAAATGGACATCAAACTCGACAAAGAGAAAGCTGATGATGTAGAAGTTGTTGATGGTCCTCCTCTACCTCCTCCTGATGGTGAACCTCCGCATGATGGGCCTGAACATCACTCTATGGGCAAACCTGGTGACGGCATCATCTACCTCAGCGACATTGGCGAGCACGTCAAGCTCGACAAGCGTGGGCGACCTTACCGTGTTGGTCCAGATGGTCGCAAAGAAGTACGAGGGTCACCAAGGCCAAAGAGCAGTTACAGTCCTGAAGAATGGAGAGCACTATCTGCTAAGGAGAGAGACGTCATCATTCGTCGTGGAAAACTTGAAGAAGAAGCTGAGAAGCTCAAGGAGATCAAGTTGAAGAAGGAGAAAGAAAAGAAGGCCAAGGCCGAAATCTCCGAGAAGAAGAAACATGATTCAAGTTCCTCCAAAGATCCAGCCAAAGATGAAAGTCGGAAGAAGAAGAAAAAGGATAATAAGAAGTCAAAGGAGAGCTCAGGCAAAGATGGTGGCAAGGACGCTGCTGTCAATGTGGGGACGCTCCGAGGAGAGTGGGAACGTATATCTACGCCCCACGATCCGATGACGAGACCGATCCACAACCGAGGTCGCAACCCATGGGAATGTTCGCCGACACCCCATGGAGCGAGTGACCTCGATGACATCAAGAAGCGTGATGCCGCATCTCCATCAGCACCAAGTGAAACAAGTACAAACGTCCCAAGTGATGATGATGGTCAAGAGTTCCTGAATGAATGGGACGAATGGTCCGAACATGAAGTTGGAATTGGACCAAGAGCTCAATGGAAAGATGTTCACTATGACTTCAATACCGGGAAAGTCACAGCACCTGCTCATGTTGCACCAGCGACTCCTACCTCAACAGACTCCAACGGCAAGTCCAAGGTCAACCACTTCGTGAGTTCAGTTCCTTGTATGCCTTGTGTTCATCAAGACCTTGAACATCGTGAGAAGTTCGGTCAAACTGATGTGAGGTTTGGGAAGTTGTTCAATGCGATGGTCTCATGTCCCGTTGGTCGTAAAGAGATGATGGAAGACCCGGACGCCAAGGCTTCTATGAGGAATGAGTGGTTGGGACAGCATAAGCAGGGAGTGTATGACTTCTCCGTTATTCGTGAATACGATGATGTTGTTGCAGAGGCAAAACGTGAGAAGAAAGAAGTCCACATGGCACGAGTTCACGGCATTTGTGTCGAAAAGAACTACCAGCTACCAAAGGGGAGCCCTGGACGTAAGTTCAAAGGAAGAGGCGTTCTGCTTGGCAATCAAGTTAAGAACCAGCACTGGGAAGCCGCGTTCTTCCAGGACCTCGGCAATTCTCCAGCGACATTTGAAGCCTCCCGATGGGCAGATTTCTATGGTTGCATCCCCGGTCACAATGTGAAGTTAGCAGATGCTATACAAGCGTATATTCAAGCGAGGCTTACGGGACCTCCTTGTTGGGTCGAACTCCCTGAAGATGCATGGCCGGACGACGTTGACATCCGGAAGTTCAGAAGACCGGTAGTGCGACTTGTCAAAGCACTTTATGGTCACCCTGATGCGGGCACAATGTGGGAACAACATTGTGACAAACATGTCCGTGAAGTTGGTTTTATGCCAGTAGGGGAGGAATGGCCATCAATGTACTTCCATAAGGAACTCAAACTTTTGTTAGTCATCTATGTGGATGATCTAAAGTTAGCTGGACCAGCGCAGAACCTCACCAAAGGTTGGGAAATGTTAAGGTCTAAGCTGCGCATAGAACCAGAGACTGATCTGGGTCTTTATCTTGGTTGTTTGCTAAGCAAAGGAACCAATCGCCTTCATGATGGCACAGAGGTCACAACTATGACCTACAATATGGAGGGTCTTTTAAAGCTCTCTGTTGAAAGGTATCTTGAACTTGTTGGAAAGGATACCAAATTAAAACAGGTCTCAACGCCTAGTTTCCCTGAAGAGACAAAACAACATAAGTCTCGAGCACCAGCACCTGGGGACCCTAAGCATGCAGTTCAATGTCCTTGGTGTTCTACAAAATTTGATCCTGGATTGCCGGTTGCCTTACAGCCCGGTGCCTCCGATTCTCGGCCGGAATCTGTTGAAGTCCAACGAGGTGCACTTGCCCCTCATGCTGCTAGCATCTTGATGAAGCTTCTATATGCAGCAAGGATCGCCCGATTTGATTTGTTGAGATCGATCAATACATTAGCACGCAATGTGACAAAATGGTCCGTACAAGATGATGCAAAACTATACCATCTTATGTGCTATGTCAACTCTACCTTAGGGAAGAGAATGATTGGATGGGTCGGCAATGACATGAAAGATCTATCCATTGCGTTATATGCAGATGCTGACTTTGCGGGATGTGCGCAATCTTTGAGGTCCACATCAGGTTCTCATATGCATATTCAGGGGAAACGTACTCGGTTTCCGTTAGCTGGTGGAAGCAAACGCCAGGGGTGTGTGAGCCATTCTACACCTGAAGCTGAGATCGTAGCCGCTGATGTAACCCTTCGAACAATGGGTCTTCCTGCACTCAGTATTTGGGAAACGCTTACAGAATCTTCTCCCAAGCTGTTGTTTCATGATGACAACCAAGGGATGATTGGTGTGGTTCGTTCTGGAAGGAATCCAACAATGCGGCATTTGGAAAGGACTCATGGAATTTCTATTACGTCATTACATGAGCATTTCAGCAAAGATCACTTTGTTCTCATGTATGAGATCACAGCGAAGATGGCCGCGGACATCCACACAAAAGGTTTTACAAACCCACTTGCCTGGAAAAAGGCATGCATGTTGATCAATCTTTTGGAACCCGAAGACCTTGGTTCGAAGCAATTGGCAGACCTAGTGCAGCCCACTACGGATGTTGACACTACAGTTCGTCAAGTTTTTCAGTCAAGGACAGATGAGGTTCCCAATTCTCCATACACTGAAACACCCATACTGCCACCTGAGGTGTACCGTAAGGGTCTTTCAAGTCGAGAAAAGCTTCAAGAGCTACCTGGTTTGGATCCTATCTTTGTGGTCAAAACCCCTACATTGTTCCGAACAAGACCAGCTGGTGTCAAACTTCCTGCAGATTGCCTTCAGAGCACCTGGATCTTAGTCCACGGGAAGTGGGAAAGAGTTGAGGATCGTGTTCCACCATTGTTACAACAATCACGTTTTGACAAATGGGTTGAAAGGGCATGTTTTCAATATCATTATCCCACTTCCGCTCCGATTGTCTCACTGCCCGCATGTGCGTCGACGGCGGCCAGAGCACAGTTCTCACGTGCGGCGACGTTTGAACTGGACAATCATCCGAGCCTCACATTCAGTACTGAAATACTCTTTGAACAAGCTCAATGTACTCAGAAGATTCCGTTCACGTTACATGACGGACATCCCATGACTATAAGGGTGATCAATGCCCTAGTACGCCTTGTTCATGGGGGGAGAGGCATGGAGGATTCAAAGTCGCCAAGTTCCAAAACAAAGAGTTTACAGTCAACAAAATCGCATATACGGAGAAGAAACACCAAGAAAGTAGCATCAGCAACTGAATGTGGTCATGATGAAGTTCCTGTTCGTGATGAATGGAGATGGATAGGTGATCATGTTCTGGAAAGGATCCACAATATACCAAGAAGAGAAATGTTCGTTCCAAGTGATTGTGAAGACTGTCCCTGTGATCATCGTCTGATTCAAGATTGGAGAGAAACTCAATTGAAGTTCCAGTCGAATGTGAGGGTGGACAAAAGTAATTGGCGTCTCCCTGGTGATAATGGAGAAAGGTCAAACAATAGAAATGAGTTCGGGACTGGAAAGTCTATCTTTCGCGTGTTGAGACATCAGGAGGTTCTTCCGATTGCGAGTTGCATTATGGATGATAATCTGATGGCTTGTGTTCACGCCATGGGTCTGGACATCATTTCACCGAACAAAATATTTATTCCCCACACATATCGGATGATGATCGAAGAGAACAAGAATGACAATTGGTTGAACATATTTGCGGACAGTATGATCAATTTATTATTGGTTCGTGACAATGGGCAATGCATGAAGTATACGTTCGTCAGATCTATTCCCGATCTCGAGAGTACAAAATATTTGGGGAAGAACGTCACCATTACATTGCAAGAATTGCCCGAAAGTACACCCGCTATGATATTGATGTGTGCTGAGCCTTCAAGTTTGATGACAAAGAGATACAGTGCAATTATGGATGCATCTATTCATCTGGAATTGATTACAGAGGATGATGACCTTCTCTCCAGATATGGGTGTGCGAAGTGGAGGAGATGCCTCCGCAGCAACAAGGACTGCGTCTTCTTCGCTGGACCTTGCACAGGCGGATCTCCATGGAACAGGCTGAACAAAAGAGTCAGTTGGCTTACCGCTCATTTGATCAACGCCAAAGCACGTCTATACTGGAAGTTATGGGAAGAGTTTTCGAATTGTCTTCTGAAAGTGATCAAGTTGGATGCCATGGCACTATTGGAATTACCAAGAGGTTGCGACTATTGGCATGATGAACGGATGAAGTGCATGATTGAAGGTACAGACTCACATGTCCATGACTTTGACGGATGTATGTATGGTCTGAAGACACAGTTTGATGATCGTCATATTCCTATTAAGAAGCCATGGAGGATTGTATCGTGGGGGGTCAAGTTTGATTTACACAAGAAATGTGACCGAAGACATGATCATGGGAAGTGTGAAGGTCGCGAAACAAAGGTCACTCAGACCTACACCCAGCAGATCGTCGACATCATCTTGAAAACGATATGTCGGAATGTGTCTATTCGGTTCAAGAAGTCGTTGTCAAACGAAGATGACACATGCAGCAGTTGCATGCATGATAGACGTTCCATCAAGAAGACAGCGGTATCAGTTGCATACCACAATGATGAAGTTGCAGCAGATCTCATGTGGTTGATGATGTTTCACAAGAACCGATGTCGGATCAATGTTGACCCTGATTTCTCAGGACATCAAACTACGGGAAGTCAGTCTTGCAAGACTTTTGCGGCTTCTCACCCATCGTGTGACACCGGACGAGTGATCGGAAACCGGTTCGGACGTCGCCGACCGGAAGTACGTGATCTCGAAAGGGCTCACTCGCTGTGCACCACCGAACAGGGGATCGGAAACTGGATCGGACGTCGCCGACCAGGATTACGTGAACCGATCGGTAAGGTTGCCATGTCGAACTACACGCAGATCATTGGTTCTGCGCAACATGATCTCAACGACATCGGCAAGATCCTCATCACGTTGAGAGAAAATGGCAGACAAGGTGTCATTCCAGCCATGTACAAGGAGTATGACCCGACCATCAACAGCCAGCCTGACGTGACGGTCAACAAGTGGCATGCGATTGGGATTAGTCCGATCGCGGCGGCTTCAGCCTGCTACTTGGGGAAGGTGCCATCGAATCGGTCCGAGGTGGAGGCGATCACACTGTACCTCCAGCTCCTGGAATTGATCAAGAACCAGGAGGAGCTCAACACTGGAGCTAAAAGATTCTTGGACAAGTGCACCACCTACATGAAGACCTTTGTTCAACTGGCATCTCGGAGCAATCACAAAGTTCTTGGGTTTTGCACATCGGAATGCATCAATGGATTGGGAAACATGTGGGAATGCATTAAGAACTTCCACGTACCTCACCCGATTCGAACCGATGGAGCATTTACAGTATCGATGCTACGTGATCACCTTCGTGAATTCAAGCTTCGACCTTTCGGAGGTGACCTACGAGGTGTGAACCAATCTGTTCCGGCAGAGGACACATGGTTGAGCGCTACTAGGAAGAAAGACGGAGTTCTCAATCCGTCTGTCCCTGATGCGCCCATCACCATCTCGTTTAGAGCGATTCATCGAGAGCTCCACTACTTCGACATGGGCACGTCCTGGCAGTCGACATCAACCCAGAACACATTCAATGCGATGCTCGATGAGTGGCAACGTCAAGTCATCCATCTTGGGCATGCATGGAGATGCTACAACCAAAAGGTCGATGATGAGGGAGAGATGGTGGATCCTATGACGCTGGAGACAACGATCAATGACCTCATCGAGCAGAATACCAAGTTGGGCCGCGAACGAGCTGCCGCGGTGAACCATTTCACCTGCATTTTGGCTCTGTCGCCACCGATCTTCAGGGCCAGGGCGAAGCTGGATAGGTTGTGGCACTTTTCTGAGATTGCAAGGGCGAACGTCAGGAAGATTGACGACTATTTCGCCAAGATTCAACAATCTCTGATGATCACTTCGGAAATCTTGCAGAACCATGGCTACAATGTCATCAACGTTGAGGAGGGCAACCACGGTGAGATCAAGAAAAGAAACAAATGCTTTTCTGCCTTGAGGGATTTCATGACAACCCTCTCTGAGACTCAGGCTGGTGGAGGACAACCTGGAGTACAAGTGGCTGCAAGTGGATGGAGAAAAGTCTTGAAGTTTGGTGACGGAGTTTGGCCACCAGAACCGCCGAGGTCGTGGATTCCTGAATGGGTCACGATCCAGGACCCAACAGTGCCTGCACCAAGGGTCAACAGGTTCACGCCAAAGCCACCTCCTATGCCACCACCTGGATACAAGGCACCACCACAGCCTTACCCATCGGCTCAACCACCACCGCCGAAGGCAAGACCGACATCACCATCGGCACCCCCAGGACCGAGTGCATCGGGATCTCAAGCGTCAAGTTCAGCTGGACCACCACCGCCACAGGCGGCACCCAAACCTGCGGCGAAACCAATGCCAAGGCGTGACACTCCAGCAGCAGACTATGTCCCACCAATGACACCATCAAATGTGATCACATATTGCAGAGTGTTGACAGATTACACGGGAACTCAGGTGAGATCGATCTTGAATTCCCATGTGGGCACCTCTGACACCGAGTTCGCATTGTCGCATATCCAAGGACCAATGGCGCACAATGTGCAATCAACTTGGCGTCAATATCTCAGGAGGGTAGCTACATACACCTGCTTATGTTTTGGACTCGCCAATGCAAGAGAGATTGGTGAAGCATCCTACCCATACGCATGGAGTGGCTGAGGATCTACAACGCTGCAGCAAAGCGTGGGGGGTTGGTCTACCAGAACTACTACCTCTCTGTTGGGTCCATGACAGTCATGGTGGAGAAGAATGATGATGCACGGGCCACCGATCGCAGCTACGACAAGTGGAAGCGAGGCCTGATGTCAGGCATCGGTGGGACCATTGTGGATAAGCCAATGGTGAGGAAGGAGAAAGATGAATTGGCAGGAAAGTTCAGGTTTGGCAAGACCATTTTGATCACGGATCTCAACTACAAGTGCCAAGCGAACTCAGGGGGGACAACGAACATCCAGTATGGGCTCGATGAGATGGGATATGTCGTCACGGTCATTGACATCAACAGCTTCAAGAGCGTGACCAGAGCCCAGAAGTTCCTCGATGCAGTCGAGCACTTGATCAAGAGCGTGATGCCAAACATTACAGCCGAGGAGAATGTGACCATCCATTTCTGGATATCTTTTGCATTCCTCATCACGGACACTCATCCATACCACGTTTGGGTTGAGAGGAACTATGCAGAGAGGCTCGCCGAAGCGATCCGAAGGGTCGACAAGCTGGCGACGAGGCCAATCGTGTCACTCTGCAAAGATCCAAGATTTCATGGTATCCGAACGGGCATTCAATAAGTTGCCATTGACTCAGCCGACATCCTGAGAAGCTTCGGAATCATGGTTACAACTGATGATGGGATGTGGCGATTGATGTATGGTCATGCCGGCAATCACTATGCAAATGGGGACTAGATGGGAATACAGTATACATACTTCCCATTCTATTTCAAGGGATTGACCGCCAAACGCAATGTTTGGCTCAAGTGCCCATATCAAGGAAAATCAATTGCGCTTCCGCTGCATGCCGTTGAAACGTTGGTAAACAAAAACGCAAGGTATTCTGAAACGAGTTGAATCACATCCGGAACAGGGATCATTCTGTTCACAGGTTATCAGCCGTAAGGGCTCTCAACCTCCATCGGAGGCGGAGTACCTGCGTGCTGTTAACCAACGTTGGGTGCAAAAGATCGTGAAATCCGATCAGCACCAGCATCGCAAAGATGCAAGGCGACAGCGGAGAGACGCAGTTCACCTTTGACGGCAACGCCGCAGCCCCTGCAGAAGGTATATCACAATCTTCTCCAGGAACAGCTGACAGCGGGGAAAAGTCGACAAGGACGACAAAATCTGGATGGCAAAAGATGACTTCTAGACATCGAAGAGCATCAACCACCAGTACTCCAAGATCGGCACGTGATGTGGCTCGAAGTGGGAATGCACGACGAAGCCACCGATCACCGAGAAGGACACCTACCGGACACAGGACCCCGAGGGCAGTCGAGGACAAACATGGTAGGGAGTCAAGTGATGTCAGTGCCAAAAGAAGATCAACAGAAGCACGTGGTAGCAGTGAACCAATAGCTATCATTGAAGAACTTAGAGAGCAATGTCAAATTCTGAGAGAGAAAGTGACACAAACCGAGATGTACGCAGCTTCAAGGGATCAAGTCATTAAGGACATTGAGGCCAAGTTCACCGAATATCTTCGTGGACACAATCAACAGGTATTCAATGAAATTAACACCCTCAACAAACGATTGATGTACTCTACGAATGAAGTATCTGAATACCATGCTGAGTTGATGTTAGCCTCCAAGGAAGATGAAGGTGCAACCATTCGTATTGAAGAACTTGAACGTCGAGGTGCACTCGCCGAACATGGTGCCAGACGAATCCACCAACGTGGTATTGAGATCCAGGAAGAGTACAAGGACGAGGTGCACCACCTTCAAGGACTACTTGGGCATACTGAATCACGTCTTCAACAGATGCAACATGACAGTAGCCTTGCTAGGAGTGTAGCCGAAACATTGTACAAGGAAGGAAACGAGATGCAGAGAAATCTTGAAAGTTCCATAGTGGAATATCGTAGTCAATCCGAACTGGCAAACTTCTCACATACTCATTTGGAGATGACAAGTCAAAGACAAGCCTTCATTGTCAACGAGCTCACTGATGAGAACCAAATGTTGAGTGAAGCAATCAGTCATTCCCGTAAGCAAGCCGAGTTGTATGAAAACAACATGGAGCAGATCACTAGAGAGTATCGCAAGAAAATCAATGAAGCCAACAATGCTAAACTGGAGAGTGATCTACGTCATCGAAACACAGAACATGACACAGTCAAACGGTTTGCAAGTTACAGGAACACCGAGGCTGAGGCTATTGCTCAATTGAGGTTTGAATCAAGCGTCAGCTCAAATGCTCGCGAGAAGATGGAGCACTATGAGATGCTATACAACAATGAGCGAGCGCTGACGAACGAGCTCAAGACAGAGATTGAGGACCGAAACGTCAAACTGAGACGGTCTCTTCAGGAGGGCCCAATGGCCATCGGCCACGGTTCTAACCAACATGCTATACAACATCTCGAAACTGAGGTTAAGGTCGCACAGGTTAGGGCCCAAGATCTTTCTGAAGAAATGGATGAATGTATGTACACAAACATCAGACTGAAGGATGAATTGGCCGAGGTTTCGAGGCAAGGGTCAGCGACCCCCTTCGGATCCGAGGTCGCCATCCTTAGGACAGAGCTTGAGAGTGAACGTAAGTACAAGCTAGCCACAGGAGCCCAACAATACGAACGATCATGTGAATATTTGGGTGAGCTGAGAGATAGGGATGAGAAATTGGTGATGAAAGATGCGGAGATATCCAGATTAAGGAAAGGTCTCATAGACGCAGAGCTAGCCATCAAAAGCCAAGAGAATCTCAATGCATTTCCCTTCTCTGCAGGTATCACAAGCAGTGCCCTGTCACCCTACATGATGATCGGCAAGTTGGAGAGTGAGGTTGAAGCGGCAAATGATGAGTCGAATATTCTACGTGCTTGGATTCGACAGCTTGATGACGAGCTCAACAACGAATCAGCAACGGCTCATTCTAACACTGCCGCGGGTACAGGACATGCACAACAGCAACCCTCACATCCGGAGAATCAGAGAGTGACCGAGCTCCTGCGTGAGGTCAACAAGAAGATCCTGGACGGAAAAGGGGTCAGCGTGGATGAAGGGGCAGGAATTCCCAACTACCGAAGACCTGACGGCAACGATGATCCTGACTTCCCAGGTGGGCCTCCTGATCCTAACGGACCCCCTGGGCCTCCTAATCCACCTGGTTTACCTTCGCTTCGTGGATCGCAGAGGGACTCAGCAATTGATTTGGAGTCTACGACTGCTTTCACTGCTGAAGAACCTCCAAGGATATCCAGACGAGAAGCGGACAAAGTCTATGTCAGTCCGTGGCCAAAGCACCAGAATTTGGGCGTTTGGCAATCTGATCTGATTAAAAGTGTATGCCTCGCTGCCAACGACGGCGATCGAGCCGCATGGGAAGCTTGGTTACAACCTGCACTCAGGCAAAACCCTGACATCGATGCTCTGAATGATAGCGGAGGGCAAAGGTTTCAGTCGATTGATGCGAAGCTTTCTATTGCACTATCAAACGTTATTTCACAAGCTGGTGATGTAGCTCGACATGTTGCAATCAAGCTTCGACTGAGAACCCAAGCCAGCAATCGGAGATCAACCTTTGTCATGGGGCGAGAGATTCTTGCCATGATTCTGGAGCATTTCAGGACACCAGGTCAACGTGAAACTGCCTTCACTATGGAGCATATCATTCAATCACGATACCTTGGTGATGCCAACATTGAAACGTTCTATGAAAAGTGGATGGAGATTGTCTCCAACATGATGCCTGAGGACGTGCCCCAAGATGATTGGTTGCGTGATGCATTATACAAGAAGATCAGAAACTCCAATTTGAGGACGTGCCCCAAGATGATTGGTTGCGTGATGCATTATACTACTTTACGATATGTTTGGGAAAAACTACAGCCCGGTGAAAATGAGTTCCACCGATCCCAAAATGAGTTGTTGATGATCCAACAAGCTGCAATGAATTTTGAGTTCTAATTTCAATCACCAGGCCTTGACCTGGACCCCGATACCAAATAGTTACCAGTCGTACTTTTCTCGTGCACCCGGAGATGTACTGAGAGTGGCTAATGTTGGCCTTAGCTAGGGGCGCCTACGGGCATGTTTCCAGTCCATTGTACATAACCAACTACATCGTTTCTCACACATGCCTATGGCACAAAGAAAGAAAGAAGAAAGATGACATCAAGCAATATGAATCATGGTTGGAGGGAGATCCTAGGAGAACTTACCAGTATCTCATCAATGCGATTGAGCGCCACATTGCCAGGATCAGAGAAGACAAGCATGTCGCGGCCAGGGAAAAGTATGCCAGAGATTTTGCCGGCGGTGGTAGGCCGACTGCGCCTACTCCAACTGCTCCAGCTCCTCCTGATGCGAACGCCAAGGCGAAAGCAAAGGCCAACGCAAAGGAGAAGCCTGCTCCGAAGCCCAAAGCAAAGTCTGATGCTGCTCCTGTACTACCATCACCTCAACCAAAGCAACATGCCAAAGGAAAAGGGCAAGGAAGAAAAGGAAAGTCAAAGAGCCGAAGTGCCAGTCCTCGCGACAAAAAGAAGATACCATGTCACTTCCACTTCATCAAGAAATCTTGCAGGAAAGGAAAGGACTGTGAGTACAGCCATGATCAAAAGGTGTTTGACGCCAGCAAGAGCGGTGGACATGGTAAAGGGGGCGGCAAGACGCCCAGAGGACAATCCCCAGCTAACAAGACCAAGAAGATCGACGAGCCATGTTGGCACTGGGCAAAAGGGAAATGTCGATATGGTGACAAGTGTAACAGTGTAACAAACGACATGACGCTCATTTGTTCAACACCGCACCAAACACAGAATCTCCATCGTCCTCAAAAGCGGCCCCTGCACTTCTCCACGATGACAGCGACGTAGATGAGCCACCTTTCATGATTGCTTCCAATGTAATGAAGAAGAAGGTGAAGTTCAATCCACAGAAAGATGAAGTCTATGTCTATGAGAAGAAGGACTATGTGAGGTGCTCACGAAAGTCCCAAACTCATTCTAAAGGGCACAACAAGTTGTGCAGAACCACTGATGAGATTAGAAAAGATGAACAGTGGGCCTACTCTTGCAGACTTGCTCAAAGTCGTGGGAAGGCAATGGCTATTATTCTGGATGAGAAGTATGACTACTGTGACATTGACGAAGTCCTTATCATCGTTGGCCCAACTTTGGACATTATGATCAAAATGGAACATGATGATGATGATGTCACACGTGAAGTATTCACTGAGAATTATGTCCAACATGTTGATGGGCGCTACGGGAAAAGGGACAACGTCATGTGCATCACGGTCCCAGTTGAGGAGAGAGACAAGAGGTTCATTATGGACTCAGGGAGCGGACACGACTTGATATCCGCCAAGAAGATTGACAGAATGGATCTGCCAACTTATGATGACGCGGTGGTGAACTTCCACACTGCCAATGGCGTCACAAGTTCAACCAAACGTTCTGACATCAAGTTCGAAGCCTTTGACGAACCTGCACATGCACACATCTTGGAGGACACTCCATCAGTGATGTCGATGGGGAAACGTTGCGTTGACCTTGGGTATTCATTCATCTGGCCATCAGGAAAGACACCATATATGATTGACCCCAATGGCGACATCATCGAAATGACTGTCAGAGATTACATCCCTTACATCAACATTGATCAAAAGAAGAAGAAAGGGACATCATCCAAAATTGCCAAGATTATCAACGTCATTAGTGATGAATGCTCTACATCTGAGGGTGAAAACATGATGGTCATTGACGGTGAAAGTGGTGACGAGCTGGAGGACCTAACCGACATCGTCCGGCGGTCTGAAAGCAAGTCATCAATGAAGGCCAAAGTCAGGAAAGCCAAGAGGAAGAAGAACAGGACTTTGCCCGAAGTTGCCGTTGGTGGTGATCCTGATTATATCGAAGAACTAGCAAGCCATGACGATGAACCTGATGATCGTGGTGACGAATATGCAGAATTCGATGATGATGAGTATGAACCAAGTATTGGTCCAGATGACGAAGAAGGTGAGCATGACGTAGAAATTGAAGAAATCCCTGAAGGTGAAGCACGTGAAGATGATGATGATGTCATCGACGTGGATGAAGAAGATGGAGGAGTAAGGCTTAGCAAGAGAGGAATATTGAAGAACGAAGCTAGGTCGAAGCTCCACTTGTTGACCCATAGATACAAGAATCCCTATTGTGAGTCATGCGTTCGTGCAAAGATGAAGCATAGGAAGACATTCAGAGGAGCATTTCAACGCAAACTCACGAAGTTCGGAGACTTGATTACGTTTGACTATGTCGACAATCGTCGAATTGCCGAACAAGACTATGGTGATGACAAGACCATCTTCGTCATCCGTGATCGATACACAGGGATGTTGCAGTCCTACCCATCTGCTCGCAAGGACACCGACGCAGTGATCAGAGCAGTGAAGCAATTCATGGGTCGGCGAAAGATCCGTGAAGCGTACTCAGATGATGCACCTCAGTTTGACAAGGCCATGAAAGCTTTGAAGATTCCCATGGATACATCACTGGCCGGAAAGACCAAACACAACTCCCTTGCAGAGAGGACCAATCAGTTCGTGTTAGTGGCAACTACGACATGTCTACTTGAGGCCGGCATTCCACCATGTTTCTGGATGTACGCCATCAGATGTGTCAGTCACCTGCTCAACATCGAACCCAATGATGACGAGGTCAGCTCTTGGTGCAAGCTTCATGGGGAAGAATTCAAGGGTAAGATGATTCCTTTTGGTGCACTAGTGTACTTCAAACCAAGTGATGCTCGAGCCAGAGAACAACAACACAAGTTTGATCCAATGGGTATTCCTGGAGTATTTGCTGGATACTCATTGGGGCCGGGATTACATTGGTCAAGGAAGTACCGTGTGTGGGCTCTATGCGATTGGACCAAACAGAACCTAGCATATGATGCTGAGAAGCCAATTGCAAAGTTGCGAACACCACATTACACCGAAAAGGTTGAATTGAAGGAACCCTTGGAATTCCCTTGCAAAGCTGAGTATGAAAGAATCAATGTTACCATTGAAGGTCTGAAGGTCAAAGACAGATTGGATGGGAACTCTGAGATATTACCACCACCTCCTCCTGACGATGATGATGATGATGGTGATGACGGCGGAGGAGATGATGGTGGGCAACCTTCATCGAAGGCCCTACCTGAAAAGTCTGAAGGCGAACTTGAGGCTGAAAGAATGCTGTGCAGGTTTGATAGTCCAGCAAGGATGGGACCACCAGGTATTGACAAGCCTGCTCACCCTGATCTTGATATTCCTGAAGGAGGTCCTGAGCACTACTCCGAAGGGAAAGCCGGTGATGGGATTGTCTACTTGAACGATGATGGTGAATGGGTCAAATTGAATGCTCGTGGCCATCCCTATCGAGTTGATGAACGCGGTCGCCGTCGAATCTCATCCACTACACGACCATCCAAGTATTCTCCAGAAGAATGGCGAAAGATATCACCTGATGTTCGGAAAAGTATAGCCAAGGCTGAGGAGAAGAAAGTGGAGGCTGAAGTGGAGAAGAAGAAGAGCGACGCGTTGATCAAGGCAAGGGAAGAAAAGAAGAAGAAGAAGAAAGAAGACAAGAAATCATCTAAATCAAAACCCAAAGATGGAGAAGATGACCACATTACGGGAGTAGCCAAACCACAAGAGCATGTCCGTAAGGGGAAAGTGTTCCAGTTTGGTAAAACGTCCTCAACTCCCATCGGGAGCGGGACCAACACTAGTCATGAAACACTTTCTTCATCATCCGATACTGATGTCCCCGCTGATGACGACTTCCTCATCGACTGGGACGAATGGTCTGAGGTCGAAAGTGGACGTGGCCCAAAGGCTACTTGGCACAACAAGCACATGTATGACTTTAGCCAGGGGAAGGTAGTAGCGACAGCTACATTGCATGATACCGGACCCAATGTCCTTGAGCCTTCAAATCAAAACACGAATTTCCATTCGTTCCCTTGTATGCCGTGTATCCATCAATATGATCATCACCGGGACAAGATCACAACAGATGATGGTGGAATTAACATCAACAAAATGTTCAACACGGCAGTGGCAAGACCGGTTGCCAGAAAAGAGATGATGGAAAATGAAGAAGCTAGGAAGGCTATGAGAAAGGAATGGTTAGGTCAACATGCTGCTGGAGTGTATGACTTCAGCGTGGTCAGGGAGTACGATGATGTTGTTCGAGAAGCAAAGAGGAATGGCACTGAAGTACACATGGCCAGGATCCATGGGATCTGCGTCGAGAAGAACTACCAGTTGCCCAAAGGTAACCCCAGCAGAAAGTTTAAAGGACGAGGAGTATTGCTGGGCAATCAGGTAAAGAACCAGTTCTGGGAAGCTGCCTTCTTCCAAGACCTGGGCAACTCACCTGCAACCTTTGAGGCGTCGAGATGGGCAGATTTTTATGGTTGTTTGCCGGGCCATGGGGTAAAACTAGCAGATGCCATCCAAGCTTACATTCAAGCAGTCCTCACTGGGCCACCATGTTGGGTAGAATTACCCGAAGATGCATGGCCAGATGACATTGACTTCCGGAAGTTCCGTAGACCAGTAGTGAGACTAGTTAAAGCACTCTATGGTCATCCTGATTCAGGCACAATGTGGGAACAGCATTGTGATCGGAAAGTACGGGAGTTAGATTTTGTACCCGTTGGTGAAGAATGGCCGTCAATGTACTTTCACAAGAAGCTTCAATTATTACTGGTTATTTATGTCGATGACCTGAAACTGGCTGGTCCGGAAGAGAACCTGATTAAAGGATGGGAGATGCTTCGTTCTAAGCTGAACATTGAGCCTGAGACTGATTTGGGACTCTATTTGGGATGCATTTTGAGCAAAGGATCTTCCAAACTTCATGATGGTACCCCGGTATCAACTATGACCTACGATATGGAGGGTTTGTTGAAATTGTCAGTTGAAAGGTATCTTGACATTGTTGGGAAAGATACAAAGTTGAAACATGTATCAACACCAAGTTTACCTGAAGAAACCAAGAAACACAAATCAAGGGCACCATGTCCAGGGGATCCCAAGAAGAAGGTATCCTGTCCTTGGTGTTCGCACGAATTTGATCCAGACGCTCCGGAGTTCTACAAACCCGGGACCATAGGGGAAGACGTCTCCCCTGGGGAGTCTGCACGAGGCGCATTGGCGCCACATGCTGCCAGCGTGCTCATGAAGTTGCTTTACGCTGCCAGGATCGCACGGTTCGACTTGTTACGGTCTATCAATTCTTTGGCCAGGAATGTGACCAAATGGACAGTCGACGATGACGCTAAACTGTATCATCTAATGTGCTACGTCAACTCAAGTTTGTCGAAACGTATGACTGGATGGGTTGGCAACAAATTTGACGATTTGTCACTATCTTTATTCGCAGATGCGGACTTTGCAGGTTGTGCACAAACATTGAGATCTACATCAGGGTCTCATATGCACATACCGGGAAAACACACCCGCTTCCCGTTGTCTGGAGGCAGCAAACGGCAGGGATGCGTAAGTCATTCCACACCTGAGGCTGAAATCGTGGCAGCAGACGTCACACTTCGAACGATGGGTTTACCTGCATTAAGTATTTGGGAAACATTGACAGGGAGATCGCCCAAATTATTGTTTCATGATGACAATCAGGGCATGATCGGTGTAGTCAGGTCGGGTCGTAACCCCACTATGCGGCATCTTGAGAGGACTCATGGCATAGCCATCACATCCCTCCATGAACATTTCACAAGGGAGAACTACGTATTGATGTACGAGGTTACTTCCAAAATGGCCGCCGACATTCACACCAAAGGATTCAAGAACCCCCTGTCATGGAAAAGAGCTTGCATGCTTATTAATTTATTGGACCCTGGTGACATCGTTTCGAAGGAACTGCTAGACATGGTTTCACCGACTACCAACGTCGACACCACGGTTCGCCAAGTTTTTCAAACCAAAACCAATGATGTACCAAATTTTCCTTACACTGAAATTCCTATTCTACCACCTGAAGTGTATCAGAAGGGTCTTTCTGGCAAGGAACAGGTACAACAATTACCCGGTATGGATCCTATTTTGGTCGTTAAGACGCCGACTTATTTCCGGAAACGTCCAAGCGGTTTGTCGTTATCCAAAGATTGTTTACGCAGCACTTGGATCTTGACCCATGGCAAGTGGATTAAAGTAGAGGATCGACCTCACCCTGTTCAACAACAAGACCGTTTTGATCAATGGGTAGAACGTGCTTGTTTTCAGTACCATCAATCCACTGATGGCGAACCAACTACTGCTGCTGCATGGCGTTCCGGGCAAGTCTCATCGCGACCCCCGGCGTCACAAGCACGACCAGGGCCTGCCGTCTCGGTGCCATCTCGTCAGATCGACGTCCAGAAATACCCTAAACTGACTATTGGAGCTGATCAGTTGTTTTGCCACCAATCCATTGGAGACCAACCTACAACCATTCATGCGGCGCCTCATGGCACAGCTCGGGTGATCAACACGCTTCTTCGAGTTGTTCATGGGGGGAGTTCAGGTTGGGGTAGCCTTCCAATGGGACAACCCCCAACGGGGGCTCCTGACCACAATGATGACCCGTATCCTACAGAAAACAAGGATCCGAAACGACGTCGCATTATTTTTGCTGGTGGTGATGTAGCCCACACGAGAGTGTCAAGAGACATATTCCTCAATTCCACACCATCAAGAAGAGCAAGAAAGAATCCCAAGAATGAGGATTGTAAGGATGAATGGGTATGGAAGGATGAAGTTACACTGGTGAGAGTGCACAAAACCCCAAGAAGAAGAATGTTTGTTCCCAAGGAAGCTGATTTCCTACCATGTAGATTGAAACGATTCCGGGATGATCGAGAAACATACCAAGTATTCCAATCAAGCGGAAGAACAATCGATGACTCATGGAGGTTGGCAGGGAATAACATCGAACGAACAAATAGAAGAAATGAATTTTGGACAGGGACTACTACATTCAAGATCATTTCCAACGCCGATATCAACAATATATTGGACAGTGGATCTGACGTGGAGGACAGGGCATCGTGCCAGAACTCCGTAGTCACCTGCACCTTTGATGGCAACATGAAAATCATTCCATTGGATGACATGTTTATTGCCCATCAATACAAATTGAAGCATGAGACCAGAAAGGACCAGGATTGGGATATACAAATGGTACTACATCGAAAGAACGGAACAACATTGAAGTATCACTTCCAAAGATCGTCATATGATTTTGTCGGTGGACTCCTTAACAACACTGTGATACGTTTGGAACTGCATGAGATGAAAGATGAAATCCCATGTTTACTCCTCATGTGCGCAGAGACGCAAAGCATCATGACCAAAATACATCGCAAAGAACGGTTCAAACTGATGCACATCGTCACCATTACCGAAGACGATAACTTGTTGTCGAACTTTGGTAGGGCTAAATGGCGGAGGTGCATTCGAAGTGCGAGTAACTGCGTGTTCTTCGCTGGGCCTTGCACAGGAGGATCTCCATGGAATCGGTTAAACAAGAATGTCAGCGATGTCACTGCTCACAACATCCGCATGAAAGCACTGTTGTATTGGGAGCTTTGGGAAGAATTTGCGTTGTGTTTGCAGCATGTACATGAGAGGTTTGCAATGGCACTATTAGAGCTACCACGTGGATGCGATTATTGGAACGATGAAAGAATGAAGTTCATGATCAGTGGTACAGACTCTACTATTCATGAATTTGATGGATGCATGTATGGCTTGAAGTCGCAGTTCAAAGATGCAGGCATGGCCATCAAGAAACCATGGAGGATCGTATCGTGGGGGGGTTCATTCTTTGACTTGCATGAGAAATGTGATGGCTCACATCCACATGGTCCATGTGCAGGTAGAGAAACTCGTGCAACGCAACTATACACGGACAAGATTGTAAGATGTATCATTCGAGGAGTGAAGAATCAAATGTTGTGGAACATTGCTGAAGGGACAAAGCAACCAAAGAAAGTCAACAACAAAGTGAACATTCACAAACCAAGGAACAAAGCATGCACATGCATATCTGTTATCAATGGTGAGGATGAAGACAGAATGAACCAGCAACTTGACCAACTTCTATTTGATTGGATCTGCCGCCGAGGTGGTGTGAAGGTGAAGCTAAGGCTCAATCCGCAGCGCGGACGGTCTACAGCTGATCTGGATCCCCCTCTGGCTGGTATCATCGACGCGATGGCAGAGAGGAAGCTCGTCACTGTCTCCGCGGCCAAAGGGTATGCAGCTTTGAAGAAGACGCTGCAACTGATAGAGACCAAGGGTCAGGCTGGTCAACTGCCAAAAGCCTTTTCGACATATGAGGAAGCTGACAGCAGATTTTACCCTGATCGAGACCTGGAAAACTGGATAACAGTCGTACAGATTCCTCCATCAGTGGTGATTGCATTAGGCTTCGTCGCTGGTAGGATTCTCAGAACGCATGTGTCCCATGCCATCCATCTTCTTCTGAAACTAATGATGCAAGTGACAGATGCGGACGAACTGAATTTTACCGTCTCAGATTTTGTGGACAAGGCTTCAACACTGTCAAAGCTAGTTGAACGGGGAGCTCGAGGTGATGATTTCAGCTTCCTGAGAATGTTGTGCACCAAGGAGTGCGCCATTAGAGTCGGAGAGTTCTGGGAAACTTTGAAAAGTCAGTACTCCGGCACCAACAACATGATCAACAAAACAGTGACAGTGCGTGAGCTTAGGGAGAAGATCTCCAGCACGAGCATCGTGAATATGGGATCTTTGAATCAGTCACATCCTCCCGGAAACAGCCTTTGTCACAATATCAGGTTGCGAGCAGCCTGGTACACCATGACCAGAGTGTATTGGGAAAAGTGGGCATTCCACGTCATGGAGCGCGAGCTGACCAAATTGCCTGAGATCGAGAACAGAGCGAAGACGCTCTGGGAGATTTTGTTAGGCGAAGGCACCAGCCTTGGATACGCACTTCGGCGTCACAACGCCAAGATGCACCAGGCCGGCACACCTGGTCAGTGCATCATCCTGCAGGACGTATTGGAGGACTGGATGTCAATGAGGTATGACCTGTCGCTTGAGAGGACGGCTGCCGTCATTCATTTGCAGACGATGCTCATGGCATCGACCATGCTGCACGAATGGGCCACCAAGATGGAAACGTACAAAGACCTGCATGGCGTCAGGAAGACCATCCAGAACAAGCTGAAGAGTGTGAAAGGGTCTTTCGACCTTCGGGATGACATCTGGGAGATTGGCGGCTACAACGTCGCAAGCGCCGACCAGGGCTCATTCGACGCCATTGAGAAGAGGAACCGAACCTTTTCTTGCATCCGTGACTTTCTCACAACCACATCGTCGAGCCAAGTCGCCCAGGGTGTCACTGAGACCCAACACATTGACAATTGGAGCGTCCCGCTCCTGCCTAAGGATGGCCGGTATCCTCCGGCGCAGGCAGTCCCTCCGACCTGGGACCCACACCCGATAGTAATGATGAACCAGCAACAGTCTGCTGCCGATGACGAGAGGAGGAAAGCGCAAGCTGGGCCAGCACCTTCTCCACCTCCACCTGAGCCGAAGGCACGCCCAACCCCCACCGGGGGCGGCGCTTCCTCATCAACTGGAGCAACGGGGAGCTCTGCGAAGCCGCCTCCGAAGGCGCGACCAAAACCACCTGATCATCCTCCTGACTGGGTGATCCCAGAGCCGCCTATCGGATACAAGTTGTTCTCATCATCATGCCCCGATCACAGAGAAACTATGTTTTCCTCATCGGCATGGATGAATGACAACGATGCATTTCTGCTTTCGATCGTCCAAGGACCTGCAGCTGCTGGGAGTCACATTTCTGGTTGGGCACAATATTTGCGGAGGATTACAGCATATGGTTGCATGGTGTTCGGTGTGTGCAACAATAATGTTGTAACAGATGCAGACTCCGCCAAAATCTCTGAGAAAGATTGGTTGAGGTGCTACAGTCATTTAGTGAGAACGTATGGGTTAACCCGTACGGGATGCTACTTGTCGACCGCTGGATTGCTCATGATGCTCGGCAAGAATGACAAGGATGTAGCACATTTGTCAGGCATGGGGGAGACTGTCAAGAAGATCTGCAACCCATTGGCTTGCGAGATCGTCGAGAACCCCAGAACACAGAAGAACTCCGATGTGTTATCGGGCAAGTTCAGGCAGGGATCGACCTTTTTGATCACTGACCTGGCTCATCATATAAGTACATCGACCGGCAGGCACGACTTGGGCATGGGACTGCACGACATGGGGTGGAACATCGAGTTGTTCAAAATCCATGAAGCTGAAGCCGCACAGCCCATCGACAAGCTTCGTGAAACTGTCAGCAACGTCATTGAACATTTGAGCCATGGTCTGAACGATCTTGGGCAGGCCACTGTCCATGTTTGGTTGTCGCTTCAATTCCTGCATGATGCCAAGCCGCCACACAACGTCGTGGTGTCGCCATCATTTCAAAAGGAGTTCATCCAATGCCTGACCGAACTTGACCAAGCTTCATCAAGACCCGTGATCGTCGCCATCAACACTGACTCCCTGTTCAACGGCGTGGACTCTATCACATCCAGGCTGGCTGTTGAGTTGACTGAAAGTCTGAAGAGGGAGGGAGTGATGGTAACCACCGATCAGAGAATGTGGAGATCGATGCACTCACAATTTGGCAGCCAATTCAAAGAACTGAGGGCGACTCGAAAAGGTACTCTTGGTAAATATGCAATATGGTCTGTAATTGAGAAGAACCTTTTCAGACAGCGCGTTTTCCTTATGTGCGCCTCGAACCGGGATCATGTGTCAACCCTCAACGAGGGCGCATATCGACCCAAACATTCTGGCGTGAATGCGGAGATGCTCGCTGATGTCACCGGCGCCACTCAGGTGTTCAGGATTGCAAGCGGTGACATGACCCCGGAAGACTATGCCAAAGGTGATGTGCCGATCTACCAGAAGGGCACCTCCACTGCAGGCTCAACAACAACGAGATTCAACAAGGACAAACGGCACAAAGCTCAGTGGGTCGAGCCAGTGGCAAGATTTCATGAGCTTGAACCTGAGGAATCATTCAACTGTTACTGGTTCCCAGTATTTCCTGACAGTGTCGATTTCCTTTGTGAACGTTGCAGAGCCGCCACGACCATGGATGAAATTGAAATTGCTCAGCACAAGCCTGCTTCGTGCATCAATTGCTCAGCGAACACCCAGGACCACTACCGAAAATCGGCTCCTACGCTGGGCGCACGAAAATCAGTGCTGTTGCTCGCGGCGCGCCTGAAGGTCGCATTCAAAAATTGCGGCTTGGACAAACTCGACATCAGCAAGGACTTCCAGAAGTGGTTGGTGTTCGCAGCTGCGTCTGTGATTAGCAACAAGTGCCTGAAATACGGCGAAGAGCTGATGAAATCATTGTCCCACATGGGGGGTGTCCGCATTCCCTACAATCAGGCCAAGGAGATCTTCAAGAATGGCCGCGGCAAGCAATTCAGCATCTACCGAGAAAGGATCTATGACGCAGGTCCTGGAAAGTGGATTTTAGCCTTCAGGGTCACCAAAGATTGCAGCAACGTCGCGTACAAAGATTTCTTTGAACAGGTTGCAGTCCCAGGGCTGAAGGAAAGAAATGAGATCTTTGCCTTTACCAGAGCAACTGCTGAGAAAGTGGGCGACATCATAGAATTCTGGCTTGGAGTTCTTGACATCGCCAGCATGGCCAAGGGCGTCATTGACGTGTTCGATGAACACATTGACCCAACCGAATATCTCAACGGTTTGGAAAAGGCATTGACTGCATTTGGATCCATGGCAAGGACCACCTTCACCACGAACGACAAGAGACGCGGATCCTTCGATTGCACTCTCCAGACATCAGAGGCAGGGGAAGTAATGACGATCATCAACACTATCCCCGAGTATGAAAGCCTCACCAACTTCGACTGCATGACAGCATGGGAGAAACAACAGGTGATTGAGAAGTTCCGCAAGAAGTACAACATCACAGATGACGTCGACATGGACGACGAGGCTGATGCAGGTGACGAGGCCAACGATGAGTTGGGTCAAGGGCTATCAGCCCCGCCTGACGAACCTGAAGCTGAGGAGCCTACTGATGCCGACGCGGAAGCCGCCCGTGCTTCGGAAAGATCCGGAAAACAATTCCTTCTCGATGCTCTTGGGGACTTCTGCACTGCGTCGGAAGATGTCAACGTCTGCATCTATTGCGGAAGCACGAAGCATACACATGATGAATGCGAAGATCCCAAGAGGGCTGATATCAAGAAGGCCCTTGATGCAGTCAGAGCAGCACTTGAAGGAGAAGGTTCAAGCTCCGACGCCGACATGGAACAGGAAGGTGAGAAGATGAAAGAAGAACCGGACAAGGCTGATGAGTCCAAAGGGCCAGCAGAACCAGACATGGCCCGAACAGGAGAATACCACTGGTATGATGACAGCCGTCTGATGTCCGAAGTCGGAGATCTTGATGAACAAGGGAGATTTTGCATCGATGGCCGTGATATCGTCTCTGAAGGACCAATGTCGAGCAACGACCTCAACGAGGTGATTCGAGACGCCATCATGCGTGGAGGAGGTGACTTCTGGAAAGTTCCAGAATTCCTTGCAGCCTACACCGACAAGAACACCCGCAAACCACTCTACAAGAGAGTCGAGGCACCGATGGACGGCTTCTTGAAGATCGTTCCCAACACAGGCTGTCATTTTTTCAACTACAAATTTTACAGCGGTGTTGAATATGGAGTCGATTATCGATTCGGGCAACGCAACAAGCTCTCAGACTACGAAGACCAAGTGAGCTCGGACCTGAATCGCATCCTTCGGCATCACATCGGAAGAGCTTCCGAACCTCAAAGTTTGCCATGTGATGATGCCGGATGGGTCCCAATCAATGATGTGCTTCAGAATGAAGCCATTTGGAGGCACGAAAGATTGAGGTGGCCTCATACATACCTGATTCCCCGTGGGAAAGAAAGAGTTCAGGAAAATTGGGACGAGCAAGAAGCAACGTTCAGGTTGCAGATGCTCTTCAAGATCATGTTCTACTGTGCCAGGTACGGCCGACGTGTTCGTGAACAGGTGCTCGCGTTTGGTATCTTTCCCGACATTGATCGGAACAGTCCAACCTGTCAGTGTAACGATGTATCGACCGCCACTGACATCCCTGAGGAAGGACTGATTCTGTACCCTGTCGCGGTGAGAGCCCCTACTGGGCATGGCGACATTCGTGGAAACAACGACGTCGAGCTGAGGTCCACACTACTCTCACACCCATTGGCACCGAGCACAGTAGTGGCGATGCCGGTCTGCTTCCACATCACTTCCAGCCGAAACCTTCGAGGAATCTGGAAGGAGGGTTTAATCCCAGGAGGGTTGAACACCAGCTGGAGGATCTTCACATTTTTCAACCCGTATGCACCGTGGGATCCGAGGTCGTGGAAAGTCACGAAAAGCGTTGATACGCGAAAGGGAGGATACACTTGCCTCTACATTCCCACGGAGGTCCTGATGAACGAGTTCAACGGACGTTTAACTGATTCAGGACAGGTGGTGACAGACCAGATCATCCCATTCTCCAAGATCAAAGGCGGGTGGATTCAGAATTCCAAGACAGCATGGGATCGATTGATTGTGAAGACAGGAGACGAACAGGTCGTCCGCATTGGACGAGTACAGTCTTCTATCGTTGCGACCAAGGAGTCCCTGCTGCGATTGGCCAAGCAATGCTTGAGCGTGGAAGAGCAGCCCTTCGACGAGCTCACCATGGATGCCATGAGCCTCGTCGACAAGTTCGAAAACCATTTGATCCCTGAAGGTGGAAAGAACAATACGAAGGGCGCATCAGGCTCGTGGATTACATACTCGAAAAGAAGCCGGTCACAGAATCAGGGTGCCGGTATTGTCCTCACTGTCTCAAGGAGACGCCAACTGTCTTTGCCATCTGTTTGGCATGCTGGACAGCCCTCGAGAGTCGTGGCTTAAAGCCATACAGAATCATCGAGGAAGAGGACGAGGAGGTAACCACGAAGCAGCAGCTTGATGAAGAAATCCGCCGAAACAAAGAAACCATCTTCAAGGATGTTGTCCACGAGGCACAAGAAGGTGCTTCTCAAGACAACGATTATGGATTTGACCCGAGCGAGGTCGACTATGATGAGGAAGGCGACGAAGAGATGGACGAAGCGGAAGATGACGAAGAAGTCGTCGCCAATGATGAAGAGGAGGAAGAAGCTGGAGAGGCCGAGGCTGCCCCAGGGGTGGCCAAGATGCCCAAGTGGGCATTGAACCTCGACGTTGGGAGCATCCGGTTGCCCGCTATGGGGATGATCAACACTGACTCATCCGAAGGCGCGGCACAGCTCTTTGACAACGCTGTCTTGGCAAAGATCATGGGCATGTACAGGCACTACTACAGGCAAAGGGTCCAAATGACACCTGAAGACTACCGAGCCGAAATGACAACCGGCCGCGTAGGAAGACTGGACCTTGATGGCATATGCCCATACACTGGCGAAGATGACGACGGAGCGCTTCGACGACCCACCGAAGAGGAACTCGACGTCATGTTCCGCGCCAAGGCTAAGCAGGAAGAGTGGATGCAAGGAGAAATGATGTATGGGGGGTGCCCAAGAAATATGTTGATGACTGTGGTCAAGACGTTGGAGATTTATGAGAAGCTCATGGAGCGACTGGTGCTCGCTGGATACAAACCTGAGGATCTCCAATTTCTTATTCCAATGAACAAGATGAAGGGCACCACCGAAGAAAAGAATGAGATGAGAGCCAAAATGAGCGGCTTCCTATGCAGATTATTGAAGAGTGCCTTCCCGAACTCAACACAATACACCTACTTTCGAACTGGTGACCATGGGTTCGAGGATTGCCTTGAAATTCCTGCATTTGCGGTCTACCTATCTTACAGGGAACAAGAACGCCAATTGGAGTTGCTGGTGACAGCATCTCAATGCAACGTGAACCTCCCGCAAGCTTTCATCGGAAGGATTGCACATGCAATCAAACGTGCCGAACAAGAAGCTGCCAGAGGACATGTGCGATGGCTTGATCACATTGCACCGAACGTTGATCGAAAGGTCGTTCAAAATGTCTACCAAGCAATTGGAGGCACTGAGGGCGCAAAGAGAGCTATGGACGACGTCGCAAAGGCTGAGGCTCGCGCGTCTGAAGCCGAGGCCAAATCAAGAGGCGGTCCAAAGGCCTATGGTCCTAGATCACCTCCACCAAAGGTCGCACCCACAGCTGCTCCAAGCTACTCAAGCTCATCATCATCTGCTGCAGCCGGCCCCGCCAAAGCCAAACCTGCATCAAAGCAGATGCCAACGTCGGCAAAATCATCTCGGCCTTCTCCCACGGACAAACCACAACCAGCACCTCAATACAAGAAGAAACGCACTGACTGACCCAAACCGGTAACGCTCAGCGAGCGCCCGGTACTGGTGAGGTGTGGGCACTATGTGGTGATGTCCGTCTTCATTGATGAGCATCACAAAGATTGACTTGTGAGAGGATTCTGAGCGAGGCCTTGTACAGGATTAGCTTAGTTTCTTTTCTTTTCACCAAGCTCAATTCGATGTAGCCTATTCCAATTCGAAGTTTCCAACCTTTTCTTTTGTACAAATGCCGATAGCTAGCTGCGAAGCCAGAAATGTTGCGGGGATTCCGATCCGGTAACGCTCAGCGAGCGCCCGGTGAGGATGAACCACACATGTAGCCAATTCGAGCATATGTACATCAGCGGAAATTAATAAGTTCCCATCCTTCGTGTTCGGCAAATCCACATAATGCCGAACATGGGGGGTGCAAATGGGATGTAGATGGGAGTACAGTATAACTAATTCCCATATATTTCAATGGACCTTTGGCCAAACGCAATGTTTGGCTCAAGACCCCAACGCAGACAATAAAAGATCGCTGCTCTCTGCAATGTTCGCATGAAACGTTGGAAACAGCTCAGCAGGAACTCAAACTGACCAAACAATTGATCCGGAACAGGGATTAAGCTGTTCACATATATATATATATATGAGCAGGGACCCACACACCCCTCCCCCCCCAGCCAGATGGTTCCCCCCCCCTGTGGCAGGGGAGGGGGGGTTTTCTCAGCAGCCAAGCCGATTGTTGCTGGAGGAATGGTTTCTTGGCCGACATGTGTATATATATATATATGCATATATATGTGCATATATATATATATATATGTATATATATATATATACATATATATATACATATATATATATACATATATATATACACGTGTACAGTATGTACAATGTAAACAAAATATGTGATAGATACAAGATCAAGATATCAATATGTAGTATCTAGAATGTGCATATATATATATATATATTGTTTTTCTACTGTACATATGTCTAGGTTTGCAAAGGTAAGCTTTGCGTAATCCATAGGTAGCAAATATGTTGTAAACCATGTGCGAGGCACGCTATAGGCGGTTCGAAACAAAGGTTATGATAGAAATATACAGGTAGACAAGGTCCGTTGACGAGGTCGTGGCTCTCAAGTGCTGCAAATAACGTAGAGATGCGAGGTTGGAGGGGTGGAAAGGGGAGTATAATATATGTGTATATGTGTATGTATATGTGCAAATAACATGCAAATACTAGGTTTTGGGGGGGGGGGGGGGGGGTGGGGGGGGGAGGGGGGGGTGTGGGGGTCCGGGGACCGGGCTCATATATACATAATATATTATATATGCACTGTATATATAATATATATATATATACACACATAGTATGTGATGTTTAAATATTTTTTATATACCACCCGGTGTCATCATTAATGTTGCTGGAAATCCCCCGGAGCAATTTGTGCCATGGAGGTTTTGTCGGAGCATCATCTAATGTTCCATAGATTTTTTGGTTGGGGATGAACATCCATTTACCATCCATGGAATCCATGGAATGTTCATTTTACCATTCAAACATGGATGTTCATCCCCAAAAAAGTTAACATATGTTAACATCCAAACTTGGGGATGAAATACATTTTTGGGGTGAACAAGAATGTATTTTGGCGTGACTCTGCAACATCTTCTTGAGACGGTGGTAACTTATGAAGTTTTTTTTTTGTGGCGTGATTGTAGATGGATAGATTCTAAGGGGATGGAATCTATACTCGACTAGCGTGATTCTTAGGAGGTATTTGCTATGAGGACGGGATTCCTAACATACCGTATCATACCCAAACAATGTTCCAAGTGAACAAATTAGTGTTGGAGTCATACCTTATTAATATCCACTCAAAATGACATGTGTTTAGCATGTTCCAATGTTCTCATATGAGGGTTTCCTGAGATGGGGGATCCCCAACCGTCACCATGGGTTTCAAGTCACTAAGTCATCATCCATGACGACTGGATGATGACTGGGGTACCCCCATGACTTAGGAAACCTCCATATCCAAGACAACTGGCTTGGCTGACTCTTTCAGAGTCTCTGGGATCGTTTCCCTTCAGGACTCCAGCGCTTGGAAGAAGGCGATATGGGTCACCTTTGGGAAGAGGGTCCCGGTTTTTCCGGGGCGGTCTGTGGAGTCATCTTTGTTGCGTGGTTTTTTTTAACCAAGCACAATATGGATACGCCATGAGGATCAACCATCCTCAACGTGAGTATGCCATGAGGGGCCTGGAAGACGACTTTCCTCTAAAAAGTGATGACTCAGTGATGATTGAAAAAGGTCACTGCTAGTTGCGGCATGGTCTTAACACTGGGACATAATTTGTCACAGTGTTCAGATTCAAAACCCTTGTTGGTTCATGATTCTAGGCTGTCTACCCAATCTCTGGGGGATAAAAAAACATTCTGGGAATCTCGATTAGCCAACCACTACTCGCTATGACGCGACGTAATGAGGGATACAAATAGAGCCCGGGCAAGCCAGGTGCCGAAAGTTTCCAAGAGGTAAAGACACCCACAAAAGCGTGCATCAAAATCCATACTTCCAACGTCCAAGCGGCATCTTTGACTGGATTTGCTATGTTTTTTTTTACCATTTCCCATTGGCTAATCGAAAAGAACAGGGGAATCTACTGAAGTTACCATCAGGTAAACATTCACAGTTTGCGAACTGGAAAATCACCATGCTATTCATGGCTAAATCATCTAGTTCTATGGTCGATTTCCCATAGTTCCACCGCAACACCAGGCCCGAGACGGTCGCCGAAATGGACGGCGAAAGCAGAATGCTTCAGGCGACCAAATCCCATTGGACCGGACATCAACGAAATGGGCATCGAAAATCCATCAGAAAATCCTTGGAACTCAATGGTGAAGCCAGTTTCTATGATGATATGATGGATTGTGATCATAGCAGCTCCACAGCAAATCACCCATGATTTCTATGACAGCATCGATTTTTTTTGGTGTTGGTGTGCATTTTTGAGTATCATCTTAATACCACTGATCCAAACGATCATATTTGATGTATAGGTTTTGGGTTGTAAAAGCAAGAACTGCAATGTGGTGCCCCCCAGTTATAAGTTGGTTTATAAACCTCATTAACATTCATTAACGATAGTTACAAGATGTTATAAGTATAATAAACCCATAGTTACTAGACTTATAAGCCAACTTAGCTATTTTTTAAAACCCCACATGGTGGGTTTGTTCGGCTGTGAGTTGGTATGGGTTTCCAGTGGAAGAATTTGTCCTCATGATCAAGTTGATCATGGCTGATGAACCTCAAGATAAGTATTATCAACAGTCAACCTCAAGATACCCTCTGGTAAACTAACATAGCTATGGAAAATGACCATGCTATTGATGGGACAACTCACTATTTCGACTGGGCCATTTTCAATAGCTATTTTGACATAACCAGAGGGTAAGTATTATCTAAGGATTATCCAACAGTATTGGTTATTTTTCACACTTCGCCATGGATTTTCTAACCATCAATGGAGGTGTTTCGTTCGCTGGGATCATCCGAAAACCACTGAGATCCTGCTGCTCCAAGGCAGTTGAGCCGCCGACAAAAAAGGCTGGTCGAAATTTTTTCCGGCCATGCGCCAGTGGGTTTACCACATTGAGGTTCACGTTAAATGACTTGTACCATCTGGTAAACTAACATAGCTATGGAAAGTCACCATTTTTAGTGGGAAAACTCACTATAAATGGCCATTTTCAATAGCTATGTTAAATTACCAGAGGGTACATGACTTATAAATGACTTATAAATGACTTATAAATGACTTATAAATGACTTATAAATGACTTATAAATGACTTATAAATGACTTATAAATGACTTATAAATGACTTGAATGTCATGGGAGATTTGTTTCTTTGAAAGGCATGTCCTGAGTCCCGAGTGAGTCAACCAACAAACATGGGACATTAACGATAATGGGGATACAGCCACCATTTGATATGTGGAATTGATCTCAAAGTGGGCTCTAGATTGGCTATAGCATTTCCAAGTTTACCATGGCACATCTTTAGACAAAACGGGCTTGCTTTGGGGCCCAAAGCCCCCCGCCCCAGTTTTGAGCATGCCTTGCGATCCTGGACGGTCAGTTCGAAAATGGGTTGGAGGCTTCACTTTTGAAATCACAAATACGGGGATGTAACAATCGATTGGGATAAATGTCATAGATTCTCATCATTTTATATCATTTTCCCAAGCACAATCAACTGGGTGTGTCAGACACTTCCAGCCACAAATGTGGTTTTTCAGAACGAACAGAAACTTGATGTCATGAGAAGCAACAAAGTCAAGGGGTTTACCCTCTGGTAAACGTTTACATAACTATGGAAAATCACCATGCTATTAATGGGAAAATCCACTATAATTGGTCATTTTCAACAGCTATTTTGACATAACCAGAGGGTACAACCAATCAATAGCTAACCGCCGATCATTTGGGTGTCTGCTGAGCGCAGCCAGGTGACCACCATAGCTGAGCTGGCAAGATTCCGCGAGCCCAAAATTCCGCGAGCCCCGTTTGTGGAGCCTGGAGATTTTTAGAATCTGAACGAGGATCTTTCGTTTGGTATGCTACATTCGGAAAAAGACAACTTGATTGATCTTCACCGGGTATGTTTCTAACAACCACTGGATTCAGTGGATGTTTTTCCTTTTGGGTGGGTTAAGCGGGGTCATGGAATTTCTTTGAAAGATACTAGGTGTAGGCAGATTTTCCGGCTTAAAGTAGTTGGCATTTCCCAAATGCTGCGTGCGGGTGGATCTTTCAATTGATCTTATGGGTTGCAGGTCGCAACTATTCTGTGTGGCCTACAGATGTACATAGTAACTCCATGCAACTTCCAAGACGAAATCAAAAGATCGAAGAATCAAATCCTATTGAAATGGCGGTAATTTACTTTTCAATCCATTTGAGGATTACTTTCTATTATAGATTGATATACTTTTTTTTTTACCTAAGACTCCATAATTTGGTGGCAAGAAATGGCACCTCTTTTCATGTTGAAAGCTGCAGACTTCGCCGGACATCCGTTCAGCTTGCGGAATTTTGAAGCGCCGCGAATGGTCGCCGAAAAAATGGGCGTCTGGCGGGAGATGTTTGGAGATCATCTTCCGCAAGTCAACAAAAGTGCCGTTAGTGACGTTTGAAGTTGACAGGCTGAAAGCTGCACAGGGCTGCACGTCGGAAGGTGGTGTTGAAAATCGCTACCCCAGTAAACTTAGACGAATTTAAAAGCGATGAAACTGGTTGATTCAGACGGTCAGTGAATCCTTCATGATGGGTTTAAGTGCTGTTTTTTCCACATTAAAAATGGGTGCCGTTTGTTGAGAGGGTGGCTTCCTTCGCCGAAAACACTTGTGGTGGCAGCTGCAGAGGTGAAAGGGTGCGCCTTGTGAATAGACTTGACTGCAGCGCGTGGAAGGTACATGAGACAAAGTCAGAAGGTGACCCTCCAGCAATCAAACATTGCTGGCTGGTTTGAACGGAGAAATCATCCAACTCAACGGGTGTGTGTTGTAGCCCTTTCAAGCCATCAATTGATGGACACAACCGAAAAAAACAAAAAAACCAATGAACTCCCATCAGCAGCTAGTAGGAAGTCAAATTCTTGGAGATGCCAAGGTTGTTGATTCAAAGCTTATATGGGTATGGATCAATACCTATTAATACCATTTTTAATGGGATGAACATCCATTTACCAGCTATTTTGATGTGAAGTACAGGGGTACTATTGGTTTTGACACACTGCCATATACTTCCTGCACTTTCCACCTTTTTTCTTGTGGCTTCAATCCCCTGCCGTGAAGTCTCAAGTACTTTCCAGAACAGAAAGCCGTGCTGCGCAGGCGCAGACTGTACCATAGAGGTTATGTCCAGCGGTCATCGTTGGATCCCACACAACGGTCCTGGGACCGGTGGTTTCTCCCATGGGTCGCCAGTGGTCTGGGTGATTCACTGGCTGAGGTTCCAAGGCATGGGCTTAGCTGCACCCCTTACCCTCTGGTTATGTCAAAATAGCTATGGAAAATGGCCATTTATAGTGGATTTACCCATTAAAAATGGTGGATCTTTCCATAGTTATGCAACAGTTTACCAGAGGGTAATGGGAAAGGGATGCATTCGTGACATTGTCGGAATAGTTACTGACGATCCCTGGCTTTGTTTGACGACATTTGGAGACAAATATGGAGACGCGGTCTCTGCGGTCTACATGACGACAAGAGTATGGGAGTCCCAGAAAAGATCATCTCGTCACTGGCGAACAAAAAGACTCTTTCAGTTTAGGAATTCTAGTTGTTCAATGATTTCCCAGTTTTTTTCTCGAAGGAAACCAAATGTATAGAGGTTTATTTCCAGTTTAGGAATCATCTCATCCCTCCCAACATTAAACACACCTCACAGATGGTTCCGAAATGTTCCGAACATCTGTAAATCCATTTTAGATGAAACACTTTTTTAACCATATGTCATAGAATTGGATTATGGGAAAATTTACAGGAAAGCCCTATATTTGATGGTAGAAACCCATGGGTTTCCTGTAAATTTTCCCTTAAACCAATCCAGTGAATATGGTTTTCCAGGTAGTTACCCATATGTTTTTCATTTTGCCAAGCGGCTATCGTTGTTGTGACCACTTGCGACGTGGGCCTCGACACATCCGAAGCGAGCTGGTTGGATGATCCTTATATATACCATTAATAGGGGCTAGTCATCCAATGGTTCAGGATGGGATTTATTTCATAACCATTATTTTTGGATCCTTATTATGGATGGGATGACCATCAACCATATAGTGATATATATATATACACACCTATTAATATGTTTACCTATAAATATGGTAAACTATATCATAAACAATTAATTATTATGTCAGGCTGGTGAACCATGTAATTGTGGTTTATATTATACATATATATATACATACACTCTGGTAAACTGTTACATATAATTATGGAACATCATCATTTTTTTATGGGTAAATCTACTATAAATGGTCATTTTCAATAGCTATGTTAGCTTACCAGAGGGTGTATATATAATTGTATATATATAATTATATATATATAGATATGCATGTGTGTATACATATAATATACATATGATATATCATGTGTATAAGTATGGGTCAATACTTTAGAGCCAAGGACCCAGAGATGGTAATTTTAGCATCGACTCCCCCCTTCTTGGACGTACATCACCCTTTTTTGATCTATAGCCATATATTCCCACTTCTTCTTGGTTGTGGCACTTCTGGCTTGTGTTTGTTCATGAAGAAACAAGATCTGACCACTGTTGCTTTCCAAGATTCCTGTTCTTGTTTGATCACAAACGAGTTCCCTCTCAGATGTAAATCCATTCTTGTTCTGGTTGCATCGAAAAAAATTTGGAGGGTGACCAAGTCATCATGAAACCGTCATGAAACCATCATGAAACCATCATGAAACCGTCATTTCCATCATAGAATTGGATGATGGGAAAATTTACAGGAAAGCCCTATATTTGATGGTAAAAACCATGGTTTCTGCTTAAGATTTTCCCTTGAACCAATCCAATGATTCCATGCATCACAAGAGCAGTTGCTTCGCGGCATCCAACCATTAGAATCCGCTGCGATTTCATCACAACCGAGCCACCAGCGACCGCCGAACGCAGGGGATCATGGTACCGTCGTTCAAAATTCCTTGGGTTCATCAGCATTTGCTCATAGCATTTAAGCCCGATGGAAAGGCCCACCATCGTGGACATACCGGTATATCATGGTAAATCCCATTCTCAGACCCATGTATACTTCCAAGCAAACAAAAGGTGGTTTTCGAGCTTTCAAAATGAATCGGTACTGGGACAACGCACCTCCCATGACGGGGGTCCCAAAAATACCTAAAAGGTTGGTGAAAAACTGTATGATCCAGAGGAATTCAGGGTCCACCCTTACCAACCTTACCTGTTCATTGTTGGATCCTTCGGATTAAAACCGACTGGTGATGGGTTTTCCCGGTCGCTTTTCAAATGGTTTGTTGCAATCATCACTGGGGGAATGTTCTCTGCAAATCGCGACGAAAAAACTCTGCAGGCGATCTATCGTAACATGAGTTTTTGCCCCAAAGAGATAGGAACATCCCTTCTCACTATCGAACACCAGGATGAAAAACTTTTCCATCCCTTAAAACTTGGGGGTTGCTTTGAGAGAACTGCCATGTTGACCCTCACATCGCTCCCGGTGATCTCATCCATGCTGTGCGCATTTTGTGGCTCCTTGTGGCTCGTGACCGCTGAATGCCCCAGAGAAAAGGGTCCAAGAACTGGGCGGTCTGGAAGGATCGGGGCAGCACATCGAACTGGAACACGGTACCCGGTTAGCCCATTTGCAAAGCCACACGTGAAACAACTTCCGGCCAACTTGCCCAAGAAGGTTCGCGCAAGACGAACAAGATCCGTGGTACAGAATGGCTTTTGAAACAACTCAACCTAATTCTTGTGGCGCTGGGCTTCGGTCAAGATATACAACCCTGACCAGGAAACAGAAACGGCTGCGACGCAACACATTTCTAGTGGATCTTGAGGTCCCAAAAAATGCGACACACGCCATGTGCCCAGGCCCAGGACACGCGTGCGACTGTGGCGAAAAACAAGAATCTGGAAGGACCTTCTGGTGGCTTGAAACCCATGATGCCTTATTTGTGCGGGTGAAGATCTGGTAGCTATTCGGATCACCGGAATAGCAGGGTTTGAACCATACCCATCTCTGAAGCCAAAAAAGAACAAGCCAGAACAAGAACTGCCAGAAACACAAGAACATGCTAAAAACAAGGAACACAAGGACTTCAAGGCAAAGCGTACAAACACGAAAAGACACATAAAGGACACATGAAGGACATTAGGTAAGCAAGTATCACAAGGAAAACAATGACAATAAGGACAGACGAAGAACAAGAACAAGAGCAGACATCAAACATCAAAAATCAATTAACATCAATTATCATCAATGCAGCACGGTTCGGAACCAGTCAAATCATACATATCCCATACATTATGCCAATATGAAGGACGCAACATCGACCACGGACGCGGCAAAAGTGCCACCACAGCAACAGCCCAACAGCACCGCCGAGGCCCATTTCTGGAGATAAGGGACATCCTCTCCCGTTGTGGCGGTTTTTCTCCGTTGCGATAGGGTCCTCCAAACAGAGTGTGTACAAACAGTTTGTGTTTCCAGAAATTGTGTTTCACAAGACTGTCCCCTTTGGGAGTGTCTTGCAAGGAGTCAGCGGAGTCCTGCAATATTGGTTTGAAAAGTGTCCATGGCTGTATCAAGAAATCTATTTCTACAGTGTCCGTCCGACAAACAGTGCCCGCACATGTCCAAGGAGCGAGCCCCAACGCCATGTCCAAACAGTGCCCTGTGGGGGGAACCAACCATTTGACAACAGCAACCTCTTAGGGATTTCCAACAAGACATGCCCAGCAAGAACGTTCGAAAATATGGCTATGAGTCAAAACCCTGGCACCCGGATGGTACCTAAAAAAGGTGCTTAATGGATGTTTATTCCCCACAAAAAATGGTGGTAAGAATAGGTTTTGACCCATCCCCATATGTTTCTTGCATTCAGGTTGGTGGGTTTTACAACAGGCTTTCATTTGGCCGCTGAAGCTGGGCTTCCCTCGCATTCAGTAAACAACTTTTGGCTTTTCCTTGGGATGGCACGCACCGTACAACAATCACCAGACCTGCAACGTCAGGAAAAGCGATTTGGTCACCGGGCATTCGATTTTTGCTTGCTATCTGAAAAAGTTAAAACCAGCCACGCTTTTTGACGTAACCACATTTCCTCTCAATGGAATATACTGCAATTTTTCCTGGCCATGGGTTTGCATCCGAAAATCTGATGTGTGAGTCCCAGGCAATCCTGTTCTGAAGTTTTAAAGGGTGCCTGATTTTTGGACCCTCTGACGTTGAACATCTTTGCAGTCTATCTCTGACTTTTTTGGGATGCAAACCGTTGAGTTCACAGAACCAGATCAAAGCTGAAGCATGCTGAAGCGAAACCAAGGCCAAAATAAGAACCAAGTTGGACTATGCACTGGCAGGTTGAAACAGGGGTGTAACAATGGGCCAAATTTAAACATACATTATTTAGTCCATCGCATTGCTCTAATTCAAATTTGGGCAAAACGCCCAGGTTTATCATGGATACCAAGCAATTGTAAAAACAACTCAAACCTCAGCTGAAGAGAAAAGCAGGAGGGCCAGCTACAAAAAAGGGACGATCGGCTGCGTCATGTGAATTCCGTATCACAACCGCACATGAATTTCGCATTGTCCGTAGCCTGGACTTCGTGCTCGTGAAACTTGCGTCAACGGACCTAGATGGGGAAGCCGTGCGCCCCATCCCGAGATTTTGGTGTCTGGCAAGCGTTTGAAAACTTCGCTTTTGATCCGAAAACCATTGCATATATCCTGAATTATCCTGACATAAGGTCGGCAACATTCTACCTGACTTATCCTGAGATCCTGACTTTGGCATATATAAAGTGGCCTACGGCCTACTAGCGGCATCATATCTGACATTAAAAAACTGATATCTTGTCTGGCGTTTCACAAATGACACCAACTAGCTGACATATATTCACAGAATCTATGTGGCATTGCATTGGATGTTGTATGCAACTTTCTATCTGACAAATATTTTGATATTTTCTGATATTCTATCTGGCATTTTCTCTGGCATTTCATTAGAAATTTTATTTGGCAATCTATCTGACATTCTGTCTGGCATTCTATTTGACATATATTTTGACATTTTTCCTCTCATTATACATGGCATGCTACTTGGCATTCTTTTTGATATATAATCAACATTCCATTTAGCATTCCATCTGACATTCCATTCGGCATTTTATCTCAAATCCTATGTGATATATATATATATATGAAACAGAACATAAGATACATTGTGACATTTTATAGCGTTCTATCTGACATTTCACGTGGCATTCTATCTGACCGTTTTTCTGGCATTCTAGTTGAATTGAGTTGTCATCAGCTATCATCCCACGTTGGCGCGTTCTTCACACAAAATTTCAACCATGTGAAAAAATGAGAAAAATTGCATATAAAAGGAGGTTGTCAGCATATATTGCATTTGTCAAACGTTCTTGTGCTCCAAGTCAAACGCCTTGATTTGTGAGGCTTCGCTTCCATGATGACATAGCAGCCTCCAAACCCACGTTGAAAAATGCAGGACTGAGCACATCACCTGTTGGTCTGATTGTGGTATAATCTCGCCAACAAAGTAATGTACGCACCAGGCATACCTTGCTCACGCAGGTCTCTGAACAATGATTCGTGCTCAATCTTATCAAATGCGTTTCTGAAATTCAAACTTGCCATCCAGAAACTTAGGTCCCATTCCAATGATTTTTCGAGCAAAAGTTTCAACATTTTCAACGCATGTTAAACAGATAAAGCGGGACGGAATTTGAACTACATCCTGAACCAAAGTATATCCTGAACAGTCCTGAACTAACCCGAAAGAAATTAAATGAAATTGAACCAAATCCAGAATAAACCGGGCCTAGGTCCAAAGAAACACGAAACCAATCTGCAACAAACCTTCCACGAACCCTCGATAAACCGCAAAATAACTCCAAAGACGCGAACTCTTTGATAAAATCGAACGTATTTAGACCTAACACCGCTGTGCCCTAACCGACATCCTGCATGTTCACGAGGTCCACATTGTGCATTAAACACACCCTAAGCCGACTTTAAACCAATCCAAAAAAATTCCTCAGAGGACCCCATGCCGGCGCTAAATAACGGCTCAAACTGACTTCAAACCCACCCTCTAGAATCTTACGCCAACCCAAGTGGAATCATATTCGGGATACTTGCTCCAAGTGGAAAACCGGACCAAATACTTTTTTTGGTATGTTTGTTCCTCACCTGCCGGGCACCTCCTGCCCGCCTCCACAGCAAGGACAGTGCCGGACCTGCACCAGATCCCAATGGGCACTGCCGGACCTCAACCGCCAGCGCCAGATCTCAGTGGGCAGTGCCGGACCTCAACAGCGAGTGGCAGATGTCATAGAATGCCACAAAGAATGCCAGATAGAACGTCCCATAGCGACCAGGCATTATTTGGGAGTTGTTTTAAGCCAACCCTTGGTTTCTTCCCCTCGGTTTGAAAGGTTAGTGATTCAGCCGTACACGCGACATTGGATTCAGCCATGCACGCGGAATTTGACTCGGCTGTACACGCGAAATCAACTCAGCCATTCACGCGAATTCAAGTCAGCCAGACACGCGAAGTGTATCTCAGCCATACACGCGACAAGACAATGTTTTGGCCATAGTTTCGATGAGCACATGTTTGCAGTGTGTTACAATTACAATATGAGCAGATGATCTTGAGTGCATGCATGTGCAGCGCTAGGGAACTGTCGTTCATGTGCGCGCAGATTTCATGCTAGCGTTACAGGGGTTTATCTTGCACTTGGAAATGTACTTAGACTTGTTGTATCATAGTAGATCGTATGTTTCACATGCGTAGGTACTGCTGCATGAGCCAAAGCTTTTAGTGCCTACGCAAAGAGAAGAGTACTTTGATGCGCGCACGCGTACTAGAAGTAATGCATAGGCAGAGGGCTTGCAGGCAGCGACCGCGTGCGTGCAACAGTATGACGTCGTATCTGGCAACTGTAGAACGCGTGCGCATACTCCTGCTACTGTGGTATGTGCACTACAGTACCAAGAGTATGCAAGAGTTGTATTAGTGTAGGCAAATCGCTGAGATATGTTGAGATAACATATTTTCAATATCTTCGTAGCGATGTTGAGGGTGCACTGCCTGAGACGACAGGCGATCAAGGTGCAGCGCTTTTGTGCGTGCAGAGGAACATGAACGCTTTTGTCCCTCCCCCCGCCCCTGCCCAAGACTATTGCTTCAGATGAGAGGCGCTCAAGGCAGTGCTTTTGTGTGTGTGTGCAGAGGAACATGAACGCTTTTGTGCCCCCCCGCCCCCTGCCCAAGACTATGTTCAGGGTGTGCTGCTTCCGATGACAGGCGATCAAGGTGCAGCGCTTTTGTGTGTGCAGAGGAACATGAACGCTTTTGTCCTTCCCCCGCCGCCCCTGCCCAAGACTATTGCTTCAGATGAGAGGCGCTCAAGGTGCAGTGCTTTTGTGTGTGTGCGTGTGTGCGCGCAGAGGAACATGAACGCTTTTGTCCCCCCCCTGCCCCTGCCCAAGACTATGTTCAGGATGCACATGGGCAGATGACAGGCGATGAAGGCGCAGTGCAGGGCGCAATGCTGCAGGGTGTCTTAGTGGCTAGTGTGTGGTTCAGGCCTAAGTGTGTGTATGGCTGAGTCCGTTTTGTGTGCGCAGATGAGTTGTATTTGTGTGTGTGACGGAGTTAGATCTGTGTGTGTGGCTGAGTTAGATCTGTGTGCGTGGCTGAGTTGGATCTGTGTGCGTGGCTGAGTTTTGGCTGTGTGCGCCGCTGAGTTGGATCTGTGATGCATACGTGTTGAAAGCAGTCATGGTATGGATCACGCGCCTAGGATGCAACAAGGTACTCCTGCAACATGACCCGGAGGAACCATTGCGTGCATTGTTGGAACAAGTGCAGCAAAAATTGGGAACAGACAAGTTACAACTGAGGGCCAGCCCACGTTACAGTCACCAAAACCAAGGAGGCGTGGAAGGCATGAATCGGATGATGGCTGGTATGTTGCGAACATGGTTGTGCGCTCTTCGGGAAAAGCACCCGTGTCCAAACCAGCCGTTGGAAATCAATCGCATCATCGTGCCGTGGTTGTGCAAATGGGTTGCTTTTGTAGGGGCTAGGTATCACATCAAAAGTGACAACGTGACCGCATACAAAATCGTCACCGGTTGCGAGTATACGTCGCCAATCGTGCAATTTGGTGAAGTAGTCATGTGTAAGGTGCCCAATGTAAAGTCTGCAAACCCCGTTGGTTCAAAGGAATTTTCGCTGGCAGAACCGAAGCCGATGATTCAGCAATTGTCCTCACCAACGCTGGTGCGATGACAGTCCGGTCTATCCGTCGACTGCCGCAACCTGAGCAACACGATGTGCAATTGCTGGACGACGCGCGCGGGTTGTCGTGGGCCTTAACAGCGGGAACACGCGCCAAAATCAAAACGGAAACAAACCAATTTGCACCAATGCTACCCCCAACTGCCACGTCCGACGGACACCGCGATGACGACAGCAATGTGGGTGATAGCGACCCAAGTGCAAATTCAACATCGGAAACGAACCCAACGACGACCACGCGATCGTGATTATGCCATATTATGCCTAGCCAAGAGTTGAACATGCGATTGGCAGCTGAAAATGTTTCAGTCCCCGGTTCCGTCGTACCAACTCCAACAACACCAATGTTGACTCCCCAAGGGATGACGCCGCCCGAGCCAATAAGTCCACCCGGCATGACACCGCCAGTCACTCCGCTTGAAATCCCGTTGAGTGATGGCGGAAGCCAACATGAGCAGATTGAGGGCGAACCAACTGCATCTCTCATTGCCATGCCATTAACCAAACGTGACATAGGATAAATAGGTGACGCACCACGGGCGCCCACACAAGGTGCGGGTGGAAGTGAATCCCCGACGAAAACCTAAAGGATTGGGACAATCACAGCCGCACTTGGAAAAATCGAGGACTGGGCGCGCAGTGGCGCTTGGGAGAACAAAATTGCACCCGTATTGGATCTATTGGACACCCAACTCGACCCAAAAAAACGTCGAGAAGGCAAGGGAAGTGCAAATGGCAACTTTGGTTGAAAAGAGTTTGCCGTTCCAAGGCTCAAACGCGAAATGTCCCGCAAATCGAAACAGTTCCATTACAAATGGGTGGATGAAATCAAAAGAGGCGCGTACTGCAGCAGGTTCACATGTGTGAACATAAAAGTGCAAGTACACGCGAGAAGAACTCGAGGAGGAAACCAACACCTTGGCACCAACACCGTACGAAGAGTCCCGCGTTTTGCTCGAATTGACGTGTTTGCAAAAGGGTTGGCACACAAGGCCAGGTGACGTCAGGAGCGTTCACATCCGAATGCCGCCGGAATACCAGCCACATTTCCAAGCATGGCTACAACAACAATCGCCTGAAGTGCAAGCAAAGTTCGACGGAGTAGATTAGTACAAGGAGTTTGTGTTGGAGTTAGTTGGTAACCTGTATGGATGCCGACCGGCTGGGAACAGCTACCGCAAAGAGTTCGAACAAGTAGTTACTGAGAAAATGGCCTCGAAAGGCTACCAGTTCCAAAGGGGCAAGCGCGACCCAACTGTGCACACCCGTATCAAAACCGGTGTAACCATCCTCCACCATGTTGATGATCTGCGTGTAAGAACCGCACATGTTGATCTGGAGTTCCTGTTGTCCGAGCAAGTTTTAGGCGAATTCCTGGACATGAAGGTAGGTAAGGTAGAAGCACCCGGAACGAAGGTAAATGTGTCAGGTACCCTTAGTTGTGGAAGTCAAAGCGTTTCAATGAAATGTGCGTCCTAGGTGGGGGAGAAATTTCTGGAAATCGGTGCGATGTTGCGTCCAGTTGGTGTTTATCGTGCTTGTGTTTTCTTCAATTATTGATGGTTTATCGTGAGTTTTTCATGGATACCATGTAGATGGTTGTAGCTATTCCCTTGTGTTTTGGGAGTTTTGTACATCACTTGTGGCTCGCTCTGTTGTGCAAGATTCACACAAACACCGACGAATACTGGGTCGATGTTATAACAAGTGCCTATGGGGAAAGGCCCGCATGGGCAGCGCCTATCACTTTAACTTACTGATGTTTTTTTTGGTTTCGCATAGGCACACGACGCTTACCTGTCATATTTTTTTGGGTTTACCCACTATACTCCCAAAGATGAAAGTCGTGGCAATTGTATACTTGTTTGCCAAGCTTGCGCCCCTTTGTCTCCCCTCTGTCTCCCTTACTCGCCCTTTGTCTCCTCTTCTCTCTCCTTGCTCTTGCCTGCAGCTGCTGCTTGGCTTGGTTTCCCCTTCTGCTCCACCGCTGAAAGCTCTTGAGTTTAACTGTTCTGAAAAGAATGCGGGAGCGTGTGGCTACCAAAGAGTTTGTCAGGAGACTTAGGGGGTCAGTCTCCCAAAATCTGATTTCGGACCTCGTTTGGACCTCGTTTGCACCTCGTTCGGACCTCGTTAAAATTGCAGCCAGCCAAAACCCAGCCCGGAGTGCAATAGTTTGCTGCTTGGTCTGCTGCTGCTGCTGTTGTTGTTGCTTGTGTTGCTGCTTCTGGGAAAGGCGCGGTTTTCGGGCAGGGAAACCAGAGATTTGTGAAAGGGCTGGAAGTTTTTGCCTGCCTCAGAATTAGTCCTTTTTGACCGTCGGTGTGCCAATAGGATTTCCACCTGGCGGAAGATTAGTGATGTCTGGCGTAAGCGGTGTGCCATACGGCTGGCGCAAGTATGCGCAAGTTCTAGTAAATGGCGTAGGTATCAATGTGCATGTTTGGATAAGCGTCCACATGGTGTTTAACATCCGTGGATATATATGTTTAAGATTGTGGGACACAACTGTGCACACGCGTCCTGATGGGGATTTGGAACATTTGGAAATAGAAAAGTGCGCTGCCAGGGATCTAAAAATAACACTTCTACATAGTGCGCCCCATGGTGTTTTAGACCTGGTTGCATTGACTTGTTTGATTTCCTGAATGCGCGGCGTCCCATGCAGCTTTTACCTCCGTTCCACATGTGCACTGACTTCCACGTCCCAGAGTAGGGCAAAAGTACGCACCCAAGCTGCATTCTTTACCCTGCCTGAGGACAAAATAGGACAAACACCGAGACAACATCCTCACACCTCGACCTCTGGCACGCCAAGCCGTCAAAGGTTGCAGGAAAGAAAATTCCCCGAACTGAATGCAACACAAAACCTGCAGATGAACATCCAGCCGTGCTGCACCCAAAATGTGTAGGAAACGCAATCTACCTCAGCATCGATCGGAGGGACATCCGTTTCGAAGTAAAAGAATTAGCTCGACACATGCGCGATCCTGGTGAAGTAGATTGGGAAGATCTCCTGACCCCAGGACGCTATCTCCTTCACAAACCGGTCCTTGCAAGAGTTGTCACGTTGAATCCCGAAAGTAAAGCCTCCGGCATCTTGACCGTGGATGGCTTTACGGATTCCGATTGGGCATGTTGCCTCAACACACGTAGGTCCAATGATTGCCGAGACACGAACTTTGAGCCGAGGGGCGCGGGATATCATGTTCATCAAACAACTTGGTGAAGAGGATTTTGGTTTCAAAATGGCCGTACCTCGTGTTTGGACCGATGCCAGCACCGCATTGCAAACAGCAAAGCGTTTGCGCGCAGGCTCCCGGATGCGTCACATCGATGTAGCTGCGCTGTACGTCCAAGAGTTGGTGTACCAAAAACAGTTGAACGTGGGCAAGGTATCTGGGACAGCAAACCTCCCCAATTGTCCCACAAAGCATTTGGATGCCAAATTGAAGGGCGAATGCTTTGAAGATTTAGGCATGGTTAGACATCACTAGTTCAGATTGGCAGCCGTTGATTGAAGCCGCTGAACAAATTGAACTCGTAGCAGCCTTGTTGTCCCAACGCCCAAAATCGAAGCGAACACACCGTGGAAACCAAATTTCGCAATCGCCGCTGATGCGCTCCAAATTTGCATCTTACAATCGTTGGCCGGAGTGTCCACAGCAAAGCCCCAGGTTACGACTTCACTCAGGCATTGCCTTGGAGTGATGGTATTCAAAACTCAGGCCCAGGCTTTGGAGTTGCGCGTTGTCCGTAGTGCAGGCGTGTGCAGTAAGTCCCAACCTTTAAGGGGCATGCGAGCGTTTGTAGAGGTTTCCAGGTCAAACAGGTAAAGGTTGTAACTTACAATTTTTTATGTTTCACACACGTCTTCTTCTCACCTAGTTCGTAGCTCAACATGTGCTACCGCAACGTTTCAGGATCTGTGTTAAAAGAGTGAACCCAATACGTCCCCCTATTGCGTCACCCCGCGCGCAGTGTCGCACGCTGAAATTGAGGTGAGAACTGCAGCATTACCAACCGTTTCCTAAATTTCGACCACGATGGGATGATCCAACTGCTGCGCCTTACACCTTCACTGGTGTGAAGTGGAAAATTGATGGCAGTTACGATGTTGGCTCATTTTATCAATGGCACAGGCAGCAATTGTAGCAGCAGGTGGATGGGCACAGTTGCCAGCTCCGCCACGTGCCACAAAATTGATGCATACATCCAAGGTGACGTATTACTGGTTTTGCCAGCATTCATCATCGCAGTGGTCATGTGGGTGGGCAGTTTTGTTTGACCAGAAGCAATCCCTAACAAAGCATGTCCGGCAAGCGAAACGATGTGCTTTAGCGCAGACCATTGCTGGTCAGAAACTTCACTTCCCAGACTTTCAAGTGCTCAGTCGCTGCATGCTGCAATCTTTTACGGTGCAGGATTGAACACTGGTGGAACGAATCCATTTCTCTCAATGCGCACATCGCTTTTTGTTGCCATCGTGATTGTGATTAGATGTGTGTTGCATTACACTGCGTCTGTGATATCCGTGTGCAAGTATCTGTGCTCGATTGTGGGTGATGTGTTCGCAACGAATCCAGCTGGCAGGCTTGATCTTGTGTTGACAGCTTCTTTTTTGGGAGATTCCGTAAGAAGACGGCTTCAGTTTCCAAGGGCTAAGGGAACGTACTTGTAGCCGCATGCAACATCATTGGAGACGCCATTATAATTCACTTTTAGGGCCTGCACTGCCGTAACCTATCCCCCGCATAGCTGATCCTGTTTATTTTTATGATCCTCCACCACGCGCTGCCCACCTGCAAGCCAAATTGCACGTCATGCCCCCCGTCTTTGTCAGAGCCATCCGGATTCTGAGTGCAAAACGTTGCGCGCAAATTGCGGCATAGTCATCCCAGATCCAAACCCCACAAAACCAGCCAGCACCCGCATAACCACCACCAGTCCGAACGACGTCAGAATTTAGCCCGGGCTTTTGCATGGGCTAAAGTTGGGTCATGAGGGGCTGCACCCTGTAAGATCCCTCTGTCAAGGATATGTAAGTCAGGATTAGGGTGGGCGGGCCTGGGCAAATCCTTTCGTCACACGCGCTACATAGGATATGCGGAAGTGGACACATTTCTAAATTGCAGGGTGGTATGTGAAAAATAACTGGAACAGAAAATGCCCTTGCCATTGAATTATGTCAGTTGATGCTATGGTTTATGTTTGGGATTTGGGATGAAGTCCGGCAACATTGGTAAAATATGATTCTCGGGAACTTGGGTTTATGGAGGTTGCTTCAAATTTCCCCGTTGCGCACCTGATCTTCTAAGAGCTAGGGTTTTCCTTTGTTGAAACTATTCTAGAAGATGTCGCGTAACATACAAGGAATAAGGTTCAGGACGGGAAACGCGTCGGGGGTAGGCCGACCCGGACCGGACGATATGATTGGATTGTGAGCAATGTTTTTTTGGGTTTGAAGAGGGCATCATATTCTTCAGGGCGGTCATTTTCATTCTGATGTTCGGAGTTTGCATGAAACCCAGAGCATTCAGAAAATCAAAATTGTGGAGTTGTACGTTTGGAAACCATCGCCGGGTTAAGATTGCCTGGGGGCACCTGACTTTGCTAAAGCCGTGTTTTTGAACATTGCCCTTTTTTGTCTTGGCATTGTCACCACCATCACCGCCATCTTCTTCTTCTTCATCATCATCATCATCATGACCATCACCACCACCATCGTCATCACCCTCATCACGATCACCATCACCATCACCATCACCGTTTTGTTCACCATCACCATCATTGAACCATCACCACCATCATCATGACCATCGTGATCATCGAACGGCGACATTTGTGTGAAGGCAAACGGTAATTGTAAAAATATATTTGCACCAAGTGTGTGTGACCAATGGGTCGATGGCATATCTTGCGTTCTTCCATGCCAGCAGGAATCAACATTTACATATTTTAAATATTACATATATTAAAATTTGGTAAGATCCATGTCTCGTCGGCGGGTAATTGGGAAACGGTATTTTGACAACGGGTGGGTTGTATTGATGCACTTGCTCGATTCTGTGCGTTTTTCGCCCGTCCGAAGCATCCCAATCTTTATGTGCAGTTGTTTCGGCCCGACCGGCCTGCATACGTCACTCATGCCACATGCGGTCGGGATCACGCTTGAACATGTTTGCTGACGGGATCCGCGGCGCTGTTTGTCCCAGATTTCGTATTAAATCATTGCTGGTGTGTGCATACCTTCCAATACTTTTGTTTAGTTGCGCATGGCGTAAACAATGAACGCATATTCACCTCCAACCATCTTCAACCACATCAAACACCGGCATTACTCAGAGGAACATGTGCTACCAAAGTTCCAGTAATATGACATGTTATTGCAGAAAATCAAGGAACCACTTGCCCGGCGGATGGCATCAAACCGTGTTGGTCTTACAGCCGCACTTTATGGCGTCTCGGCCCGCATTCTTGGAAGATATTGATGGGGCCTGATTCACATTGAAAACCGCTTCCACTTCAGAACTAGCCCGCGTTGACACAGGACGACGAAACAATCCCCAGCAACTCGCTGGGATCCGTCCTCAACAAGGGCTACGAAAGGCAGCCCGCAGGGTGGGACGCTGGGAAAAAAATTGCCACGGACATAGGGGATGTTCGCATTGGGTTTGATCATGCGCAGGCAATTCAAATCTTCACGGGTTCCGATTCGAATGATTATGACGGTCCTTATACATGCGGGTGGGATGACCGAAGATGCGAAGTAGCAGCCTGTGACGAAGAGCTCCGCAAGTGTGAAGGACAACCATGTGTTGTAACTTGGCACCCGTGAATCACGTTGTTTTTGATGTGTTTCCACGCAGAAGCAGGGCTGTGCCCAGCCAGGTTTTACACCCAGAGCGATGGAGGAGATATGTGTGTCAGACGACATCCGAATGGGTGCTTTGGCCATTGATTTGTGGCATGGCTGGCGTGTTTTGAGAAGATGTGCGCTATCCATACAAATTTTGCAAAATTATTTTTTTGGTGGACCGGGGGCATAATTTGTTTGTTCTTCTTCATCATTGTCCGCAGTCAAGCCGCGCAAGGGCGAATGCAATTGTTAATTTTTTTCGGGCTGTCACTTTGGTTCGGTCCACTGCTCAATCCGGTTGCCCATGGTCTGGTGTTCCAGCCTGCATGGCATGGTGGCGTTTTTGCCGCACAATGCCGTACAGAATACTTTTACAAGACAATGTCTGGTAGCATGCTTCAGGGGATTGGGTCAAAACATGGAAAAAATCAGTACCAAGTACCAACATGGGTTAAACAACAGAAGACGACCAAAAACCCCTTAGTAGTGCTTCCCAAAATTGAATTATAAGAAAATTTCAGATACATCCCCATATCTTATGATATTTCACGGCGAAAACATGATTTCTCGTGGACCCCTTAAAGCAATCTGTGAACATACGTAATTATTTAGGGATGTGGTTTGTTCCTGCCCCGAGGTTGTTTGTGATAAGTTTGGCACCATCGCATCCGCTGCTCGCGCCTGCAGCGCCCAAAGTCACACAGGCCGATGCTGTGAATTTGGCAAAGCGGAAGCGACGTCTGGTGTTTTCAAACATTCAAAGTGTGGGGCCTTCAAAATTATGAGAGCAAATCAAGCAAATCAAGCAAATCCACCATTTGCCCAACATCATCCAAAATATCTCAAATCATCAATGAATCATCCAAAAATCAACCAAGAATCATCCAGAACCATTCGTCAAATTCTTGAAGATCATCCGACATCATGCAACCCATCATTTCATTTTTGTTGTCATCGGATTGTGGCAGGGAAACCAATGGGTTTTCGATGGCAAAACCATCGCCAGGTGACCTTTGGAGCCGACCTGGCAGAGAATGAGGCGACAAAAAAAATGGTTTTGTCACATGGGATTATCACATTGCATGTAAAACATAGTATGTAATTAATGTACCTAAGGTGGTGCGAATTCAGGACTGCTTTGATTTTGAATTTGCCATGTGCCATGTGCTGAACATTGGGATCGTTGCGTGATTTGATGTCGTTTCTTTCCACCAAAACAAAATGAGTTGCATATATAGTGCCTGTATTGTGCCGTTTTTTGCGTGCCAAGTGGTGTGAGGCTTACGGCAAGCGCTGCCGGGCCGGGAGCCTGTTGATGTCTCTTTGTTTTGTTGCCAGGGGAAGTGGAAGCGCACATAGCGTTTTTGGCCATTGAAGACTCAAGGCAAACCCCCCAGTGGCTGTTCTGACAAACTTGCGGACTTTCCAAACCCAGCACTGCCCCCAATCGCCGACAAATTGTGAAAATTGATCCATGACATTGGTCATCATGTATGGGTGGCAAAAGCTCCAACCTGCCGGTTGCAGCAGTTTGCAGCACCGCAGGGAGGGCACATCATGGCATCCTGATCCCCACAAGAAAGGAAAATCAACCACCATTAAAGCTTACCAAATACAACTCAACAAACAACATAGAACAACTTAGTAACTATAGATGCATAAAATCTGGGTAGTTGCATTTTTCTCGAGAGCGTCTGAGCGAAGGGTTCTTCTAATAGTGGGGGTTTGTTATTACATCTTCACGTCTTCAAATCGTCACATCTGCACATCTTCACACATCTTCTCTCTCGTTCTCTCTTCTTCACATCTTCTCATTTTCTCATCTTCACATCTCACATCTGCACATCTTCACATTTTTTTTTTTTCTCTCTCTCTCTCTCTCTCCCTCTCCCTCTCTAGAGAGAGAAACGTAGAGAGAAGAGAAGCGGAGAAGGAGAGAGAAAGAGAGAGAGAGAGAGGAAAAAGGGAACGGGAAAGAGAAAGAGAAGGGAGAAGGAGAAGGAGACAAGGGAGAGAGAAAATGGAGAAAAAGAGAAAAGAGAATAAAGAGAAAAGAGGAAAGCGAAAACAGAGTCAACAAGCGAAAATAGAAGGACGAAAGGGAAAGAGAACAGAGGAAATCGAAGTACTCAGTGAGCCGGTATACACTAGACCGATACTATAGCTCCCTTACGTGAGAGGAGAGAAGGGGAGAAAGAGAGAGAGAGAAAGAAAGCGAGAGCACGGATACTATACATAGTCTTCTATTGCTTAGAGAGTTCGCGATGATTTGCGACTCTTTCTCTATCGTTCTCTCTCTTTTCTTCTCTTTCTCTCTCTTTCTCTCTCTTTCTCTCTCTTGCTCTCTCTTTCTCTCTCTTTCTCTCTCTTTCTCTCTCTTTCTCTCTCTCTTTCTCTCTCTTTCTCTCTCTTTCTCTCTCTTTCTCTCTCTTTCTCTCTTTTTCTCTCTCTCGTGCCCTCTTGCGCCCTCTTGCGCCCTCTTGCGCCCTCTTGCCCTCTTGCCCTCTGTCACGGCCTCTCTATTTTTTTCTTTTCTCTCTTAAGGCCGCGGGCGGTGCTGACGAGGCGCCACGAAATGGCAACCGTTTCGCACGAAATGAAGTTCGATCGTCAAAAACTGAGGCAAAATTGCGATTCTACATTCTCCGCAGAAACCCTTTCGCACGGAAAGAGGTTCGAGTGTCAAAAACTGAGATAAAATTATGTAAAATTGCGATTTTACATTCTCTGGGGCATGAGGTTCGAGTGTCAAAAACTGATGTTTTTTTGCGAGTTTGGTTGGTCCGGCGGCAACCCTTTTGCACGAAATGAGGTTCGAGTGCCAAAAGCTGAATGTTTTTGGCGAATTTGGTTGGTCCGGCGGAAACCGTTTCGCACGACCGATCGTTTTTTGCGACGAGGCTTAGAAGTCAGTGTGTGCCAAAGGGTCTGTGTGCAAAAGCTTCTGTGTGTAAAAGTGTCTGTGTGTAAACAACTTCTGTGTGTAAAAGCGTCTGTGTTAAAAAACTGTTGTGTGTAAAAGCTTCTGTGTGTAAAAGTGTCTGTGTGTAAAAGCTTCTGTGTGTAAAAACGTCTGTGTGTAAAAGTGTTTGTGTGTAAAAGCGTTTGTGTGTAAAAGCGTGTGTGTAAAAGCGTTCGTGTGTAAAAGCGTTCGTGTGTAAAAGCGTTCGTGTGTAAAAGCGTGTTGGTTTCTAAAAGTGTTTGTGCCTAGAAGTTGAGGAGGAGGAGGATGAGGAAGCGGAAGAGGAAGAGGATGAGGATGATGATGGTGATGATGATGATGAGGAGGAGGAGGAGGGGGAGGAGCAGGGGGAGGATGCGGATGAGGATGAGGAGGAGAATGAGGATGAGGAAGAGGATGAGGAGGAAGATGAGGATGATGGGGACGAGGATGAGGATGGTGATGATGGTGACGATGGTGACGATGGTGATGATGATGATGATGATGATGATGATGATGATGATGATGATGATGATGATGATGATGTGCGCGTGTGTGTGTGTGTGAAATCACACTTGTGTGTGACGCATGTTTGTATGTATCAGCATGCTTGTAAGTAAAATTGTCTGTCTCAATTCTTCTTCCTGTGTCTGCTTCATTTCATCTTTCGCTTCTTTCTCCTACAATTTCTTCATACGTACTTACTTTTCACAACATGTCTGCACCATGTCTCATCATTGACGTTTCATGCTATTAGATCTTCATATTTATACCTCTTACTATGCTCCTGTACGCTCTCGGGCCATCCGTCGTCTAATTCTCATTTTTTATTCAGGGCGGTGCCAACGTCGGCCTTCGGACCGTTCTGGCGGAGGTGAGTTCTGAGGCCCCCAAATGGGCAACGTGGGATCCACTTAAGAAAACCCGCGTGGGAAGCTTATGGGACCGGGGGTGCCATCATTATCATTGGGACCCTATAAATTCCATGATATTTATGAAACAAATACGCGCGAACTAAAAGGGTCAATTGGATATCATAAGTTCATAAATGGCTCCAGTTTCACCCCTGGTGCGGATGCAGGGACCCTCCTGTCGATTGGCAGGCAGAAAACTACAACATTTGCTGCCCCATTGAGGCAACCGATTGGTGATGGGTATCAACAGAAGTGGCGATACTGACCATAAAAAATAAAAAATCCATTTACACCTGGTAAACTTAAAATCATTATAACAGGGATGAGTGCCCAAACACGGGCATGTAACTGATATAATGGGATCACCTGGCTGGATAGGTCAAGCATCAAACACGGGAAAATAACACGAAAAAACATATGGGATAGGCAATTGGATCCTGACATTTGTTTTCCCACCTTGATGTGACATACATGACATGTTTTTTTTTTGTTGGGTGGTAGTGTGCCTAAGATGAGCCACGGGCACAGATGCTGGTTGGTTTTGATAAGAAGGAAACATGCAGACATAGTTCTGAATGGGGTTTCCTGTGCGGAAATTCACGTATGCAGAGAGCAGGGGGGATCCAGTTGCCGTAGGTTCGCACATGGTATTTCATTTGTTTTCCCGCGCCTTGGATCGAGGCCCGTTTGGTGGAATTGAACGCTTTGTTGCAGGAGGACTTCCGGGTCAACCAATTTGTTGGAGTCTGAAATTGGTGCGAATCATTCTGAGTGGTTGGAGGTTTGGAATGATGTTGATTTTTGGTTATTTGTTATAAATTAAAAGACACAAATGTACAATCTTAAGGCCAAACATATCATGATACACTTACATTCTTTTCATTAGCGACATCTCCCTCTTGCGGGTTTCATTTACATCCTAGGGGTCCCCAAAGTAGAAAATTAGGGACCTTATTTTGCCGGCGACTTGCTCTTGCTTTTAGATCCACAAGCACACCTACAGCTATACCTATACCAATATCAATTTATACATCTACATCCATATTTACACCGTATCTATATTTACATCATTTTACATCTACATCTATATTTATTTGCATTTGTATCAACATCTATATCAACACCTCTACGTTGAAAACTCACATACATGCGTGCTTAACCCACTATAAACGTAACTTATTTTCCTAGACCAGCCAGGTCTTCCACATCTTCCCTGGGGTAAACATATAAAAAGATACAGAACATCACCAATTTCGTAGCAAATTCATCCATGTTAGTAGGCCATTTTCCATCTTGAGGTTTCCAGAAATGGGGGTACCCCCAAATCATCAACTTCAAAAATTGATTTTCCATGAATCATCCAGCTACTGGGGTACCAGCATTTATGGAACCCCCCATGTCTATGACCGTCGTGGTTTTCCAGGACCCGCAGCTGCTGCAGCGGGCTCCCGAGGACGAGGGCTTCCTGGCGATTCTCCAAGCGCGTCGGCCGCAGGACCCGCAGAGACCCGCAGGGACCCGCAGGGCGGCGGTGTTTTGTGGATCGAACTATAGAAACATAGTGTATGTATATACATATATTATTATAAATAGAATCTTAGTGGTTTTTATAGAAACATGTTTTAAAAAATATTACTGGGCAATTGTATAATATAGGGTATACATCTTATTTTTTCTAGGTTGTTTGTTTTCGATTGATCTTGGTGGTGCGAATTTTGGACATGCGTTCAAACGTACCTACGTACAGAACAAAAAACAGAGAGTGCAGGTTTACTTCAGGGTTTTCACCATGGGTTCACTCAGGGTTGCACTAGACATGGTGCGTCACAAGGACACCCAGCGCATCCTTCAGAAACTGTTGGATGAATCCAGCCCGATGCCTCCAGCTGGTGAGCTGTGACGGGACCAGAACGGGATCTGCCGGGATCTTCCAGCAGTAAAAATGGGGTAATTTCCATGCGTTATAAATGCAGGCAAAAAATGGTATCGCGTCCATCATTGAAAGAGGCCTGTGATTTACCAAAAGCACAGGGAGCTGTAGTGATGAAACACGACGATGTGAATGGTTCTGCAGCTGCTTCGAATCTGGAGCTGTACCCCCAGAAGCATGGTTCTTCATGTTGCATTCATAAAGATACAATGTTACTGCAGCCAGCATTCCCGTGCGGAATTTCCACAAGGATTTTGGCTATGGCTGAACATCAGCACAACCGGATTTTGTTTCAAAACCCCCTTTGTTTCAGCAGGGATGGACATCCGAGGCTACTCATGTCTGCAGTCATCAGGAACTGCCTCAATCTGTAGGCCACTGGCGGGCCGGAAAGGGGGTCTCGGGGTCCGCTGGGGACCGCGAAGGTATCTGACTTCCACCCCACCAGCTTTTTGATGGCTAAGATATGCTTGCTTCCTTTGGTTTCCAGCCACTAGCTGTCATTTTTTGGGATGGGAATGACCTGAACTTTCAGTTGCGTCAATACCTATGATTGTGTACTATATCATATGAAATCGGTGGATTAAGATCCATTTGCCAGCGATCTATTGGTGCAAGCACGACGCTGCCAGGGCTTTTGAAGGTTTTTGATCCATAGCTATATGTTGAATAGCTAAGTCATCTATCAAGGGCTATTCTTTCACCATGACGCTGGAGGGCAAACTGTTTTTTTTGTACGCTGCTTCCATTTTACCCCTGTTCCCATGCCAAGTTGGCAACTTTCCATCACCCCTTCGCCGCCCTGGAAATGGCCACTCTACTTTGCCGTTGTGTTGGTTGACAGTTTCACATTGATTCCGGGACACTTTTGCCAGTTTCATTGCTCAAGTGTGATTGGGCTCCACGTTGACCGCAATGATATCGCAATGATACTACATGGGTGCGACACTGGTATAACTTCTATGCTGATGCGTTTGAAGACCCCGAATTTGCTTTGGTGTCCATAGCCTGGAAGGCTACCTTTCCACCCCGCATGCGTCAACGGAGGTCTGCAGCGGGACCTGCATGGGCGCCAGAAATGGCAGAAAAAAGGGATGTGTTCGGATGAACTGGGTAAGCTGCATCTAGGAAATTTGAGATGGAGGTTGAGGAAATGGTGTTGCAATATATATATATATGGATCCCAAATGATCCCAAATGATCCCAAATGATCCCAAAGTAATTACTCTGTGTTTGGGCCAACTCACGTCACGCACTCGGAATCGTTGCTTGGGGATGTGGGTCTTATGATAGGGCAAACATGGGATGGTCAGTACATCGTCAGCACTACAAAAACATCACCTCCATTTGTGGGGTCCATAATAGTGACCTTGACCCATATGGATCAAGCTGCTATCCACTTGAGAAGCAGGCCTCTTAGATATTCTTAGATGAGCCAATGGGATAGCAACAAGATCGATGATATTCAATTACCGGTATTTGTTTCCTATCCCCAGGCTGCCCAGGGATTGAAGGTCGACTTCCGAAGTTTGGCCCAAACCCATTGGTCCACCCAAGCCTTGGCCTGTGTTTTGCGCAGCCCCTTGGGCCCTTGGCCGGACGTTGTGTGACGTTTTGTGGCTATGAGCTATCACCCTCCGGCCAAGCAAGCAATTGAACTTGAATTCTCCCGAATTGAATTTGGATTACACATAATCTCCACAAGAGGCGTTTAGGCTGGGATGATGTGGCACAGGTAGCCAGCGCATTTTTTCATGTAGAGGTACGGGTAGCCAGCGCGACCTGCCACGTTGGAGTCCAGCTTTTTGTTGGGTTGGTGCATGGGAGAACATGCAGGAAACCATGGCTTTCTTTTACAGCAGATAACCAGAAATGGTATCGTGAATCCATGGGCGATTCCAAAGACAAAAAGGTGTCCCCAAACACCTGCAGTGCTGTTTTTTTTGGACATGTGACCGGCCCTTCCAGCAACATGATCCATACATGTTCCAATATGACATCTCAAAGTTCGCAAAATCGAGGAAATTCTATGAAATTCTCTAATAAAGCCTTTCCCCCCTGATATTCAACACTCCCCAGAAACCACGGTTTAATAGGGAATGGTGTTGCCTAAAATCATCAGCTGGCCGCTCCTCCTCCTCGTGCATGCCCAGATGCATGGAGTAAAGATATGAAGTGCGCCCTGCGAAGCGATCGTGGGCCACAGGTGCGCTGAGTGCTCTCAGCTGATCCTCCGAACCGCCAAAAATGCAAAAACACATGCACAAAAGACATATAAGACATGAGTTATGAGAGAAAAATCTTCCAGACACGGTTTGTTTCCGTTGCTAACGTTAGCTTTCAGGGGGTAGAACGACAGATTTTCCCAGTGATCTTGACCATGTTTCATCCCTGGGCCTTGCAGGAGAGACATCGTTAGTTGTTCCCATGTGGTTCGTTGTGCTGACTTCTGTCGTCAGCTCAGGGCTGTTTGGGCTTTTCATGCGGATTGTTTTTTTTTTGCCGGTTGGCATAGTCCATTTGGATGATACGTCTTTACAATCTTTGTGGGTCTCTCTCTCTCTCTCTGTGTCTACATGCATGTCATTTATACATATATTCTCAACCTTCGCACGCATATATCGGCAATGATTAGCGTGTATGTGACTATTTGAATGAAATCTCCCCATGATTGTTTGTGGTTCCGTCTATCAATTTTTCCACTTTCCCACATGGATAGGTTATCACGAAAGCCCTCTTGTCTTAGCAAGATATCGGGGGCTGGAATCTCCAATCGCATGAAACATATGAAACTTCATAGTTAACTACCACCCCCTCTGGCTGGCTTGGCCGTGGCTCAATCCCTTGCGGGGACTCCGTCGGCATTTTTTCCCACTGGCACCACATTCGGCAGCATCAGCATCCTCAGCATCATTGTGTTTTCATGCAAAGCTCCCTGCCAAGCTAGCTTTCGTCCCTTACCCCGGGCCTCAAGTTTTATCAAGATCCAAGGATCATTTAGCAACATTTTTCATCTGGCAATCATTTATCTACATGCCCATCCATATAATCTAACCTAACTGAATCCAACCTAACCCAACCTGAGCTAAGCTAATCTAATCCAGCCTATATTTCTATCTAGAGATAGCAGCCCCCCCAATACAAAAGTCTCAATTCCTACTTATTAGTGAACATAGGAGCAGTTGTGGTTTACCTATATATTTTATTTCCATCAGGATTTAACCTTTATTTCAATCCTGAAAAGAATTAGTGATTTTATCGACATGTCATAATTTTATCTATCAGGAGTTCATTGGATTATCATGATTGATTTTAAAAAACATGTCACAGGTTTAATCTACATTTCATCGATTTCATTGGTTTTACCCTCTGGTTATGACTAGCAGTTCGCCATGGAAGCCATGACCCATAGAAATAGATACTTTACGGTTCTTAAAAATGGTGGATCTTTCCATGGCAAACTGTTAGTCATAACCAGATGGTACATCAATATACCATACCTTATTAAGGTAAACCATCGAACCAAATGGGTAAACCATCTATAAATGGGTATACCAGATGGTACATCAATATACCAAATGGGTAAACCATCTATAAATGGGCCATTTTCCATGGCAAACTGTTAAATAACCAGATGGTAAAACCAATTTTTTCCATCAGAAACTTCTCGATCCCACCAAGGCAGTGGGCCTTTGTGGCACTTCGCACCCCTCAAGGTGGGGGAGCCCCGCGAAACCAGAAGATTTTGGTATCTTCAGTGGGAGATGTGATGCGGATATCTCCAACAAATGGGATATCATTGTGACATAATATAGGTATATATATATATACAATTATATACATATATTATCTATATCTTATTTATCTATATTTATATATATATATATAATCACATATATATATTATATATTATATATATTATATGTATATATGGAGGGATATGGATATCTCCAACAAAGAAAAATATATAATTATGATATCATGGATATTTCCAAGAATTCTGGGTAAATTTCATCCCGACTTCATGTCGCGACCGAAGCCTGGAATGATGGTGAATTGTAGGGGTATGATGGTTAATTATTTAACTTTACCCAGAACAATTGGGATATCATTATGATATCATGGATATCTCCAACAAAAAAGAGATGGATGATCGAACGAACGAAATCGGGTAGATTGAATTCAGTAGAATTGACATAAGATTGCAGGATGACCAGGAGTGGGCTGGGCATGCCCCAAATTGCACCCGAAAATTTGCAACATCAGTGATGACCAAGTCACTTATAAAGGGCAATATCATCGTGCCCAAACCAACACTAGCATTTTGCAATATGGTCAGCAGCTTGTCAAGCGCCGAATCCTTGAAAGCGTGCCATGTTGAGCCAAAAACTGGCCCTTCTGAAAGAAGCACAGGAGATTTCGGTGGGGCACGAGTAGAAACAACACTGAGTCAGTTGAAAGTGGAACCTCCAGCTCACTAGTGTACCTTCTGAATGGTCAGCCACGCCTCTGACATTCAACATGGCACCCAAAACAGCAACCTCTGATGTAGCATAGTAAAATCCCACAGGCACCCGCAACAACCCACATCAGCGCCCAAAACTGTCCAAGAGCCCCAGGCAGCGAACTGGCGGCCAAACATCAAGAGAAGCAAGCGTACACACACACACACACAAATGGTTTCTTTGCTACCTCAAATAGGAATGGTTTGGATTGAAAAAGTCGTAAGCCCGTCTGTGTTCCCAAGGTGCCTTTCTGATCCACAATGTCAACACCGGAATATTGTAACAAACTCTGGTCGGTTCTTAGGGCAGTGCCGCAAAAGAGTGAATTATCCCCAATGATCAACCCCCACAACTTGGGGATGGTTCATCATTGTAGATTTTGCGACTGGTAACCCCATATCAATCAGCCAGGACTTTCCCAGTCCCGGTTTCACAGAGCCACTTTCTTCTGCCGCCATGCGTGCGCTGCATCGCACCGCGAAACGCGCGGCGACAACGCCATGGCGCTGTCAGCGGCGGTGTTTGGCCTCCACGATACCGCAGGAAGTGGTCATCGCCAGTGTAGCGAGGACGCCGATTGGAGCCTTCTGTGGAGGAGCTGAGCGGCTTCGCCCCATTGCCCAGCAATCCCCGTGTCGACTTGGAACTCAACAGAAGTGTCAAACCTCCAGGATGAAATGGCCCCCACGCTAACCTCCAAAACCTATTCAAATCATATCAAGCATATATTCTTATCCAATGGATGAATATCTCATGTCTACAATCTAGTGATTACAGTCTAAACTTACCCATCACCTGGCGATCTACCTAATTATCATCTTCCAACCAATCTATCCATCGATAATCTTTATTGTCCATCCTTGTCAATCTATATCTGTAAATATCTCTAACCCTAACCTTATTTCCATCTGGTCCAATATCAGCCTCAATTTATGTAAATCCAAACTAGATATACTTCAATTGATGCCAATCTATACATATCTACATATACCGATAGCCTATATATATATACATATTTCCCCACCTGCCAGGTGAGGGTTGTTAGATTTTATGTCAGTTGCCTCCTCCTCCTTCTCCTCCTCCTCCTTCTCCTCCTCCTCCGCCTCCTCCTGCCTCGTCCTCCTCTCCTCCTCCTCCTCGTCCTCCTCGTCGTCCTCGTCGTCCTCATCGTCCTCGTCGTCCTTGCTCAACTGCGACCCGCGATCCACAGTGTTCTCTGCCGGACCTCAACCACGACCATCCACGCCCAGTGTTCCCTGCCGGACCTCAACCACGACCATCCACGCCCAATGTTCCCTGCCGGACCCCAACCACGACCATCCTCGCCCAGTGTTCCCTGCCGGACCTCAACCACGACCATCCACGCCCAGTGTTCCCTGCCGGACCTCAACCACGACCATCCGCGCCCAATGTTCCCTGCCGGACCTCATGTAGGAAGATATGGGACAAAGAATGTGCAGAAGAAAGTTAGAAAGAATGTCAGAAAGAATGTCAGAAGATATGCCAGAAGATATGCCAGATAGAATGCCAGATAGAATGCCAGATAATATGCCAGAAGATATGCCAGATAGAATGCCAGATAGAATGCCAGAAGATTTGCCGGATAGAATGCCAGAAAATATGCCAGAAGATATGCCAGATAGATATGTCAGAAGATATGCCAGAAGATATGCCAGAAGATATGCCAGAAGATATGTCAGAATATATGCCAGAAGATATGTCAGATAGAATGCCAGAAGATATGTCAGAATATATGCCAGAAGATATGCCAGATAGAATGCCAGAAGATATGGCAGATAGAGTGCCAGAAGATATGCCAGATAGAATGCCAGAAGATTTGCCAGATAGAATGCCAGAAGATATGCCAGATCATATGCCAGAATATATGCCAGATAGAATGTCAAATAGAATGTCAGAAGATATGTCAGATAGAATGCCAGAAGATTTGCCAGTAAGAAAATGTATAAATGTCATGGTGGGGATCACACGAAGTAAAGTAATTCTCTCTCTCTCTCTATATATATAAATGTGTATGAAAATACACACACACATATATATATATACATGTAACTACATATAGATCTACACCCGCACACACACACAATTTCCATCTGTGTCATCGCATCTATATCTATACCTTATCTACATCTATCTATTCTCATCGTGAATTTTCAAAAAGATTCCACCTTAGTGAGTTATGCTTGAGGCTCCCATATTCTATCCACTCCAGGATGGCTATATTTCCATCCCCCCAATATTAAACATCACCAGTTTCGTCCCAACTATGCATAGGATGTGTAACTCATTTTTGCTGGATGGGATTATATATCCAGAACAGGCCACTGTGGGAGTGCGCAAATTGCAGCATTTCCTGTGCAAAGATCCAACAGCATATGGCGCAACCGGACAAAATTGAATTCCATTCCTCTCTGCTGTTCATTGGCTGAATGCACTATGTCATAGCAAACATTGCTGTACTGTAGTGTATCGACCTTGCTTCTAGTGCAACCACTGACAGTGCCTGGCAATCTCTGCTTGGCACATCTGCAATGGCTATCCAAACCAAAAAACCAAAAAACAAAAAAACCAAAAAACCAAAAAACCAAAAAACCAAAAAAAACAAAAAAACAAAAAAGACAAGACCCAACACTCTGCATCTGACCCCCTCCCCTTGGGGTGTGCAATCTTGTTTTTTTTGTTTTTTTTTGTTTTTTGTTTTTTTGGTTTCTTGTTTTTTTGTTTTTTTGGTTTTTCCATGGTTTTTTGCAGTTTGGCCAAAACCTCGAGAACACACAAAAAAAAAACAAAAAGTTCAGACCCATGGGCAAGGTCTGAGCTATCCACACACAAACCAAAAAACCAAAAAAACAAAAAACCAAGAAACCAAAAAACCAAGAAACCAAAAAACCAAAAAACCAAAAAACCAAAACACCAAAAAAACCAAAAAAACCAAGATTGCACACCCCAAGGGGAGGGGGTCAGATGCAGAGTGTTGGGTCTTGTCTTTTTTTTTGTGGTTTTTTGGTTTTTTGTTTTTTTGTTTTTTTGTTTTTTTGGTTTGTGTGTGGATAGCCCAGACCTTGCCCATGGGTCTGAACTTTTTGTTTTTTTTTTGTTTTTTTTTTGTGTTCTTGAGGTTTTGGCTAAACTGCAAAAAACCATGGAAAAACAAAAAAAAACAAAAAGTTCAGACCCATGTCCCCTGCCAGGCCTCTCCCCAGACCTTGCCCATGGGTCTGAACTTTTTTTTTTCATTGTTGTTTTGAATGTTTTTCATGTGAAGATGCTTTCATCACAGTACCTCTCAAAAAAATGCGCGTCTCTACACTTTGCACACCTGCGCCCCCCAGGCCAAACTGCAAAAAAATCCATGGAAAAACCAAAATTCATTTAATGACTTATATAATGACCAATATAATGATTAATATAATGATTAATGCAATGACTTATTTTTTCATGAATATAATGACTAATATAATGATTAATATAATGATTAATAACATGATTAATAAGGTGATCAATATCATGATTAATATAATGATTAATATAATGATTAATTTAATGATTATTAAAATGAAGAATTTAATGATTAATATCATGATTATTATCATGATTCATATAATGATTAATGTAATGGTTCATATAATGCCTAATGCAATGACTAATATAATTAATATAATGATTAATATAATGATTCATATAATGATAAATATAATGATTCATTTCATGATTCATTTAATGACGTTTAGAATGACTAATATAATGATTAATAAAATGATTAATGTAATGATTTATGTAATGGCTGAAATAACTATTCATTCATTGGCTAACATAATGATTAATATCATGATTCATAGAATGATAAATATAATGATGAATATAATGATTCATTTAATGATAGATAGAATTATTCATTTCATGATTCATTTAATGACTTTTATAATGACTAGTATCATGATTATATTTAAAGAATGATTAATATAATGATTACTACTATGATGAATACAATGATTAATATCATGAGTAAAATACTGACTAATTTAATGAGTTTATATATAATGAGTAGTGTAATGATTAATAAAATGATTAATATAATGATTAATATAATGATTCATTTAATGACTAATATAATGATAAATGCAATGGCTAATATAATGAATGTTATAGTGATTAGTATAATGATTGATATAATGATTAATATACTGATTAATATAATGATTGAAAAAATCATATAATGACTAATTTAATGATCAATATAACGATTCATAAAATGATCAACATCATGATTATTAAAATGATTAATATAATGATTAATTTAATGATTATTTAAATGAAGAATTTAATGATTAATATCATGATTATTATCATGATTCATATAATGATTAATGTAATGGTTCATATAATGCCTAATGCAATGACTAATATAATTAATATAATGATTAAAATAATGATTCATATAATGATAGATATAATGATTCATTTCATGATTCATTTAATGGCTTTTATAATGACAAAGATAATGATTAATATAATGATTTTTGTAATGGCTGATATACTTGTTAATTTGTTGACTAATATAATGATTAATATAATGATATATATAATGACTAATATAATGATTAATAAAATGTTTAATATAGTGAATTATATAATGACTGATATAATGATGATTCATTTAATGATTAATTTAATGATTACTTTAATGATTCATATAATGATAAATATAATGATTCATATAATGATAAAAATAATGATTCATTTAATGACTTATATAATGACTAATATAATGACTAATATAATGATTAATGTAATGACTGCATGGAAAAAAGTGCACTCCCACAGCGGCCAGCTCTCTATATATATACGCATAATTTCCAGATCATCCCCAAGTAGGAAAGGAAAAAATCCGTTCAAAATAATGACGCATCACTTTTTCAGTAATTTCCTGTGGAGTTCCAGTGGGATCCTCACAAAATCCCATTGACATATTCATCAAATCCCATTGAAATCCCATTGACATATTCATCAAATCCCACTGAAGCCCCATTGAATTTCATTGAATTCCTTATTCAATCCTATTGAAATCCTTTTGAACTCCCATGAAATCACCATTTTTCCATAGGAATTCCAGGTCTGCCCCACCAACTGCGCCAGGACTGGCGCAGGTCTCTGCGCCGAAACTGGCCTCCTTCGCCCTGGGCGCCGCCATGCGCCGCGCCGGGCTGGAGCCGCAGGAGGTGGAGATGGTGGTCCTGGGCCATGCGCTGCCGGCAGGCGAAATCAGCAGACCAAGGGAGAAAAACCAACCAGATATTGGTAGATAATTATGTAGCAATTATGATCATAATTATGGAGGGAATATAACAGTGATATATATAGATATAAATATATATCTTGTTGGTGGTTTGGAACATTTTCTATTGTTCCATTTATTGAGAAGAATAATTCCAACTGACTAATATATTTTCAGAGTGGTTGAAACCACCAACCAGATTATGATCATGTATATAATTATAGCTCCACTTCCTTAGAAGGTTATGTTACAATAGTATCATGGTGGATGCTTACTGTACTGGTTATTATTCAGTGAATTAGATGGTTATTAACAGATGGATTCTCATAGTGAATTATGGGCTATTATACGGCTTATTACAATACCTTAAAACCGTTCGCATCTGACGCGCAGCTGGGTGATGGGAAGAACAAAAAGGTTATCAACTATGGGCTCTTATGGTTATTTCAAACATAAATGACTCAGGCAGCTAGCATTGATATCAGGTTATATTCATGTTGCATTATATCACCGTTCAGGCAATCAAGCAAGGGTGGCTTGCTGGCCAACCATTTAGTTCAATGATTTTCGCAGCGAACAAAACCTCCATTTAGTTCGCGGAGTTTCCAGCCGGCCACGGTTGATGACGCCAGAAGGTATGTTACAGTTCTAGTACTCACGCAAGCTGGTTGGCCGCTTTTCCTGCAGATTGACTTTTGTGCGACGTTGGAAAGTCTTAGAGTGGATATGATGGGATCCCATAGTAATAATATATGGATAAAACAGGATATCATGGTAGATATCATAAGAAATGTGCCGGATATGTATGGGATTGTGTGAAAACCATCTGCGATTCAAACGGCAAAAATCGCCGTTTTCACAATGAACACCATGTAAGTCCCCCAAGTGTCCCCCAAGGTATCATATGCGCCATGGTCACTGTTGCACGGTTTATTTTCCCAAAAAAAGGGTTTGTCATTTACAGGAGTAACCAATACTGTACAAGGAATCCCTGATGATGGTGGGGGTGACCATACCGCATATACCATGTTTTGGCCATGGCACACATGGGATTCAAATGATGGAAAGGGTGATGTGTTCACAATTGAACATGTAGATTTAACTATATTGATTGTTGATTTGATAAACAAGGGGTTTAACCATAGAAAGCATAGGGCTTAATCATTCAAAGGTAATGATTTGACCATTAAGAAGTGAGGATTAAATCATCGAACTTGGATTTGTTAACAGCAGCAAACAATACGAAGCGGGGGTCATGGCAAAAACCGTCAGAACATGAGTGGAACATTGAAATTTCGACTCGTGATCGCCAGTTGGAGGGGGGGTATAAGAGCAACCCAAAACAAACATTGGGGTAGTTGATTCCTTTTCCAAAATGAATGGTTGGACATCCAGCTATACCACAGCTATTTGCTGGCATTCAAAAATGTTTTGATCCATCTAACCATCTCACGGTTCGCAGCGCCGTCCTTTTTTGGACGGTCCATTGCTGGCCAGGTTGCGGCGCCAACAGCGCGCGGCAGGCGGCGTTATTGGCGGAGGTGCCAGCAACGGTGGACTGCTTCGGCGTGAACAAAGGCTGCGCCTCGGGAATGAAGGCCCTGACGCTGGCGGCGCAAGCCATCGCGATGGGACAGGCCAGCTGTGTGGAAACCGCCGTTGGAGGGAAGTTGGAGCCAGGGCTTGGGGGAGCGTCATGGATCCAAATGGATTATATAGTCATGTAGACATGTACTATAATATATTTATTTATTTATTGGTTTATTTATTTATTTGTTTATTTATTTATTTATTATTTATTTATTTATTATTTATTTATTAATTATTTATTTATTTATTTAGTATTTATTTATTATTTATTTATTTATTATTTATTTATTTATTATTTATTTATTATTTATTTATTTATTTTTTTATTTATTGATTATTTATTTATTGATTATTTATTTATTTATTATTTATTTATTTATTATTTATTTATTTATTATTTATTTATTATTTATTTATTATTTGTTTATTTATTATTTATTTATTATTTATTTATTTTTTTTATTTTTTTTTGATTTTTCTTTTTTTTATTTTTTTAATTATTTATTTATTGTTTATTTTTTTTTATTTATTATTTATTATTTATTTATTTTTTTTTAATTTTTTTTATTTATTTATTTATTTTTATTTTTTTTTATTTTTTCTTTATGCATTTATTTATTTATATCTATATATATATATACAGATGTATATTTATCACCAGTATCTTAGGATTTCCATGGCATGGCATGGCATACCATAGATTAGCATCTACCTTGGCGCATGCAGTTTGTGGATCGGGGGAGCCAAGGTGGGATAGAAGATGTAAGGTGAGGAAATTAGGATCACGTGGCAAGGTAGGTAGGATTTTCTGGAACGCACGTCACTTCTGTAAGGTTTGGAATGAGACAATGACAATGACACATAGCTAAGTGGAGGATGGGAATGGGGGGCACGAGATGCGGGAGGAACCGCCTTAACCGCCTTCAGGTTTATGTAGTCCAGAAAGACTATCACCGAATTCATTGTCGGCTGGTAACTCGCATGGCTGGCCATGGCATGCGAGGTTGCCAGAGGGCAGCCTTTACGAAAGTACGTGCTCTTCGCTGAATTTGAAGGCATTCCCGATCCACAACTCACATTCAAAATTTAAAATGTTCAAAACCCATGTTGATTGATGAATTAGTTCCGGGATGTTCCAGGTTTTTACATTTTTTAAAACTATCCTTTATATATTGGGAATAGTATGGAATTGTCACAATCCATGAGGAATCAGCGGCAGGTGGATGTGGCCCTTGCAGGCGGCATGGAAAGCATGTCGCAAGTGCCCTACTTTCTGCGTCACGCACGGCGCGGGGGATACCACTATGGCCATGGCACCTCGGATCCACTATGGCCATTGGCAATGGAAAAGACACTCTTCTGATGTTTGTTTCATTGTGTACTTACTGATTATGACTATTTCCTGCATCTCTTGGTCATGAAACATCAGTTGAGGACTAATTTGAGATAGTCGTATCTTTATTGAGATTTGGATATCCCCATCTTGTAGTCTTGTAGGTCGTCGTTTTCCCCGAGAGCGTCTGAGCGCAGGGTTCTTCCAATAGTGGGGGTCTGTATCTCATCTTCTCATCTTCACACCTTCTCATCTTCACACCTTCTCATCTTCACACCTTCTCATCTTCACACCTTCTCATTTTCACACCTTCTCTCACACCTTCTCATTTTCACATCTGCTCATCTTCACATCTTCTCTCACATCTGCTCTCACATCTGCACATCTGCACATCTGCTCATCTTCACATCTTCTCTCACATCTGGTCATCTTCACATCTGCTCATCTTCACATCTTCTCTCACATCTGCTCATCGTCACATCTGCTCATCTTCATATCTTCTCTCACATCTGCTCATCTTCATATCTTCTCTCACATCTTCTCTCACATCTGCTCATCTTCACATCTGCTCATCTTCACATCTTCTCTCAGATCTTCTCTCACATCTCCTCTCACATCTTCTCTCACATCTGCGCATCTTCACATCTGCTCATCTTCACATCTCCTCTCACATCTCCTCTCACATCTTCTCTCACATCTGCTCATCTTCACATCTGCTCATCTTCACATCTTCTCTCACATCTGCCCATCTTCACATCTGCTCATCTTCACATCTGCTCATCTTCACACCTTCTCTCACATCTTCTCACCTTCACATCTTCTCTCCTTTCTCTCTCCTTTTTCTCTCTCTCGCCTTCTTTATCTTTCTCTCTTTAGGCCGAGGGTGGTGCCGGCGGAGAGTCACGAAACGTCAACCCTTTCGCACGAAATGAGGGTCGATCGGCAAAAACTGAGGTAAAAGTGCGATTTTACTTGTGCTAAAGCAACCCTTTCGCACGAAATGAGGGTCGATCGGCAAAAACTGAGGTAAAATTGCGATTTGACTTGTGCCGGAGCAACCCTTTCGCACGAAATGAGGGTCGATCGGCAAAAACTGAGGTAAAAGTGCGATTATACTTGTCCCGGAGCAACTCTTTCGTGCGAATGAGGGTCGATCGGCAAAAACTGAGGTAAAAGTGCGATTTTACTTGTGCCGGAGCAACCCTTTCGCACGAAATGAGGGTCGATCGGCAAAAACTGAGGTAAAATTGCGATTTTAGTTGTCCCGGAGCAACCGTTTCGCACGAAATGAGGGTCGATCGGCAAAAACTGAGGTAAAATTGCGATTTTACTTGTGCCGTTCTTGTCTGTGTGTAAAAGCGCCTGTGTGTAAAAAGTGTCTGTGTGTAAAAGTCTCTGTGTGTAAAAGCGTCTGTGTGTAAAAGCGTCTGTGTGTCAAAGCGTCTGTGTGTAAAAGCGTCTGTGTGTAAAAGTGTTTGTGTGTAAAAGTGTTTGTGTAAAAGTGTTTGTGTAAAAGCCTCTGTGTGTAAATGTGTTTGTGTGTGAAAGCGTCTGTGCGTAAAAAGCGTCTGTGTGTAAAAAGCGTCCGTGTGTAAAAGCGTCTGTGTGTCAAAGCGTTTGTGTGTAAAAGCATCTGTGTGTAAAAGTGTTTGTATGTAAAAGCTTCTGTGTGTAAAAGTGTTTGTGTAAAAGTGTTTGTGTAAAAGCTTCTGTGTGTAAAAGCTTTGTGTGTAAAAGCGTCTGTGTGTAGAAAGCGTCTGTTTGTAAAAGTGTTTGCGATGCAAACTATTGTCTTGCACTTCTCACTATCCTGTCTTGATACTCCTCTTCTCGACTGCCTATAACAGAGCTTTCATATATCGTTTCTAATTCCCGAGAGCGTCTGAGCGCAGGGTTCTTCCAATAGTGGGGGTCTGTATCTCATCTTCTCATCTTCACACCTTCTCATCTTCACACCTTCTCTCACACCTTCTCATTTTCACATCTGCTCATCTTCACATCTTCTCTCACATCTGCTCTCACATCTGCTCTCACATCTGCTCATCTTCACATCTTCTCTCACATCTGCTCTCTCATCTGCTCATCTTCACATCTTCTCTCACATCTTCTCTCACATCTGCTCATCTTCACATCTGCTCATCTTCACATCTGCTCATCTTCACATCTGCTCATCTTCACATCTGCTCATCTTCACATCTTCTCTCACATCTGCTCATCTTCACATCTGCTCATCTTCATATCTTCTCTCACATCTTCTCTCACATCTTCTCTCACATCTTCTCTCATCTGCTCATCTTTCTTCATATCTTCTCTCACATCTTCTCTCACATCTGCTCATCTTCACATCTGCTCATCTTCACATTTGCTCATCTTCACATCTGCTCATCTTCACATCTTCTCTCACATATTCTCTCACATCTTCTCTCACATCTGCTCATCTTCACATCTTCTCTCACATCTGCTCATCTTCACATCTGCTCATCTTCACATCTTCTCTCACATCTGCTCATCTTCACATCTGCTCATCTTCACACCTGCTCATCTTCACATCTGCTCATCTTCACATCTGCTCATCTTCACATCTGCTCATCTTCACATCTTCTCTCACATCTCTCTCCTTTTTCTCTCTCTCGCCTTCTTTTTATCTTTCTCTCTTAAGGCCGAGGGTGGTGCCGGCGGCGAGTCACGAAACGTCAACCCTTTCGCACGAAATGAGGGTCGATCGGCAAAAACTGAGGTAAAATTGCGATTTGACTTGTGCCGGAGCAACCCTTTCGCACGAAATGAGGGTCGATCGTCAAAAACTGAGGAAAAATTGCGATTTTACTTGTCCCCGAGCAACCTTTTCGCACGAAATGAGGGTCGATCGTCAAAAACTGAGGAAAAATTGCGATTTTACTTGTGCCGGAGCAACCCTTTCGCACGAAATGAGGGTCGATCGTCAAAAACTGAGGAAAAATTGCGATTTTACTTGTGCCGGAGCAACCCTTTCGCACGAAATGAGGGTCGATCGTCAAAAACTGAGGAAAAATTGCGAATTTACTTGTGCCGGAGCAACCCTTTCGCACGAAATGAGGGTCGATCGTCAAAAACTGAGGGAAAATTGCGAATTTACTTGTGCCGGAGCAACCCTTTCGCACGAAATGAGGGTCGATCGTCAAAAACTGAGGAAAAATTGCGATTTTACTTGTGCTAAAACAACCCTTTCGCACGAAATGAGGGTCGATCGTCAAAAACTGAGGAAAAATTGCGATTTTACTTGTGTGTAAAAGCGTCTGTGTGTAAAAGCGTCTGTGTGTAAAAGCGTCTGTGTGTAAAAGCGTCTGTGTGTAAAGGAGTCTGTGTGTAAAAGCGTCTGTGTGTAAAAGGGTCTGTGTGTAAAAGCGTCTGTGTGTAAAATCGTCTGTGTGTAAAAGCGTCTGTGTGTAAAAGCGTCTGTGTGTAAAAGCGTCTGTGTGTAAAAGCGTCTGTGTGTAAAAGCGTCTGTGTGTAAAAGTGTTTGTGTGTAAAAGTGTTTGTGTAAAAGCGTTTGTGTGTAAAAGCCTCTGTGTGTAAATGTGTTTGTGTGTCAAAGCGTCTGTGTGTAAAAAGCGTCTGTGTGTCAAAAGCGTCTGTGTGTAAAAGTGTCTGTGTGTAAAGGCGTCTGTGTGTAAAAGGTCTTTGTGTAAAAGCGTCTGTGTGTAAAAGCGTCTGTGTGTCAAAGCGTTTGTGTGTAAAAGCGTCTGTGTGTAAAAGCGTCAGTATGTAAAAGCTTCTGTGTGTAAAAGCTTCTGTGGGTAAAAGCTTTGTGTGTAAAAGCGTCAGTGTAAAAGCGTCTGTTTGTAAAAGTGTTTGCGATGCAAACTATTGTTTTGCACTTCTCACTATCCTGTCTTGATACTCCTCTTCTCGACTGCCTATAACACATCTTTCATATATCGTTTCTAATATTGCGTCTCCATACTAACAAGCGAAGACCCTGCTCCTCTACGCTCTCGGGCCATCCGTCGTCTAGTTTCAACTATATATATATATAACATTATGTAAGAGTGGATAAAAACCGGGGAGTCCAAAGGACAATATACAAATTGGCATTTACGGTATGGAACCATCCAATTTCGGGGTCAGTCATAAAACTAATTTTGACGTAAAGGCATGTGGTGTCAACCGCTGCCATCCTCAGGGACCTTAGAAGATGCTGCTGTGGTAGACGGCTTATGGGACAGCAGCAGCGATTGTCATCTTTCTGCCTGCGTGGAAGAGACCATGGAGGAGCCAAGATGGACGGTTTTGGTGGTCGAAAAGGGGGTCGACCCAGCAAAATGTGTCTGAAAATCGAATAATTATCCGAAATTCCAGTAGATTGCCCCCATTTTCCCATTCAAACTTGACATTCTTTTTATCCCCCTCTTACTTGAGACAAACTAATTCGTGTAGGATATATGTATCTATAGTCACACACACAAATACCCATAATGATGATAAAATAATAATCATAGAATAAAAACATTGCATACTATTTATACCCACACGCATACCAATATGTATATCTATATCTTTATCTATATATCTAATATCTAACATCTAACATCTAATATCTAACATCTAATATCTAATATGTAACATCTAACATCTAATGTCTATATCTGATGTGTCCCTATAAATTTCACCATTCCCTTGGAACCTCAAGGAGTTGGCCTTGGACCGCGGTGCCTGCGACCGCTACGCCTTGAAGAGCTACCGCCGAGCCTGCGAGGCCTGGCAGCGGGGCGCCTTCGATTTGGAGGTGGCGCCCTTGCGGGTGAAGAATCCACGCGCGCAGCGCCTTGGTCGAGCCCCTGGCGACCTTACACATGTTCGGTAATGATTGGGAAACCCAATTATAAGAAACCTACATACCATTTGGGGATGGCTTTACCACCCATATGGTGATTTTGGCAATGGTTTACTGGTTGGTGGTTTGGAACATGACTTTTATTTTCTATAATATATGGGATGTCATCCTTCCCATTGACTAATACTTTTCAGAAGGGAACCAGTATAAGTGGATATAAATCCATTGGAAGACGATATAAACCCGTTTAATTAGTTGATATCCATTGAAAGATGATAAATGCTGGAAAATGATGGATGTTCACTTGGAGATATTAGTGGATACAATACAAGTGAAAGATATGGGATATATAGTGGATATAAATGGATATAATTGATACATGTTGGTTGGTGATTGGCCGATTCTACTGCCCAATAATCATATACATGATTATGATAATGATTATAGTCGCTCAATAGTGGGTTTAAAGTTTTTACACGCACCAGTTTATATGGAGATATAAGTGGATATAACTGATGTATGATGGTTGGCTGATGATTAATCAGCGGATGTTATGGGAATTAATGGGATTTTTATATGGATATAATGGGCATATTCAACATATTCTATGGAATATCATTAGGATATCATCACGGGACATAGCTTTTTGAACAATTTTTTGGGAACTCTTGGGATGATTAGTTTTTTTTTTAAAAATATATTGGGGATGATTAGATGCTCCAAGAACGGATCCAAGAACCCAGGATTTCATGGACTTTTCACACTGGAGAATGCTGGAGATCTTGAGAGCAAAACGATGGACAAACGAACTACCCGACCTGGTAAACAGCCACAGAAAACGAACTGGAAAATCATGGTTTAATGGGACTTAAAATGGTGGTTTAATGGGATTTATAATGGTTTAATGGGACTTAAAATAGTGGTTTAATGGGATTTATAATGGTTTAATGGGACTTAAGATAGTGGTTTAATGGGATTTATAATGGTTTAATGGGACTTAAGATAGTGGTTTAATGGGATTTATAATGGTTTAATGGGACTTAAGATAGTGGTTTAATGGGATTTATAATGGTTTAATGTGACTTAAAATAGTGGTTTAATGGGATTTATAATGGTTTAATGGGACTTAAAATAGTGGTTTAATGGGATTTATAATGGTTTAATGGGACTTAAGATAGTGGTTTAATGGGATTTATAATGGTTTAATGGGACTTAAGATAGTGGTTTAATGGGATTTATAATGGTTTAATGGGACTTAAGATAGTGGCTTAATGGGATTTATAATGGTTTAATGGGACTTAAGATAGTGGTTTAATGGGATTTATAATGGTTTAATGGGACTTCAAATAGTGGTTTAATGGGATTTATAATGGTTTAATGGGACTTAAGATAGTGGTTTAATGGGATTTATAATGGTTTAATGGGACTTAAGATAGTGGTTTAATGGGATTTATAATGGTTTAATGGGACTTAAGATGGTGGTTTAATGGGATTTATAATGGTTTAATGGGACTTAAGATAGTGGTTTAATGGGATTTATAATGGTTTAATGGGACTTAAAATCATGGTTTAATGGGATTTATAATGGTTTAATGGGACTTAAAATAGTGGTTTAATGGGATTTATAATGGTTTAATGGGACTTAAGATAGTGGAGTGGTTTAATGGGATTTATAATGGTTTAATGGGACTTAAGATAGTGGTTTAATGGAATTTATAATGGTTTAATGGGACTTAAGATAGTGGTTTAATGGGATTTATAATGGTTTAATGGGACTTAAGATAGTGGTTTAATGGGATTTATAATGGTTTAATGGGACTTAAGATAGTGGTTTAATGGGATTTATAATGGTTTAATGGGACTTCAAATAGTGCTTTAATGGGATTTATAATGGTTTAATGGCGCTTAAAATAGTGGTTTAATGGGATTTATAATGGTTTAATGGGACTTAAGATAGTGGTTTAATGGGATTTATAATGGTTTAATGGGACTTAAGATAGTGGTTTAATGGGATTTATAATGGTTTAATGGGACTTAAGATAGTGGTTTAATGGGATTTATAATGGTTTAATGGGACTTAAAATAGTGGTTTAATGGGGTTTATAATGGTTTAATGGGACTTAAAATAGTGGTTTAATGGGATTTATAATGGTTTAATGGGACTTAAGATAGTGGTTTAATGGGATTTATAATGGTTTAATGGGACTTAAGATAGTGGTTTAATGGGATTATCATGGTTTAATGGGACTTAAGATAGTGGTTTAATGGGATTTATAATGGTTTAATGGGACTTAAAATAGTGGTTTAATGGGGTTTATAATGGTTTAATGGGACTTAAAATAGTGGTTTAATGGGATTTATCATGGTTTAATGGGACTTAAAATAGTGACTTAATGGGATATACCCGGCCTGGTAAACATGACACAGAAAACGAGCTGGAAAGATCCACCATGCTATTAATGGGAAAACTCACCATTTCGACTGGGCCATTTTCAATAGCTATGTACAAAATTACCAGAGGGTATTCAAGAATATGCTTGTGATTAGTTCCTACCTAGTCCCTAGGGTTTGTCCCAAGTATAGCCGGGTAAACACATCCCAGGCGATAAGCAAACAATAAGTGTGGGCGGGTTGACACCCCAGCAGCAGTTGTTCATCATGTTTTCGAGGTTCATCGGAATTTGGACATTGGAGGCACCGCTATATTACCCTCTGGTTATTTAACATAGCCATGGTATAGATGGCCCATAGAAATAGATGGTTTACCTATTAAAAATGGTGATTTTCCATGGCTATGTTAAATAACCAGATGGTAATACTACACAAAGACAGGAACATTATCTGCACGTGGCGGATGTTCGATGAGCATATTCACAACGTGCGAGAAACGCATAGATACTGAAACGCTATCAAAGATAGGTACTGAAACGCGTTTCATCGGCAGAGCGGGCCGGTAAACCAACTGGTTTTTAATCTCTGGAGTACAGGGGCTGCTGACACTTTTTCACACTAAGCAGGGAGCCATATCCCCAGCACACGGCAGCAGGGGGAGATAGGCATTCCCCTAACATGCGGGATGTATCTATGCAGAGTCTTACCAACCTCCAATGATTCAAGTTGGTGCGATGACAATCCCAAACTATCCCAAACTGGTTGGTCAAATCAACTTGGTTCAAAGTTGTTTTCCTCATCATTCCTAGATTGACTTTCATATTTCTTGGCTGTGTTGAAACCACCATCCAGCATGTGTCCACCACCTGCTACTTTCCTGCCAAGCCTGAGGGGCCGTGACAGCATGGAGAAGCGTTCCTTGATCATCAGTGTTCCCTGGCTTTTTGTGGAAACTTCTAACCACATCAGCTTTGTTCATCCTTTTTCCTGGTGTAAATGGATGTAAATGGCCCAATTGATATGATGAACATATATGAACCACTCCTCTAGCGGATTCCAAACTGATGCCTGGAACTTGCCTTGCCAACAGGCTTCTGTTTGGAGCACCAGCGGGGTCTTCTTTTGGGCTTGGTGTCGAAACTCGTCTAGCCCTTGAGCATCCCACCGCCATGGTGTGAGGAACAAATTCATCACAGCCAGGTAGAAACCCCACCATTCACCCTCAAAAAAACTGCATCCGGTTGCCGATGCCCCGGTCAGGTTGATGAAGAGTATTCCAGGATGAAATTGGATGACATTGCAAAGGCACCTCCTATCTTCCAGGTGCTGCTGTTTGGCTGGACGTGGCCAAACACCTGTGACACCCTATTTTTTTTGTAGATTGAAACGTGCCATGTTGATTGTATTCTTCCACCATCTACCAGAGTTTGAGTGACAGTTGCAGAAATTTTGATAATCATGATGGTTTCTAACATTTTTTTTGTTCGACAATAATCAGTGACATGACGGCAACAGCTGACTTCACGGCCAAATAGCTTAAAGTCCGTGGTAAGAGGCCCCCCAATGTCCCAAGCCAAAGAGAAACAACACATCCTTTTTGCCATGTTGAGACCCTTATACTTCTTTTAAACTTCAATGAAAAGAAGACATCACTTGCTCGTTTCCATGCCAGGAAACTCCGGGTAGAACTTCCTGGCTTCCGTGACATGGTAATCTTCGATAAACACCTGATTTTTATCTTCTGTCAAATCCATCTTGAGACATATGGGTTTGTCTGAAAATAGAGTATATTCCCAATTATAGCCATTTAATAGGGATAATGATCATTAACCATTGGGTTTAGGGGTACACTATTTTCAGACACACCCATATTTCATCAAATGAAGGTTTACCATCTGGCTATTTAACATAGCCATGGAAAGATCCACCATTTTTAAGAACGGTAAACCATCTATTTCTATGGGCCATCTATACCATGGCAAACTGTTAAATAACCAGAGGGTACACAGTTTACCCTCTGGTAATTTAACATAGTTATTGAAAATGGCCATTTATAGTGAAATTTCCCATTAAAAATAGTGATTTTCCATAGCTATGTTAGTTTACCAGAGGGTACGCATCAATTTTTCTTCCGGGCGCCTTAACGACGCAGGAGGACGGCCGCATCACCGCGGGCAACGCCTCGTCGCTGAACGATGGCGCGGCGGCGCTGGTGCTGCTGAGCGCCAGCAGGGCGCGGGACATGGGCATCAGCCCCATGGCACGTGGCTCGGCGGGGATGGATCTTTTGTGGTTTTTTATTGTTTTTTCTTATAGGGGATATATGGTGTTATGGTATTTTTATGGTATTTTTATGGTATTTTCATGGTATATCTATATAGATAGATGGTTTGTTTCTTGAATATAACCATATATATATCTATAGGATATATCTATAGTATTATCTATGGTTATATGGTGTTATGGTATATCTATATTCATTCATGTGGGCAAAACAAAAACAATAAATCAAACATGACTGGGAATGTTTTTTTTACATACCACCTATACAAATGGTGACTGGGGGATGGTTGGGGGAAGAAACATCCATTAGCCAGACCTCATTGGAACGATGGTTAGGGGCATCATCCCCGATATATTTGCCTTATTTCCGGCTAGGGAACTATGATCATTTACCCAAAACCCATGGGATTTGGGGAGCAATATTTGGAGGATCACCCAACTTATAGTGCTTAGTAACGGTTAGTGACGCTTATATAGTAACTGAGTTCGCCCATTTTTTGAATGGGAGGAACCAGTTAGAGGACTTACGAACCCGTGTTTCTAACCAGTTGCTAAGTTGGTGGATCCAAGATCACCCAACGAAGGGCAATGCAGGGGGGATGTGGTATCCACAATGGAATTCAACTGTGTTTTATAACTACTGGTTGGTGGTTTGGAACATTTTTCATTTTTCCATATGTTGGGAATTATCATCCCAAGTGACTCATATTTTTCAGAGGGGTAGGTCAACCACCAACCAGACTAGGATGATTACTGGGATCATTGGCTGAGTTGATGAGGTTTTTAATTGTCCCCATGGTGAATTCACCGAACTGGGGAATCGGGGTTATATTCTTCGCTTTTTTTGAAACCCGGGGTTTCAGCAAATCGACGTCTCTGTCCAAATGCATGTGGAACATGAGCTATTTACATAGAATTGCTGTTGATTGGTGAAGGTTAGTAACTTGGAACAGTAATTTTGAAAATTCCAGTTGATTTGGTTATTAATAGTTTTGTGTTGATTTGTGTTGTTTATTCGGTATTATGAAACAACACAAAATAGGGATACGGAATGGCCCGACCGAGATGACTCGGATGTCTTTGGGGGGATCTGAAATCCAACAATGGTGGTGGGGATGCCCCACAGCCCAATTTTAATCGTTGGGATTTTGATCATTATCACTATGGGACGATTATTGGGGTGATTGTTAGGATAAATCATTTTTTTCATACCCTTGTTGATTGATGGTAGGATGATGCTTAGTTTCCGAACTGGTTGGGTGCTTCAAATCTGAAATGAATTGACTGTTTTAATTTGGGAGTGGAACGTGAAGCTCCACCTGTTTCCGGTATCTCATTGCGTATATCCCCAACTTTTTTCCTCCGGTCACCAAACATGGCACTGGAACATGGCCCGGTTAGAGATGATCCTCCCTTTGGGATTTCCCATTCCAAATAGCTAGTGTTCCAGAAAGTTCACTGATTCCCGCAAAAAAGTCACACGAATTGCCCAATTTCCATCTATTTCCATCAGTAAACCCGGACCTTTGCCAATTTTTTGTGCGGCAGGCGTGGTCTCCTTCGCCGACGCGGCGCTGGAAGCGCGGCACGTGGCCAAAGCGCCCAGTGCGGCGGTGCGGAAGGCCATGCAGGCGGCCAGGCGCGGTGAGGATCATCTATAAATATAAATGGTATTCAATGGGATTTATAATGGTTTAATGGGATTTTATAGTGATTCAATGGGATATTGTCATGGGATATGATATACCCCCTGGTAAACATACAAAAAGCGACATGGAAAATGGTCATAGAAATAGTTGATTCACCTGATTCACCCATAAAAATTGGTGGATCTTTCAATGATTTTCCATACTTATGTTAGTTTACCGGAGGGTACTTCATCTATAGTTAATAAAAATGATATTGAACTATAGTTACAGAAATTATAGTTTGGATCATGTTAACCTATATATATATATATGTGTGTGTGTTTTGCAACCTAGAGCAACATATCATAGCAAACCCAAAACATACTTCCTAAGGGGCCCGGAAAGCGCACCGAACCCATATATATATATATATGATGGATAACACTGTTTCACTGAACATATGGGAATGGATTCTATGGATCAGCATTTTCCAGACTCAGACCACAGATTGGAATGTCTATTTTTAGTATTAACAATATGCTTTTTTTGGGGCCTAATTTGAACCCAGGCCCATACCGGCCCATACCCATATGACCGATTATCATTATCAATGTTACTATTATTAATTACTATTATTATTATTATTATTATCATCTTAGCTATGTTTTGTTTGTTATTATTATTCTTACTATTTCATGTGTTGTCAAAACCCGGTGATATATTCATAGCATAATACAATATATATATATTGTTGATATCCTACCGACTTTGGTCAATATTATTGACTAACCATAGTCATAGTCATAGGAGGCAATATTAACATACCTATTTTAACTATTGTTAAGTTAATTCCAACCCCTGATTAATAAACACACACACATATATATATATATAGGCTGTTTAATTGGGGGTTGGGAACCCCATGATGAATAGACCAGGGTTTATGAATCCGGGGTTGAGTTTTTTTGACTTGGTCATGTTTAGTGGTGGAAAAATGGCTTATGAACTATGGTGACTAAACTATGGAAATGGGTGATGATCCTCCTTCCATGTATTCCACTGTTGGATGGATCGACCGGCAGGATGTCCACGGTGAACTTCTACGAGATCCATGTGACTTGGGCGGAAATTCAGGTTTGATATCCTCCCCATGTAGCATGAGAAAAGGGATACGAGGTTTCCTGTACGTTTGAGACAAACATCACCGAGGGACCTGTGCTATCATGTCTTTTGCAGATCCTAGTCGCAAGTCTAAGGAAACCTTCGCAGCGGTGTCTTGGTCAATTGCATATGCAGTGGCCGGCTGAAACGGGACCCTGTCAGGGCCCGCCTTAAGCCTCAACGTCTCAGGTGGCATTGGCCAACATGCAGCTGTTGGATCTGGACCCCTCGAAGCTTGGAACTGGCGTGGCGCCGTTGGTTATTTACCATCTGGTTATGACTCACCTAGCCATGGAAAATCATGGAAAATCACCATTTTTAATAGGTAAACCATCTATAAATGGGCCATTTCCCATGGCTATGTTAAATAACCAGAGAGTAGGTAGATTTGATGAAATCACCTACATTGATGTTGGGTTAGTGATTGCAAGTGGTGAATCTGCAATCTAATTTAGTTATGATCTGGAACCATGTACAACATACATTTATGTTTGGCTCCTGTGCTCGTTTAGTGATCTGAAGATTGTATTGGAAATAAGCAGCAAACAGGGTAGAATACATCTACTGATATGAAGATATCTTTGGAAATCACCAGAGTAGTAGGTCTCCTTGTCTCTTTGCTTTTCCGATGGTCACATTAGATTCTGGGCAGTGTCCCATAGTTGGTTGCAGGGAAAACTGATATAAACCCGAAAATTTTCCAGCAGATTTGCAGGTCAATCCAGTGAATATATACATATCTGCTATTTCTTCACCTCGATCCCCCACATCCCCAAAGACCAAAGCTTTATCCAGTTTGCTCCAACCAAGACAAACGGTGCAAATTTGTCGCTTTATTTTCTTTATTTCCTCAGTTATCCACCCTTGCATCATCTTAAATCTTGGGTGTTAGGAGCGCATGATCATACCACCAGAATATTTTATTGCAATAATAGTCAAAATATAATATGACTAATATGTGGTGCCAATATTGCAATGTTCATAATCTTCATGGGGCCATTTAAAGATTTCACACACTATACATCTATGGTGGTAAGTCACTACGATATTGATGAAATCCTGCCAGGGCCGAGGATTATCCCACTGGAAACTGGTTCCTAGACTGGTTACAGCCTTTTGACATGCCTAATGTTCATTTCACCTTTACCATGTTATTGAATCATGTTTTTCATCACCATTTTTAAATGCTCACACAGATATTTTGTTACGAGTTGATTTATATATTGTCTTAAAAAACATTTAACATACCATACTAAGATGTTTTTTCTTACAAAATATAAATTTTCATCAATCACCATTTTCAATGGTTACAGTTACTCAGATGTTTTTTTTTAATCAACTCGTTAAGTCAGCGAAGTGCATCAACGCATCAACGCATCGAGGCGTGTCAACGTCAACGGTGGCGCGGTGGCCCTGGGCCATCCCTTGGGTGCCTCCGGGGCGCGGATCGTCAGCACGCTGCTGACTGTGCTGACGCAGCAGGCGCCACCGGACCGAGGGGCGCCAGGGGCCAGGGCTGAACAGCAACGAAATCATGGATATTTTCCGGCAGAAAATGGTGGGTTCATGGAAAATCCACCAGAAAATGGGGGGGTTGAGATGGTTTATGATGGATTATGATGGTTTAAGATGGATTATGATGGTTTTAACTCAGTTGAAGCCGGTTCGACCTGGCCAGTGTTCCGCTTGCAACTTGCAAAGTGGGACGAAAGGACGATGGTGCTCAAGTTGGGTAAGCACACCCCACTGCCTGGCATTAGAAGACAAGCAAGTTGCTGGATGTACTTCTAGTTTTGCAGTTGAAACACGTCTCCTGGATTCTCCTGGAATCCTTTGGAATCTTCCTTGCCCACACGATAGACGACTTGAAAGAATCACCCACTTCTTGCATAGTCCTTGAAACCAGATTCAGATGTTTTGTAAACCGGAGTCAGTCACTGTCAACCTCTAAAGAAGCTACGTGAAAAACAGCTGGTGAAGTCTCATACACGTTCACTTTCCGACGAAATAACTGGTTCAGTCTCACTAACCAGAATTGTTAGTGACCATAGCTGAGTTAATCCTCATGCCTTGCCCGCAGGATCAAACAGTCATAGAAAAGTCATAGAAAAGTCATAGAAAAGTCATAGAAAAGTCACAAAAAACACCACACCATTTCAGGAAATTCAGTAAAAATAATGGGATAATTTCTACAAGTCATCATTTTTTCTCCTAAATTTCGTACTCCCAGGATGCCGAGACGGGCTGCGCGGCCATTTGCAGCACCGGCGGCGGGGCGACGGCCATGGTCATTGAGCGGCGGTGAAAAATGGCCATGGCATGCCACGGCCGACGGTGCCAGAATGAACCCCCTTTGAAGTGGGTAAAATGGGGGTAAACGGTACAGTAAACGTAAGTAAAAGATAGTAAAAGTTAGGGATTAGCAAAATTTTGCAAACCCCTGAAAAAATTAGCAAAAAGACCATGGCATCAGGATGTGTGGGGGAAATCATAAAGATTGAACGTGTCACTGATGGCCCACGGTTTCTTAGAGCTAGATAGGTGCCTCGAAACGATTAAAACTTGAACTTGAGGACTTTTGAGGGTAATTGTATGACATTTCTGGCATTTTCTGACTATGTTTTACTTTTTGGGAATCTTAGGGCTAAGATGCATCCTTTCGGCCACAAGATAATACAGTATATATATATATGTATTTAGAGGCTTCAGAGTATCATAAATTTTCAAATTATGAAGCAGGACTATTTCCACCATTGAATCATTTTTGACCCGGAAAAACATCTTCCGCAAAAATAGCATCCTTCCACCTCTCGGCCCAGGAAGGCCGCGTCAGGCTCTCAGTGATGATGATCTACCTGGTATCACTTGTCAACCTGGGTTTAGTCATGGGAGTACTTCCATCCTTTAAAGAATACCGAGGTTTTGATCACCGATCGCTATCCAATCTAGCTCGACTGGGTTGATGACATGAATCTGGGATTTTCCAGCTCTGGAGGCTATTGGCTAAGTGGCGCCATGAAGAAATAGGTTGACTTTGCATAGACCTTACACGGACCTTACACATGTTCGGTTATGATTGGGAAACCCAATGATAAGAAACCTACATACCATTTGGGGATGGCTTCTACCACCCATATGGTGATTTTGGCAATGGTTTACTGGTTGGTGGTTTGGAACATGGCTTTTATTTTCCATAATATATGGGATGTCATCCTTCCCATTGACTAATATTTTTCAAGATGGCTAAAACCACCAACCAGTTTACTATTGGGTTTACCACATTGCTTCTGATTTGGGTTCCTGAAAGTTCCCTCGACAAAATGGGCAGTGGCTCTGGAGAGCCGGCATGTCGGACTGCAAACGACACGCCAACACGACATGAATGATGAGCCCATCAGCCAAGATGATTCCGCATGAGCAACGAACAGTCGAACTTTCGGGGACCTATATACAACGATATCAAACAAAAATGGCCTGTGCTCTCCAGACCTAAATTTCATCGCCATAGACCTGGCCTGGAAGAGATTTTGCGGCCAGCCATGGCCGGCCCGAGTCTATGGTATCTAGTTGAAGGTGCCGGTTCCACGGAACGGTTCCACCGAAAAAACCATGGGGATCAAATCCACCGAAGATGGGTACACGTTTCCATCACATCGATTAAGAATCTCCCCGAAGTCATCAACATCACACATCCGAATCCAGGTGCTACTCCCAGCATGGGGAAATGGACACCCCACATCACCTCACATTTTCGCTTCAATTAGACTTGTGGCCAAAAAGCCATGCTCCGCTCACGGATGGCTGCGATGGCTGCGGCTGCGAGGCGAGCAAAGAGCGTCACCAGGGTGGAGGCATCCCCATTGAAAGTGAAACGCCTTATTTTAGATTGGCTGGTTGGTGGTTTGGAACATGGCTTTTATTTTCCATAATATATGGGATGTCATCATATGTCATCCTTCCCATTGACGAACTCATATTTTTCAGAGGGGTAGGTCAACCACCAATTAGTGTTTGTTTGTTATTTTCCCACGCGCACACATCAATGCACAAAAAAGACACACATACAGCCAGCAATGACTCGATGATTTTCAATAATTTTCCCATTTAAATGCCCATG
>CAMXCT020006523.1:1069892-1104892 GCA_947184155.2 Cladocopium goreaui
ACACACACACACACACACCCAGACATGTGTATATATATAATATTTATATTTATATCTATATTTATATTTATATTATTTGTATACTGTACACCTGTATGTATCTAGAACATCTTTAACCACGCCATGTAGACTTTCAATCCAGCTCTTGCTTTCGCTCTCTGAGGAAGAGCAACATCGGCCAAGTGGCGTCCTTTGTGGCGAATCGCCTAGCTGAGGTCGGAGACCGTCAGGTGTTTTATTGGTGGCTCGATGTGGCTCGATGTGGCTCGATGTGTCACTTTTTTTTGGGTGAATTTTCAGCGCCCAAAAGGTTGACTTATAGAAGTTAGAAGGCCAAGAAACCAAGTTATGATGTCAGTTGTGTTCGGTCTCTTCAGATCTGAGGCTTAGTTGGAAAGCTCCATATCAAGCAATAACCCAAGCGATGGTTTGGATTTGGAGGCCACCTAAAACCCATGACCTTTGACAGGAACCGCGTGTGGCACCAGCTTTGAAAAGTCTTTCGGCCAGCATGCATCAAGCAGAAAACATTTGGACGTATAGAACCAGAATTCTTTGGGTCACTGGCATGGATCAAACTTGTTGAATTCCTGTAAAAGAACAAGGATGCCTTGCTACCGAAAATAACCAGTCCACAGTTTTCAGTGCCTGAAGAAAAGAATCTTTGAGGAAGCAGAGGATATGCCAGGAATATTCTGTAGTTACTCAGTTTATCGCAAATTTTGTCGCAAACATGAAGGTTTTTAATTTCAAACCATGGGATTTTTGGAGTGCCCAAGTATTTGGAAAAACCAATGTCACATTGTTGCTTACATATCCTTTATCCTAATATCATTGTTGGGTTGATTCCCGTTTTGTTAGTTGTTTATATATGTACAACACACATCATTTGCCGCAATCTGTTTTCATCCGATCCATCCGTACCGTATATCTATGCCCATATCTCATATCTACCACCAATATCTATAGCCTATGAGTCTATCTACACGTGTATCTATATGGAGGTTTCCTAAAATAGGGGTACCCCAGTCATCATCCATTTTAGATTGGGATTTTCCATGAATGAAGCCATCTATTGGGGTACCCCCATGACTATGGAAACCTCCATATCTACAAACCAAGCCACGGCTGCCCCACCAAGGTGTAGGCCCCCAAGCGGCCTCGCAAGCCTTGCGAGCGCTGGCCATTGCACGGAAGTTGCCTCGAATGGAATTCGCGGCGGGTTTAAGGGAACATCCAACAAAAACCTATGTGGTTTCCATATGGATCATATATATTCATATATATATATATTCATATATACTAGCCAGTATTTTGGAGATTATCATAGATCATTACCATTAGATGCAACACCCCTTCTACCTATCAATGGTTGATAGACTGTGGTTACCATGAATGTTTAACGTGGCTGCATGATGGTCAATGATACTCCCCGGCAGACATGGCTGGCTTGGAAATGCATCATTTAGTTCGATGATTGTCCCAGCGAACTAAACCTCCATGCACAGTTCGGGGATTTCCCAGCTAGCCATGTTTGATTACCGGAGGGATGTTTGGGGGTTGGAGAAAAGTTAAAGCCTGCCAATGTTTTCCCTTGATTCATTCATATTCATTCCATTGATCATGAAACATGGGGATTTAATTTGATTTACCCAACGAAATTGGGAAATCCATGGGGATCTTACGTTTCACCATGGATTTGTCGTTACACCATCGTTTCGTCATTCGGCCGGTTCGGCCTGGGTGCATCGGGGTGACTCCGGAAGGTTGCAGCATAGTTTGAAGGTTGCAGCAGTTGCAGCATGTTCAATGTTAACCACTTTTTTTAAAACGATTTTCTACACCTGGAAGGGAAAAACACACTTTTTTTCTAGGATTTTCTACACCTGGGAGGGAAAACTGTAACAGTTTTCCCATGTTTTCCCTTTCTTGGTCAAGCGGCTGATGGGTTTCCTGCCCTGGCCGAGGTACGTTGCCAAGGCTCATCCCGGCGAGGAGCTGTTCCTTCTTCCCCGGGAGGAGAAGAAATCCCAGGTGCCAGGAACTGATATGGAGCTTTGATGTTGGTGAATTTCAGGTTTCTTGAGGTCAAAAAATCCATTTGTATCCATTTATTCTTTTCAGGGTCATGTGAGTCATATGAGTCATATGAGTCATATGAGTCATATGAGTCATATGAGTCATATGTCCTATATGTCCCATATGTCCCATATGTCCCAGTCGAGTGTTTCTTAAACATTCTTGAGCCCTTCAGAACTTTTTGGTGTTGAATATCTTTCTGTCCAAATGATTAAAATCAGACTCATCGAACCTCATCTTGTTCATAGTGTATTAAACTGTATTAAATTGTATGTTTGTTTGGTGTGAGGAATGTTAGGAATGTTAACGGGTCAACCATCAAACATGGCCTCCCAGGAAGGTGGGCAAGGGGATCACTATCGACAGCTGGTGCTGGTTTCTCGGTTGGGCCAGGGGGGAGGGGATTGCTTTCCGAAAGAACCATGGATGCTGAGGTGATAGATGATGATATCAAGAACTTTGAGTCTCGAAACATCTCGAAACCAATATCAGATGTAGATGGTGGTTCATAGATCTGGCGGGTTTGAGACACTAGTCACGCTTGATTTTTTTTTCTGGATAGGATGATGGTCCTGTCCCCCGATACGGATACTTCTCTGGTGGTTGAAAGATGTTAAGAGCACCATCCAACCAGAAGGAACATGACTCCTCCAGTTCTTCCTTGAGATTTACCTCGGTGGTTTTTGGGTTTTTTTGAATGGCTCCCAGGGTCCACAGGGCATGGGAAACCATGGAGAAGAGCCAATCGAATGAAAGGGATACCCTCCTGTAATCAAACATGACAATGGACAATGCGCAAGTTATAGATGATGTGATTTTCAGATGTTTTCCCATATTTTCCTATGGATGTTCCATTATTTATACGGGATTTTCAAATTGCCACCTTTGATTACCGGAGTTTAGATGATGTATGGCTGCCAACCTCATGTTGTTGCTTTTGCACAGATCTCGTGGCGAAAGGACCCGAAGTCATGCAGAAGGAACGCCCCCTGGAGGATAGGCAAGCTGATTTATAAGTATATAATATAGGATAACTGGGCTTTATTGCGGATGTATATATATATATATATATGCATATATATATATACATAAATATGCTCAGATATATGATAATATGCACGCAATAAAGAGAGAGAGAGAGGATTGGGATGGGGTTACAAATTCATTTATAAACGCGGAGCACTCCCTGATAGTTTCACTGTTTTCCCTTCGAGGTGTGCCACCGGCAAGTTGTGGCTGACGCTGTTGATCCAGTCGAGTAGACGACTTGCGGCCGAAAAGGGAGAGCGAGGGCGTGGAGGGCTGATCCGGGGTGAGAAGATTCCCTGATAATTACGAGAACATGAGGGAAATCATGGGATAGTTGATAGTAGTAAGAATTATTTGATAATAGTTAAACATGTGCATCATTGAAATCATGGTTTTCCACTTAGGATTTTGATAATAGTTACTTTGAAGGGTAAAAGCTGCGTATATATGCGGGGATGAGCATGCAGAAGCCCCAGGATCGCCAGATTTTTGGTTGTTAAATTGGGGGGATAAAGATCCACTGCACCAGCGATTTTGATGTTCACCAGCGTGCTTGTAGATGAGCTGACGCATCATGATTTTTGGGTATGTTTGGATGTGAACCTTGATGGTGAAGAGGGGAATGGTGTCAGATTTTCCAGAGAAGCGCCAGCTTCTTGGCCCAGCCGTGCCGAATTCAAGCCGGCACTGAGGTTGGCGGTAGACCACAACGCCGATTTGGCTGAGGCTCCCAGTTGAAGATGTGGGATTCTGGGATAGAAAACCGCCACAACGAGGAACAAGCAGGAAACTGTTGGGAGTTGCAGCACTTAGGGCCGGTCGTGGCCCACCCCGGTGCCTGCAACGCAGGTCGATGCCACTACAACAGCTGCTGCCACCACCGTGGCAGCCACCACCGTGGCCACCACCGTGGCAGGCACCACGGCGGTCAAGCCCTTGGCGCGTAGCGCCAAAGGCACCACCGCCGTGACCACGGCAGTGGCCAAGGCGGTGGCTCCAGGTGGCAAGGCGGGGGTCCATGGGTGGAATCATGGCACCTGGGGTGGTTTTTCCCATCAAATCCATGGCCCTTGGGAGGCGACAGTGCCAAGCACCAGCAAAGGGGGCACAGCGGGAGGCACCGCAGTTTGAGGGCTGCGCACCAGAAAGTGACGGAAGCTTCTCATGACCACCGAGGGTTTCCCTGCCACCTCTCGAACGAAAAGGTTGGCGTCATTCCATGATGAAGCACTCTCAAACAAAGTAATCCGTTGGAAATCTGACTTTGACTCATAGCATGAATATGCATGACTGCCGAGAACTTCGGTAGTGAACCGGCTGAGTGGTTACCGTTGTTCTTCCCGAAAATTCATACAGAGGAACCCGAAAGAAGATTGATGTCAGTTCTGTGAATCAACATGGAGATGGGTACCCCACCATATTCCACCAAAACATACCAAAACCAAATCATGACAACCAAACTAGTCGATCCTTACTAATCCTGCCGCGAATTCAGGTCCCGAAAATTGGGGATAGATTTCATCTGATCCCCAAAGAGGGATTCGATTTATACCCATTTCTGCTGGGTAAATCACAATCACATCTCCATGATTAGCGGGATTTAAGAAGTTAAATCAGTTTATTCACTCTGAAATCATCCTTACATCCCAAATTCTTAGATTGGATTGGTGGTGATATCACTTTATATCATCTTTTTTCCCCTGGATACATCACCATTAAAACCAACTGTCTCTGGATTTTCACCTGCCTGAACTGAAGCAGCTTCCAGGAACCACGGCCGTCACCACCAAGTCGCCCAGCACTACAAAGTCGGCACACAAAGTGCCGGCGCCGGCGCCGGCGCCCCCCTCGCAGGGGTGGATCGTTGGGGGACCCATTTTTTTCTGGAAGTGTTTGGTGGGGCCTCTGCTAATTTCTAGAATGGAGACAGAAGTTGATGGCAAAATCCATGAACATTCGAACATGTTCGATTTCTGCTGCTTTAAAGGTGACCGTGGCCTACACTGCGAAGCTATGGGGATTCTGTTGTTTCAAAAGAACGTTTGGGGATCCCATCACCAAAAATGGCGGTCACGCCAGTGGTGATTTCCTTTCGCTTGAAAAGGTGAGAATTTAGGGACCTGATTCGGAGATGATCATGGAATAATTAATGAAAAAACTAAACACAACCTTTCTTGGAAATAGCTTTGGGGAAAAAACGGGAACAACTCCCAGGCAACGAAAAATGAACGTATGATCCTAGGGTGCCAGGGTTTTGACTCATAGCCACATATCTCAACGAACCTGGGGGAAACCCAAAAAACTCCGCCCGGACAGTCCTGGATCTTTTCCAATTGGTTCTACTTGGCCTTCTTCTTTGGCACCGTCTTGCGCGGAAGCCCAGTGAAGATGGCGATGCTTTCAAGGGATCTTCCTGGTCGTTTTCACCATGTCAAATCTATCATTATTTACGCATGGTTTCGATCTGACGCTGCATGGGATGCGATCTCTTGAAGCGCGAAAGCATGGGAAAGCACCCCAAGATTTCCAATATCGTGTGTGTTCTGTTGCTTTTTAGTGGGTCAAATTCGTCCCAGGTGTTATTTAAAGTATGGGAACTCCCAATAAATCATATAGCTGATAGAAGAACCAACCAGTCCATTTGTGTTCCCAGCAGTCGTCAAGTTTGAGGCAAGTTCTTGTTAAATCATTCCACCCACCCACCTTAAAAAATGATCAACTAGGATATTTTTTCATGGAACCCAAGCACCAACCCAAACACATCCAAAAACAAGAGTTAACACATCAAATATATATAAACATATCACTTCGATTATGTTGGATTTATATATAGTAATGCCTCAACAACTACAATATCATGATATATCATGACAATATCTGTACATCTGGGTGTGTCTGAAAATAGGGCTAATTTGAAATCATCAAAGTCATCTGTCCATTTGAGTATTGAAACCTATGTTGAAACCTATTTTGAAAGCTATGATGACTTGGGGTTCCCCCATGACTTCGTAAACCCAATCCATCCAGCGCTGCGACGCTGCGACGCTGCGAGGCCTGCCTGCATGGGCTTGATGGCATGGTCGCTTGGCGATGCGTCGAGCGGATCGGTGAATACTAAGCTGGTTGGTGGTTTCTAAGCTGGTTTCAACCATTAATAAACATTAATAACCATCAATCATCACCATTAATAAGCATTAATAACCATAAATAACCATTAATCATCATCAATTGGTAAATATTGGTAAATAACCACTATAGTAACCAATGATAACCATCAATCATTACTGGTTGGTGGTTTCAAACATGAATTTTATTTTCCATCATATATTAGGGATGTCATCCCAACCCCATTGACGAACTCCATCATGTTTCAAGATGGTTATTGCACCACCAACCAGTAAGTCATGGTCTACTTACTGACGATGATATGATGCTAGCCCCATGACTTGGGACACACCCATGTCCATACCATTCAACGTATCATGATGTTGGGAAGGCCGCTGGAGATGAGCGGCCCCATGAATCCCAACTTGCCATGAGAAGAGGGGCGGGCTGTTGGGGTGATATTCCAAGTTCGGATGGATCCCAAAAGCCATAGGGATCCATAGGGCATACCCCCAAAGTATCTATCTATGAGGTGGCTATGGAATTGTAGCTACCTTACAACTGCCCATAACTGGGGGGTTCTTTAGATTCGGCATTACTGCCTGAGATGATCATGGTAATCAACTGTTTGACTAATCCCGTCCCCCATTCAGATTCAGACTTTATTCTACCACCAATTCTTGGGACCCAATTCATGAATAGATTTCTTACTAAACCCAAGTTCTTTTTTTGGGGGTATTTAGGTGTTGGGGGGCACAAATATTGTCCTCAAACATCGCGGACTGGAAAATATCCCAGCTTTAGTTTTCGATGCTCCCAGTTGCAGATGCCCATTTCGTGGATTTTCCCGTGGATTTTCCCATCATAGAATTGGATGATGGGAAAATTTAAACCGGAAAGCCTTATATTTGATGGTAAAAACCATGGTTTCCGGTCAAAATTTTCCCCAACAAACCAATCCAATGACATGAGGATTTCCATTGTCACTGGGGATTTTCGCCATCGAGGTTACCGATGCTGAGTCGGGCCGCAGGTCGCTGAGCCGCGAGCCAAAAGGAGCGGCCGCAGCCACGACGCCACGATGGAACCTGGGGAATCTTGGGACATCTGGAAATGGGGAAACATGGAAACATGGATCATGGATTAATGGTGGTTTAGTATGGTTTAATGATGGTTAATGAAGGTTAATGATGGTTAATGATGGTTAATGATGGTTAATGATGGTTAATAATGGTTAATAATCATCTGCTTGGTGGTGACTGGAACCATGGAATGGATTATGACTTTCCATTCAGTTGGGAAATGTTGGGAATGTCATCATCCCAACTGACGAAGTCCATCATTTTTCAGAGGGGTAGGTATACCACCAACCAGAAGACGTAGAATCTTATGAATCTTGGAAAATGAAGGACAATTACTGGGGAAGAACATGCAGATTGATGAAGGGTGGCAAAATAAACCACCCCAGCCACCGCCCGATTCATAATAAGCATCATCCCACTTATAAAGGCTTACCCAATCAGAAAGCTCATATTAGTGATTAGTGGTATGGTTTATCATTGGGTTCTCCACATCAACCGTCGTGATGTGATCGGGGGAGTTGGAACTGGCAGGCCAAATGTGGGAGAGAATGGAGTAATACTGCTGTGACTCCACATGAACAACTCCGCAAATGATAAGCAACTCGTTATACAAGACACTGTAGCAAACCCAATCATAGACCTAGAATTTTACGGAGTGTTGGAATACCATTTCTGGTGAACTTGGGGATGGTTTATTATTGTATGTATCACATTGGTGCATGGGCTTTCTCTTTTCCTTGTAACAGATGCGAAGACCTTTCCAGCATCTTCCTCGAGAAGATCCGGCTGGACTTCAGTCTGGAATTCCAACCCGTTGGGATTGGTGTGCAAAACATGTTGAAGGATTTCTTCAATTTGAAGCTATCAAATCAATCCAATCAATCAAACACATAAGAGCTGGTTGGTGGTTTCAAACATGGCTTTTATTTTCCATAATATTTATGGGATGTCATCCTTCCCATTGACTTTCATATTTTTCAAGATGGTTAAGTCAAGTCACCACCAACCAGAGAGGTGATTTGCTCATGAAGTCTCAAACCACTCAGGTCACCATCTTTCGTCTCTGTGTGGAGATCGCAGCTACACTCGTCACGACCGACCCGACTTACATCTCTCAGGGAACGCGCACGCGCACGGTCGGCTTCCCAAAGAGGATTTCGCCGCAGAACGAACTAACGCGCACCGGGCGAAGGGGCGACCACGGGCGAAGTGCACCGTGCCCGCACCAATTTCCAATGCGTCTCGGTGGAAATTTCTGACCATTTGGAGGCCATGCGGAATGTTTGGGAACGACGCCTGTGCGTTTGACGTAGGGTTGCTGGATGGGTTGCTGGGATGATAAAAATGATAGTTATTGTGGATCATTCCCGAAAATTCCCTGCTGAGCACCAGTAAGTTCAACATGCTGAAACCAGATGAAACCACCTTGGATCATTTCTTTAAAGCACTTTGTAGGGACAAAGTCCTGGCTGCCGCAATGTTTCGTTAGTAAGGTGGTAAAACTAGAGAGCGGCCCGGGATGGCTTTGGAGTCGGTTGGCTGAAAGCTGTTGGAATTCAACCACCTAGCAATACTAATGTGGGTAAAACAATGCCATAAACCACCCATGACTGGGAGTGATTTATACCACCTATAAAAATGGGTGATTTTTCTGGGGGATGGTGCGTTTATGCCGTTTATGGCATTGGGAATTCCCCACATCTACAAACCAACATCTACTGAGGCGGCTCACAGTGAGCTCGTTGATCAAGGCATGGAGAATGGATCCATGGGGATCCAGTGGGATCGGAGCATAGCAACTGGTTCCAACTGGGGGGAAAAAAACAGGCGTTTGCCATGGAAACTGGTACATTTATAGATGATTTTCCTATTCAAAGCCTTTTTTTTTGACCAAGAATCTACACATGTGCCATTATATAAAGTAATATTGATTTTCCATATATATTTAATTTTCCATTATAGATAGATAGATGGTGATTTTCCATGACCCCCAAATGAGTAGAGGACGAAGTTTTCCGAAAAACCGGTGGCAGGTGATCGCCACAGCGGGGCTGCTGGGCGTGCTCTTCATGTTGGGGCTCAGATGGGCGATGGCCACGGAGGGGGATGATGTCTTTGTTTACATCATGCTGGGTAAATTATAACGACCTCACGTCGCGACCGAGCCCTGCAATCATGGTTAATAAGGGATATAAGGGGAATCATCCCCTTTTATGGGCCGCAAGATTCAGGTTAGTGAAATATTAGAATGTACCCAGATCATGATGATGACGATGACGATGACGATGACGATGACGATGATGATGATGATGATGATGCTGATGCTGTTGTTGTTGATGGTGGTGAGTAGCATTTTCCAATATTTTCCAACTGACATCGGGTGAGACCGTGGCCTGGTCCAGGCACTATGACCCGCTGGAGGCGACAGGCGCGACTGCGACTGATTTTTGGCCACTGGAGGAACTGTTCTTTGTTGGTTTTTAGGATGTGTCAGGGAAAATTTGGGGGAATCTGGATTTTCTTTTCGGACAAATCAGCATCTGTTGAAGTATGTTAAAGTAGAAGAGTTGCCGGGTCTTTCGCATGTTTTGTAAAGATATCCTCATATCAATCCCGGGACCCTTGGAAAGCTTCGGCCCTCAGGTCGCAGGCTCTTTGCCCATCCGTGCGGGCCTTACATGTCTCCAGATGAATGATATAGCCAGCACTATAATCTATTCTACTCCAATGATCTTGGTCTATTATATCTATAATTTCTCATATTCATATAATATGTGTTTTGTTCACACACACACACGCATATAATATATATATATATACATACGTATATCAGCTTATAGTGGCAAAGGGTAGGAACTACACAGCCAGTGATTTTGTTGGTGATCGCCATGGATGGATGGATCTACTTCTTTTGGACGCTGGTTAGATACGGGGATACGCCAGTCACTGGGGGAAGGGGTTCGAACCGCCCAGTTCTGGGGACCCAGGGGGAACTACTGTCATGATAATTATCTGATTATAATCTTTCAGGGGGATCTATAATTATAATTTATCATGATACTTATCTATCTGATGATTACTTATCCTATAATTATAATGATCGATCAGCAGAATTTTACAGGCAGAATCCCGGCTGTTTCTGGTAGGGGTCAGAAACTTTTTTTGGATGGCTTTTTCCACAGCGTGCCCCTGAGGTTGGAGGAGGAACTCTCCTATGATCCCATGGAGACGTCCTTGGGATCTGGATCTTATGGATCTTACGGATCCGTTCCAGGCGGCCAGCCATGGTCGGACTATGGACACTATCAGGCGCTAAAAACGGGACCGGAATCGAGGCACTTAAGTGACATGGTAAAGAAATGAAAGCGGCTTAGATCCTAGTTGAGTTAGAAACGGAATCCCACTTGTAGAAGTCATTTTTCCGGAATTACGAACCAGTTGCATCCAGTGAATTACTAGTCAATTTACAAATGATAGCTGAAATTCCCACCCTGACACACCAGTGAATTCATTGACCAGCAGCTTCAGATGAGGCTGCGACCGCGATTAGGAGCTTTTGTCATCATGTCAGGGACATGTTAAAAAGGCAAACCCAGATCATCATGGCTGGCAGTCTTGGAAAGATATCTTGGAATGTTGATGTTTTTTTTTTTTCTTTTCGCAGATCAACATCTTTCAAAGTCACAGACATCGTTTGCATCGGCATGGGTCTTGGAAGATGGGGCTCCAGCATCCGGGGGATGCGATGCTGCTCCGTTGCTCAAGCGCGTCTTGAGTTACTTGTGTCAGCGTAAAGCAAGGGCATCTAACCAAGAATTTGCGTAGACTTTGGACATTAGCCGGCCTGAGGTTTCAACACCATTGGGACAAGTTGGCAGGATTTGAGGTTCCAATGTGCAGAATGTGCAGACACGTGTGGGCACCATTTGCCTCGAGCCACAGCCTAGATGATCATTGCCATTCTTGGTGATGATCTATTTTTTGTTCTTCGATGATCTTTCTCCATCCGATTTCTTTCCCCATCATTTTCATATCCCATAGGATCCATGTATGCTATATATGGTAACATTTACCATCAATATACCCCCAATGTTAGCATCTATACCAGCACCATGGATCCTATGGGATATTTGAAGATTGTTCCATGATTCCATCGGAAAATCGCCCCGCCAATGGCCTCGCCCCATGGCCTCACGTTCACCGCGAACGGCTTTTCGCCCAGCAACTGGGAGACCTGGGAGGAAGTCCCTTGCGACGCGAAGGACACAGTGCAGGACGCGGTTCAGGTGCGCTTTCAGCTGGAAAACCATAGAATCCTCCAGAGATTTCCCCCAAGTTATGCCCCAAAAAACCTATGATTTTGATGGGGGATCTGGTTTCACCATTAGAGGCTGACATGGCTGAAACCAAAGCATCGAAACACCATTTAAGTTGCAATGGCAACTTTGGAAGCCAGTTTGAGCCCAGTGAACTCCGTGGGAGCCAACAAAAACCCCGCTACATAGACCTTTAAAATCCTGTAAATTGGCAAAAACATGGCAAAAACATGGCAATTTACCATGATTTTATAGCCCTAACACCCATAGGGGTGCAGTTCAGGTAACCCATTGGTATAACGCAATCACCCCAGTTGGAATATGGCCTACAGGCAGACTCCTGGTCCTGGACTGAACCTTTGATTCAAGCCTTGCAGCGCGCATCTCGGTGATCCAGGCAGTTGCTGGTTGGATCATGGTGGATCTGGTGAAATCCCCCAGGTTTTGGTGAAATTTACCCAAGCTGGTTATGGCTGTTACATAGCCATGGTATAGATGGCCCATAGAAATAGATAGTTTACCCATTTATAGATGGTTTACCTTAATAAGGTATGGTATATTGATGTACCATCTGGTTATTTGTTACATAGCCATGGTATAGATGGCCCAATGGCCCTAATCGAAATAGATGATTTTCCCAGATACCTCCATTTATGGTTGGGGTTTTCCATGGCGAACTGTTAAATAACCAGATGGTAGTGTCTCTCTAAAAACTAGGCATGATGTTGTACATAAAATCCCAGCTTGTGAGAAAACTACCAGAAGTTCGTATTTCATCTGTATTCGCAAAACTTCGCATGTTGAGATGTATCATCTCTGTTCGCATCGTATCTTCTTTTCGTGCTACAAGAATCTCACCGATCTGTGGCTAAATGTTCATCTTCAATCATCTTCACATCCCAAAATCATCCCTCAATGGCTCCCTTCATGCATTTTCCCAGCATTTTCCCATCATTTTCCCAGCATTTTCCCAGCATTTTCCCATGGATTTTCCGTCCATTTGAGGTCCAAAAACTTCAGGGCACCGGCCGAACGGAGCTGAGCTTTGAGGCGTTGAAGCTGCAGAGCCTGGAGCCCTTCCTGGAAGTGCAGGTGCGGAAGGATGGGATGGATGGGATGGTATCTGGTTGGTGGTTTGGAACATTTTTTATTTTCCCCAGCTGGGATGATGATCCAATCTGACTAATTAATATTTTTTAGATTGAAACCACCAACCAGATATATATTATTATTATACATATATATGTGTGTGTGTGTAAATTTAATAAATAATTTAGCCTCTGGTAATTTAACCTAGCTAACCTAGCTATGGAGAATGGCCCATCTCTAGTGAATTTACTGACTAGACATGATGATTTTCCATAGCTATGTTAGTTTACCAGAGGGTAATGGGGATGCAAGTGGATACAGATAAAGTGGCAAACCTAGGGTTTGATAAATGGTGTTATACACTCTGCAAAGAGATAGACATGTAGATGTCATGAAAATAGTGAAGAGTTCACTTTTCTATCTTTTTAGCGGCAATCGCGGGTTACTTTAAGTATCACTTTTATATGGGGATGTACTTGAGAAATGATTGTTGGCATGACGCTTCCCAGCCAGTCCTTTGGACATTGTTCGTTATTTTGCAGATTTTTTGGCACAATGGAGTTTTATGCATAACCACTAGAAGTTTAAAACTTTTAGTCGGAGAGCTGGGAACCAGCCACTTTAGATAATTAGGATCGATTATGGAAGTACCCTCTGGTAAACTAACGTAACTATTGAAAATGGCCATTTATAGTGAGTTTTCCCATTAAAAATGGTGATTTTCCATAGTTATGTTAGTTTACCAGAGGGTAATTACATCTTTAAAGATCATTTGGTATCCATCTGGTTTTTCATTAAGGATACGGGTCCGAGACTCCTACTGTAATTACTGTACTGGTTGATGGATGTTGATGGACAAAAGAGGTTTACGGTAAGAAGCCCCAAACCAAACAAGCAAGTGGTAAACATGGTGGTGATGATGATGGTGATGATGATGTTGATAATGATGATTATTTTGATGCTGATGACATATATTTACATACGTATATACACACCACGTCACGTCATGTCATGTCAATAGAATATGCAGAGGATGTGCTCCAGGCTTTGCCGCGGCAGCTGACGAAGCTGTCCTTGCGCGACAATCCTTGGTGACACAGCCGATGGAGGGAGGAGTGGTTGAAGAATGGGCAGAAACAATGATAGATAGCTTGGTAGTGGGCTTATCCACCAGTTCATGGTGATATAAATATATAATATATAATATATATATATATATGATGGGGTGACATTAATTAATGGGATACGACATAGAATCAACAAAATTACACTTAGATACTTGAGCAGTGGGCTAAATTGGATCCATTAAAGTGAGGAAAACTTTGAAGCATATTTGGAAGACTCAACATGAATAGGAACCAACGATTTGAGGTTGATAGTAGTTGATAATAGTTGATGATAGTTGATGATAGTTGATGATAGTTGATGATAGTTGATGATTCATGAGGGGTGACAACACATTTTTTTAACTGATGTATCAGTGGAGGTTGTTTGATCGGGTGGCTTTTGAGATGAAATTTATATATATATATATAGTATATATATATAGTGTACATTTATTTATTTTAGAACGTGGATGATGAACACCCCAATGAACCCTCCTGTGGCAAAGATTTTCTGGTTGGGGTAGCCCTGTGGTTTTTCCCAAGAACATATTGGGAGCTTTGGATTTTCAGCATCACATATATACACACATACACACACATACACACACACACATATATATATATATATACACAATATCTATATATATAATATACAGATGGTCAATATCAGTTTGTGTTTTTAAATAGCTATTGATGCTATGAAACATGAGTAAGCCCTTCAATTTCTTTCAGGACGGAGGCTGTGTCAGGGCCCAAGTCACAGCCAGGCAAGATCCAGCACTGCTGTTGTCTCAGCTTCAGCCCTTGCATCAGCGCCCCGGCATCGAGATGAATTGTACGCCCTCATGGCTTCAATCTTTGGAGCATACATCTTACATATATGATATAAATAGATAAATAAGTAAATTAAATCAATTAAATATAGAGATAAATAAATAACTAAAAAAACACATACATATGTATATATATATATATACATCTATACACACACTTGGGATATTAATTCACGAGCTATGCCCTGATTTGATGAAAACCCTCAATAACGAGAATCCATCTACTGCGCAGTACCATATCATCCAGTAGTTGGAGCTATTTTGGGCTTCACCAAGCGACGCATCCATCAAGCCATAGATTTGCAATGATCAGGGCATTTCTCCAAATCGTGAATCAAAATTTGGGGCAATTCATCCTGATAACTTCACCCATAACAGGGCAGTTTTAGGGTTGACGGGCTAGTTACGGCTAGTTCTTTGCATTCCTTTGGGAGGAATGCATCATATCCGTCCAAATATTGCAGCAACTTGCGAGTTTGTGATGCAGAGTATGTAGAGATAGCCACGCTCATGTAGAAATCATCGAGATTTTGGAACCAAATGTTGCCCGAAATGTACCTTGACCTAACTGATAGTACCAAAAAATGATTCGCAATTTTATTCAAAAATTGGACTTGGATTTACAATGATTTACACACATGTTTTTTAAACGGGGGTTGCCATACCCCAACCCGAGGTTGATTTCTTTGGATCTCTCCAAGTGCCGCCTGGACTCCCTGACCAACTTGCCGCGGCTGCAGCTGCGCCATCTGCGGCTGGAGGAGAATCAGCTGCGATCCACGCTGGGCATCGCCGGTTGCCCCCGGTTGCTGGAGGCCGTCTTGATCAGCTGATTAGCCATGATTTCAATTTCATGGGGGCCCCTTAACTCTTTATGACATATCATGACTAATATGGAGAGATGGAGTTGACCAATGATTGGTTTGATAGTTCGGGTGTTGGTTCACCTAGCCTTTGTATAGAATTATGTGAGTGAAATCCTGGTCTTCACCAACCAGGATTTCATGGAATGATTGCTCATATGGGTTTGTTGGAAAATAAGGTAATTATGCCCCTAAATTATTCATTTTTTAAACGTAGGGGGCATGATGGTCTACGATTGGATTGAATGGATGAGCGGCATCTGCTTTCACTCAAATCCAGGATGGCCGCTTGGAGTGATGGTGAAACCTGCAGCAATGAAAGGCTGGCATCACGATATATATATATATATAGATATCCAATAGATGCAATGCTTTTACAAAGGAACATGGGGGATGTAAGCGTCCTCGAATTGGGGATCTTAAATCCATAAACTGTGGATTTACCGAAGAAAAATTGTATGTCACTTGATATGGTGAGCACGTAATGAAGATCTTTGGGATGGAGGCAATCTTCCTTTGAGTGTCCTGGTGGTGTTCGTTGGGTCAAGGTGTCTCTGGCCCGAAATCGCCTCAACTCCACTGAGCAGTTGGAGTCTCGGATCAAGTTGGGTAGTTCAGATTCCAGGGTTTAGCAGTACCAGGATGAGCATTGAAGGTTCAATCTTAGTTGTTATTGATTGAAAATACATGGAACTACGATGATGATACCACTTCCCCAAAACGGTTCTAGGGGACAGGATTGCAGAGCAACACGCATGTTCGATGTAAAAAAACAACGGTTTCTTGGATTTTTGCAGTGGCATTTGCGGTTCAAAATTTGATTGAAAAGAAAGACATCCCAACCCAAATTCCCAAAATAATACCCACAAATCCTCAGCAATCCCAAAAACGCCAATTGGATTAAAGCAAAAACACCAGAAATTCCACAAAAAGCTATAAACATCTCAATTTTTCATGGGTGAAGTGCCATTTTTCATGGCTTTCTATGGGTTCCATACTGGTAGCCTTGGCTCAGGAGACCCTTCTGGAGCTTCGGGTTTTGGACCTGGCCGAGAACTGCTTGACGTCCAGTCAGTGCTTTGGACGTCAAGCCTGGTTACTGTAGTGAAGACTGGTTATTGATTGCTTTGGTGGTTTGGAACCATGGAATTTTATGACTTTCCATATGTTGGGAATGTGATCGGGCCCCAACTGACTTTCATATTTTTCAGAGGGGTAGGTAGACCACCAACCAGATTGACTGAGTCAACCATTGATGAAGATTACCGGTTATCCACTTTAGTGCTTTAATCTTTAGTGCTATCAATGGTAAGCATCAATCTTTAGTGCTATCAATGGTAAGATTAGTATCCAAAATGTGCTAAAGATGTACTACTGTAATCAGTGCTAAGTGTTACTAACCAGTGGTATCCAACCATCAATTGACTTGAGTCAACACTGGTTAACTACTTTAGTGCTGAAAAATCTTCTGCTACCAATGGCAAAATAATGTAAAATGTACTAACCGGCTAAGAATTGGATTACTAAAGTTTTGGCACGATGTCGTTGATGTATTTCTGTCAAAAAGACACACACAGATATATATATATATATATGTGGTGGAGGTAAAAACGAACTCAGATGGGTGTATGATGGGATATAATATGTTATTATATTCACTGACGGTATGGCTGTGTCTGAGAAATGGGTATGTCTCCGTTTTTGGCGATTTTATTGTGGAACATGATGGTAATCCAATGGATGGAATGGGGTACGCTATTTTCAGATCACCCTATTTCTGTGAGAATGATAATTCATATTATGCGTCAATATGAGCCAGAATATAAAACAAGAATATATGAATTAATGATGTGGGTCAGTGTTTCTGGGTCAAGCCTTAATAATCTGGGTGATGACGGTTAACCGGTTAACCATTCAGATTGTATAAACCACATATAATGAACCAATTGTAGTTATCAAATGTTATACATCATCTGGATGATCCACTATTAAAAAAAACATGCTATCAATACCATTCAGATAACCACATCATTCATTCCATACGCAATCTTTCTCATATGTTTATCTGGATACAGTAGATTCATGCTACAATTGTATCCGGTAATATGCATTCAATCTACAATTCCACATGCATACACCAATATATTCTGGATACAGTAATGACCAGTTATCACATATACAATAGCAATATACTAGCAGCATACTAAAAAAGCTTGCTTTTTCCCCCTCCATTGAGTTAACGTTGATTTTCCTACCAACAAAGCACCTAAGTTGAATTCGGGGATGGCCTGCGCTTTCCTTCATTTATTATTGGGATTCGAACAATTTCCATGTTTGATGACACCGGAGGGTCTTTGTGAGGGAAATATACAGACTCATATCATACCGATATAATACCCATATACTATAATGATACATGTTTGTTGAGTCATCATCTGGGTGACGCCATATTAATTTTACTAGTGTATTGATTAGATGCATTGATTAGATGTATTGCTGCACATAGCAGATGGATATTTGCACATATGGGTGCGTTTGGACCTCTTAGATTTGGTCGATAGTTGTTTTTGCTATTGATCTCTATAGATTTGTATCTACAACTATAATTTTTTCTGTGAATTTGTATGCGTAGAATGCTTTTTTTTTTCCATGTCCTCATCAAGATTGACGTGATGTTTGCCGTGACCAATGCTGTGCCCGCCTTTGTAAGGCGCTGTTTGAGGCCCCTAGCAGCTTGCACCCAGCTCTCCGAGCTGCATCTGCAGGGAAATCCCTTGGCCAAAGATGGAAATCCCCTGCGGAGCCTCTTTCCTTCGCTGGCTCCTTGCCTTGAAAGATATGGGGAGAGTCAAGCATAACCTCCGGTAAAGTCGCAGTTGGACCCAGAACATAGTCATGTGATAGTGGAAACTAATCTTCCAACCCCTATCTGATAGGGTCTATGTTAATTTACTGGAAGGTAAACAGAGGGGGAATCTTTCAAAGATAGATTAATACCATATTTTTTGGGGGGCGGAGCATCTAAGGTTAGCCATGCAGCAAATATTTCTTCAATCTCCCCACCATTGTTATATCAAGTTATATCCCAACTCATTTTCCCATGCTTCTAATGATCCCGAGAATCACCCTTGGCAGGCTCGTCATGTTAGTTGAAGGATGTTGAAGGGATCATATGCATTTTTGGATGGGGCTGGAGATGGATCCAGGTATGGCAGCCCCATTTGCACAGGAGACCTTGGACTCACGTCCCCTCCGCCGAAGCCGCGGGGGTGTTGCCACCCCCGTGGTGCCTACGGCGGTACCTGCGCCGCGGGGCCCGTGGCGCGACGACGGGGCGGTGGCGACGGAGTACCTGGGGAAGACGAAGAGTTATGCCAGGCGAAGGGGGGGCTCAAGTAGAGCTCGGTGATGCTCGGTGGGTGTTTTTTTTCATATGCCCTCTGGTATTACAGGTTGCGAACTGGTAAGATTAGACGGCCAACTCCTCTTAAGAATGGTGATTTTTCACACGCATGCACCAGCAAGTACTAGATTGCGGGACATGCCAGGTTGGATTTACCGGACAATACCGGACATTGGCCACCAGAGGCGAACCCCACCGTCTTCAAACATCATTGCAATCTTGTTTTTGATATGCAGCATATGCAATACTTAGTGTTCCATTCCACCACCCATGACAAGCAAGATGATCCAACTACGAGGCTTTGTGACATATGATATTCCTGCCAACCCGACCTTTTGGGGATGGTAACTCAGCAGCAGATGCGGAAAAGTCCCAAGAGCTTTGAAGAACCTGTTTTTTTTCCCGTCAGAATGGTGAAGTGCAAGCATTAACTTTGAAAACAACTCCGGAAAAAAGGGTGCACATGGCTCCTTTGGCCAGCAACATGGGGCTAAAAGACCCAGTAAGCAGCTGCGAAGCTCAAAATACCACAACAACTTGTGGAGAAGATTGATCACCTGCCCAGCAGCTTTTCGACACATGGCTTTTTTGTGCCAGGCCTACCAGAAGCAGTGCCATCAAAGCGTGCCGTGCGGCGGCGCCCGATGCCGAGCCGCCCCCGCCGCCGCTGTGTCCGCGGGCGCGAGCGCCCCCGCGGCCGCGGTCGTTTGCGCCGCCGCCGCGGGCGTTGGAGCCTGTGGAGTAGCGTGGTTTCTGGATATGATCCCTTCACCCTAATGTTAAACGTCCCCCCAAATAACAAAGCCGGGTAGTTTTTATTATTAGGAGGTATCCCTTTTCAAATCTAATTAAAATATTGCCCAAAATTGGATTTCGAAGCTTTCCCCTAATATTAAGTTAAACATCTTAACGAAAAAAACTGAAATTCTTGATTTCAAAATTAACTAAATTCCCTTTTAACATTAAACTATTGCCAAAAATTGTATTTCGCAGCTTTCTCCTAATATTGTCCTAATATTAAATTAAAAACCTTTAATTACTTTACTTCGTGTGATCCCCACCATGACATTCATACATTTTCTTACTGGCAAATCTTCTGGCATTCTATCTGACATATCTTCTGACATTCTATTTGGCATTCTATCTGGCATATCTTCTGGCATATGATCTGGCATATCTTCTGGCATATCTTCTGCATTCTATCTGGCATATCTTCTGGCATATATTCTGACATATCTTCTGGCATTCTATCTGACATATCTTCTGGCATATATTCTGACATATCTTCTGGCATATCTTCTGGCATATATTCTGACATATCTTCTGGCATTCTATCTGGCATTCTATCTGGCATTCTATCTGGCATTCTATCTGGCATATCTTCTGGAATATCTTCTGGCATATCTATCTGGCATATCTTCTGGCATATTTTCTGGCATTCTATCTGGCAAATCTTCTGGCATTCTATCTGGCATTCTATCTGGCATATCTTCTGGCATATTATCGGGCATTCTATCTGGCATATCTTCTGGCATATATTCTGACATATCTTCTGGCATTCTATCTGGCATTCTATTTGGCATTCTATCTGGCATATCTTCTGGCATATCTTCTGACATTCTTTCTGACATTCTTTCTAACTTTCTTCTGCGCATTCTATGTCCCATATCTTCCTACATGAGGTCCGGCAGGGGAACACTTGGCGTGGATACTCGCGGTTGAGGTCCGGCAGGGAACACTGGGCGTGGCTGGTCGTGGTTGAGGTCCGGCAGGGAACACTGGGCGTGGCTGGTCGTGGTTGAGGTCCGGCAGGGAACACTGGGCGTGGATGGTCGTGGTTGAGGTCCGGCAGAGAACACTGTGGATCGTGGGTCGCAGTTGGACGAGGACGACGAGGGCGACGAGGACGACGAGGACGACGAGGACGACAAGGACGACAAGGATGACAAGGAGGACGAGGAGGACGAGGAGGAGAGGAGGAGGAGGAGGAGGACGAGGCAGGAGGAGGCAACTGACATAAAATCTAACAACCCTCACCTGGCAGGTGGGGAAAAAAATCGATTTCAAAATCGATTAAATTTCCTTTTTAAATCTAATCTAATTATATCTAATTATATCTAATTAATATATTGCCAAAAATTGGATTTCGAAGCTTTCCCGTAATATCAAACTCATAACCGTAATTATTTTTTTTTTCGATTTTAGCAAGCGGACCCTAATAAAAAACTCCCCGGGGCGAACTAGTTTCATTATTTAGGGGGTAGAACCTTGAAATGGACCTTGATTTTAAAATTGATTTCTAAAGGGGATCAATGAAAAGTCAAATTGACCAATCTGAAATTTCCCAAAACAAATAATCCGGGGTAGTTTTTATTATTCAGGGGAGGTTTAGTAATAGGGAGAGGGGTTAATGGATACTGGATATACCCATATATACCCTCTGTATTTAACATAGCTATGGTATAGATGGCCCATGAAAATAGATTATAGATGATTTATGCCGATTTACCTCTTTAAAATTGTCATTTTCCATAGCCATGTTAAATAACATTAAATAACCAGCAGGTAGATGGGTGGCATAAACCATCAAAATATGATAAAATATGGGTGGTTTATGGCATTGCTTTACTAAACATATCTACAGTATACTATATTTACCCTTCAAATGATCATTTTTCATGATCATGATAAGAATGGGATGATTTGGATTGATTTGGAACGTTGGAACCCCAATGGATTCGATTCATAAATCAAATTTAGACCAGGCTTTTGTGTGTGTGTGGGGGGTCATGAGCCTACATCCCAAAAGCTCCATGATTTTCGTGTGGGGCTACTGGTAGGGGTTGTTCGCACGACCAAGGACAGGCCCCAGAACATCCCCCAAGAAGGAGCCGTTCGTGGCAAGTCTGGTGCCACAGCGTGGCACAACGAGGCGACCGGTGATCTCATGTCTCATTTCTCACATCTCTCATCATTGATCCACATGAATCCATATGTAGAAAATGCGGCAGATGGAGAAATTGATGTTATGAACATGTTTTCCATGATTTTCCATGTGCTGTTGGAGACACTGTCACGCCATGAAACGCAGTCTCTCTCGCCCAACAAACGGCATCTGGGCGTAGCCCATTGAAAGCCAATGCCCAGCGTATTGTTCAAAGATCCCAACTTTTCCTCTGAAATGAATGTTGTATATCATTGGGGTTGACAACCCCCACTACAATACCTGACTTTCCGAACATAGAGATGAACTCACGATGTTTTTTTTTGCCAGGATTGGCCATGACCAGGGTACCGTGGATCAATTGATGCGCTGTCGCGATCTCATCGAGGTCCGGTGGCGTCCGGCGGACCGGCACGTGTTTTTTTTTTGGGGGCTAGATCGGGATAGATCATGATAGATCCACATTCAGGGATGATCAAGAGTACCGGAAGCACATGTATCATGATATAGAAATACTGCGGGTGGCCCATTGCGATGTAACGCTTAGATATTGCGATTTGCGAGAATAACACCAAGTGTGGACATATCCAACATGCAACCTACCATGTTTGGGTGCTGACCACCAGTGATGCAAACAACCTTTTTTTGCTTGGCTGGAGAAACCTAAAATTAGCCTTTATTATGGATGCATTTCAGTTTTGGGATAGACACACAGCACTGCAGCATTTTGGAGTCCAGGACTCCCCCCGATAGTCACCCTGCCATGCAAAAACACCTCACGCACTAATAGACGTGTATGTGTATATATTTATAAGCTATGAATTCATGATCGTTTATGATCGTTCATTCTCACTTATGTTCATTTATAATTATAAATTTATGGTTTATTATTTATCATTATCGTTATTTTATAATCGTTTTATTTAACAATTAATTATCACCATTTACTCATTTACTATCATTTATTCATTTGCCGATCGTGTTTATTATAAACTTATCTGATTGATTTATGTATTTGCTGATGTTTCTGTCATGGCTAAACCACGACGAATCTGTGGTGCCCCCGCCGGCACTGCCAGGAGAAACGTCGTCTGCTACAAAAGATCACTTCAAAGTTAGGTGTCCCTGGGCGGTGAACGTGATCACAGCTCACCTGACCGTTGTCTATATATTTGGTTAATGATAACTAATGATAGTTAATGTTGATAGTTACACAATTACATAATGATATACATACATATATATATATACACACATGTATGGGTCTTTTTCAAAACTTGGGATACCCCAAATCCACATGGATGACCATGTATGGTTGTCTTGTTTTGAGGTACAACCTTTTTTAAGAAAACCTCCCTAGGGGAGGATAAACACCCAAATCAGATTTTTCAGCGGTGTTGAAGCCAGCCGGTCCCTGGAAGCGCCCGTTGTTTTCCTAAAGAGAAGTCTTTAGATTAAATGACCAGGTGATCTCCATTGATATTCCCATCATATCCAGGAAAATATGCCCATAACTGGACATATCCATTGATTAATTGAATTATCAGGTGGTTTAACCCTGAATATATCGAAAAAATCTAGGAAACAAACTTACTATCTTGATTTATAAAACAGTGATATCTCCATTTTAGTAGGATTTTCCATGAAATAATCCATCCAGCGTCATGGGGATACTCCCTATTTCTGGACACCCTCAGCCCAGGAAGGGGTGGCCAAAACGTCGTTTTCGGCCCCGCGATTGCACAAGGGCCCACGCTGAAATGGGGATATGCACATTACACAGAGAGAGAGAGATATATATATATATGTGTGTGTGTGTGTTCATTTTTAGCTTACGATGATGATCCCACTTTGCCAAAACAGTTTGCTGGATTTAGGAATTTAGGCGTTTCATTTTACGGCACGCAGGTGTGAACTGCTAGGCGCCACTTGGAGTTTTGTGTGCCTAGCAAGTGTTCACTACAAAGATCTCGCAAACAAAGGCCACTTGTGATGATCTGGGATCCTATATAAAGGATATCCCACATGTTCCCTTAGAGCGATCAGTTTGAGGATCTGCCAGACCCCAATGGAACTGTTCCTTTTGAGGCTCCCTGACACAGCGACAACTCCGCAAGCGAACAGCAAGAAAATGGTTGCGCCGGCGAAGGGGTCTGCGAGACACTGAGAACCCTCCAAATGATTATTTATTAATAATGGTCGTTTAGTCATGTCTATTATGGATATTTAGTTATGGATAGTTCTGGTGGGTTTTAAGTTCCTAGCAATGAATTGGCGGGAAAGACAGGGACAGGGAGAATCTCCAGCTTTTTTTTGGAGAAGAGGGATGCACACTGGCAGCAGGGGATGGCGTCAATCCTGTTTCTGCGTATCCCCAGGTCTTTCAAACTTGGATTTCTTGGTGACTTGAAACTTGAGTGAAATCCCCATCGTTATTGATCGGATCCCTGCTTCAGGTTGCGAAAATAAACATCAATGTTATGTCTTTTAAATGCATAAATATAAATATAAATGTAAATATAAATATAAATATAAATAAATAAATAAATAAACACACACACACATATATATATATACATATTGCTCCTGTTTCCAGTTTGGTAACTTTCTTGGTAAATTCCCTTGGTTGTCGGCCGTGAGATGTTGTAATTGCCGTGCTAAGATCCTCATTTTACCCAAACCACCGCGTGTTTCTTCGCGAAGCCCACTTAGATTCTTAGAATTTCTTAGATACTCATCGTTCTTGGTCATTTCATCATTACAAATCAGCTTAAGATCATCTTAAAAACATCTTAACACCACCATTTTCATGGGTGAAAAACCATCGGTTTTCTCCAAAGCCCACTGAATCTCCGAAGGTGGAGCAGTTGATCGCTCCGTGTCCCGGCAAAACTGGCGGGGAAATGACCTAGAAATTTACGGCCATTTTCAGACAAAGCGTTAGTCATTACCAGAGGGTAGTCACATGAATGTGGGTAAAACAATGCCTCATTTTTACCACCCATGTTTTTTTTTGAAAATCATGGTGATGACTGGGGGATGGTTTGTTATTTTACCATATTTTACCCACATGGTCACACTAGTATCTAAGTTGACCACGAGGTACCATGAGATACTATTGCCATTAATATATGTATGGAATACAGTAGTATCTAATAGTATCTAATTCCATTTGAAATCACATGGGATACGTTACGAAATCACTATAGCTTTGACTACGAGTAATATTATTAGTAATATCACACCCTTGGATGCTTGATTAGATACGATACTATTAGCAATAGATTCTAAATCGAAATTAATATGCTAAGGTACTAATAGTGTATTACAAATGATATGATATACTTTATTACTATGGTTGACTACGGGTAATACTATTAGTAATGCTGATTAACAATCAAATATAAGTAGCAATGTCAGCTATAGTTGACTAATCCAACAATCAACTAATTAACAATTGAATACCATATTTCGAGAGATTATCAATGTCAACTATAGTGAAGTACTAAGTAATCTAATTGCCAATGTCAAAGCAAATACTATGGATTACTTTACTGTAGTTGACTATTAGATACTACGATTAATGTCCATGATTTACGCTGATTAGTGCATTATCCCGAGAAATGGAGATCATTCAATTTACCCATGTCTAAACGGTAAACATTCTAGGTAAACTATACTAATTCACCACTAAGCAGTAACACATTGCAATCAATCGCGGCGTTTTTTCCCACTGAAAATGATGGTTTTCCATGGGTCGTTTCACCAAGATTTAGATCCATCGAACTGGGAAATCCCCCAGAGTGGCAGTGGTTTGAATAGATGGGAGCAACAACAAACACAACTTGGGAACTAAAGTTGAGTCATTTTCATCAAATTAGTTTGGCATATAATTTTGATGTTCTACGTAGGCCCTTTTGAAAAGATAGAAGAGTGTTTTTTGCAGGAGGTTATAGATGATACCTACCTCATAATTTTGAGGTTTCCATTGGTTTATCACCATTCTCCCAATTAAATAGTATTACATCACTATCCTCCCCTCATGAGGCATAGAACGTTGGATACTTACCTAACTGGAAGCCCTGGTTTAGGACTGGAATTTTCTATTTTAGGGGCCCACATAGAGGGCATTTGAGATTGGGGGATGGGATTATACAACATGCAATTCTAGATGTTTCATATGTCAGGTATCTACATATATGGATTTAAGTAGAGACGCACATTTTTTCAGGTTGTATGCCGGAACACAATAATAAGTTTACTCATCAGTATTTTGAAGATATCTAGACCCTCAATTGAACCGATGAAAAATAGGTTTCATTTTCCAAGAATAATTCATGGCACCCTCCGAGAAAAAATAGAAAAAGTAAAACCATACTCAAAAAAATCCCGGGTTGACATTGCTTTTTTCAATGGCCATTTCAGGAACCTAAATTGGAGGTACCTACCATATATAAGGCCTATGTAAGGGCTATGTAAGGGAATATCCCCACAAAATATGGTCTTATATGGTACAGTACCTCCATTTTAGGATCCTGAAATTCCCATTGCTTTTTGCATCCTTTTGGTTTTTGCTAATTGCTATACACACACACACACACTTGGAGGCGCAGAAACCCAGTCGCCGGCGTCTCATAGTTGTTGTGTTCCCTTCTGAACCATGGCGAACTCACCATGGTTCCCATAAACGTCACCCAAGTCCTGCACCCCAAGTAGATGATATATATATATATATACATATAGCTACACACACACATATATATATTATATAAATGATATGATATATATGATATATATGATATATATGATATATATGATATATATGATATATATGATATATATGATATATATGATATATATGATATATACATCATCAACTCACCATTTTTCTTGGCCAACCTATCCCCATGCCTTGCCGCTGATTCAGTCCAGATGGCAAGGCACGACCTGCTGAAGCTCTTCAAAACGGCCGCGGGTTCGCCACAGGACGCCTTGCAGCGCATGGCTGTGAGCGGAGCGCCTTCGGAGGCAGAATGGACCTCAGCCCTGCAGGAGGGCGATACGCGGACGGGGGTTGGGGGATTTTCGAAGGGAAAAATGAGGTGGAACATGTGGAAAAACTATGAAAACCTATGATACAAAGGTGATGAGATATGATTTTAGAGGGAAAAGAGGGCAAAATTGCAGAGGATTTGCTGGATTTTTTGCTGGAAAACATCAACCCAACTTGTGACTTTACGGACGATTTTAGGGAGATTGGGATGTTTTAGGTGGGTCAGGGTGGAGTCAGGGTTGAGATTCTGAGATGGAGCAAATATAAGGCGATGGATGGGTCCGAACGAATAACATCTGCGGATCAAAGTAATTAATTGAAAAGGGTAACAGGGTGACATAGGAGTCTATGTGAAGCTGTTGGGTCGAAATTATGCCCTAAGGCCTAAGGCTTTTGTTGGATATACCTATATATATATATATATACATATATCTAAGTATCACTATCTATATCTGTATCTATATTTGTATTTGTATCTATACCTATATCTGTGCATTGGAACGTAGATTCATTGTTTCGAGTTTCGGCCAAGATGTTGAACGCTCTCCAGGATTGGAAATGGGGCTTGACCCGCAGGGAGGCGTCGGGACGATGCTCAGTGAATTATGATTGAGCTTTCCCTAGATTTCATCAATTTTCCCCAGATTTTCATCAATTTTCCCCAGATTTTCATCAATTTTCCCCAGATTTTCATCAATTTTCCCCAGATTTTCATCAATTTTCCCCAGATTTTCATCAATTTCCCTAGATTTTCATCAATTTCCCCCAGATGTTCATCAATTTCCCAGATTTTCATCTGATACGAAAAACTATGGAAAAACAATACCCGGTGATTGGTCAATGAGATCCAGATTTTTGGATCCCCAGATTGTTTGATGGGATAGCGGTACTTCAAAAAAAAACATACCCTCTGGCAAACGTTTACAAAAAACGAACTGGAAAGATCCGCCAGTTTTGATTTTCAATGGCTATCTTAGTTTACCAGAGGGTAACAATACATCTGCATGGGATCATTCATGATCCCATCGAGGCTCCCCAAATCAGGGACCCGAAAATGCACAGATATGCACAAGCAGGATTCCGAAAAACCCAGGTATTTCATGAGGAAGATTGAGGGGAGTATTTGAGTACATTTGTGGGTTCCTTCCTCATGTCAGGTCACAGGTTCCATTACTTCATTACTTTCTTATTATAGGTTCCTTCCTGGAATGGTACTTGGAGCATCATCCCACGGATCGTAAGTGGTTCATAACCATGGCTGGTTGGTGGTTTGGAACATGAATTTTATTTTCCCATTCAGTTGGGAATGTCATCATCCCAACTGACGAAGTCCTATTTTTCAGAGGGGTGGGTTGAAACCACCAACCAGATGGTATCGATTCCCGGGTTACCCTCTGGTAAACTAACATAGCTATTGAAAATGGCCATTTATAGTGAGTTTTCCCATTAAAAATGGTGATTTTCAATAGCTATGTTAGTTTACCAGAGGGTATCCCATTTAGTGGATGAATTAGCCCCAATTCTTCACCATGATCCGTGGGATGCGACGGCTGCGAACTGATTTCCTGTTCCACGGCACAGATTTCCTCCATCTTCCACGGCATTGATGTGGATGGCGATGGCAAGGCAATTTATCGTCTTTTGAATGTGCTGGGATGAGCCTGAATATGAGTGCAAGAAAAACATATATATATATATATAATAGTTATATTGGATCTATATCGTATAATATATATATATATACCATCAGACATGTCATAGAAGGAGCATCAAGTAGCTAGGGTATGACTCGGATCTTGGAACTCTGATGCTTCATGGTGTGAAGCATCAAGTGGCAGCGTGGAAAACATCCATCTGCATCCAGCCGATAGGTCACATTGGCGGAGCTGCTGTCTTGCTTCAGGCGTTTCGGGGGGCTGCTGGGTGGATCCCCGCGTGATGTGAAGCTGCCAGGAGGCCACCATGGCGGATAGAGGTTGCCTTGCCAAAATGATGAGTGATGTCCAGGATGCTGAAAAAGCGGAGTATGAGAATCGTGTTCCGATTCCAAGTCAGGATGGTTCCTCCTGAAAAGGTCGCACATAGAACATGTTCTTTACAGAGAGCCTTCTGAAGATTGTTCTGCGTAAGTGCATTCCAAGGAGATCGGATTGATGAACACCCAAACTTGGAGGTTTATTGTTGGCAGAGCATCAATATACCAGCCATATTGTGGGTTACCCTCTGGTAAACTAACATAACTATGGAAAATCACAATTTTCAATGAGTAAATCCACTATAAATGGCCATTTTCCATAGCTTTTTGTATGTTTACCAGAGGGTATAGATTTTATAACACCCAAATTTATATATATGGTCAACGTTGGGGATGGCAAGACATTGGCCAGGGGCTGACCCTTGGATCACAGGCATGGCTATCAGGGCACCATCCCACGGTCACAGGTGCCATCCTTAGTACTTGTGCGATCGCTGGAGCTCGTGATGAAAAAAGGGCTAGGTCCTTGAGATTCTACCCTTTGGTTATCTAAGCATAGGTATGGAAAACTGGTGCCATCCTTTTAAATAATCAGTTGCCAATTCAAACTGGTGATTTTCTATAGCAAACTGTTTTAGTACCAGATGGTACATTTTCTAAACACCTTCTTAACATAGATGAAGCGTCCCACATAGTTTCAGTACAGCTTGATTTTGGGCTAGGTCCTCCAGTTACAGCTTCTAAACATAGGAGTTCGTCTGAACATAGGCCCCTAAATCCACTGGCTCGTAGGTTGTCCTGGTCACCTGTTTTCCGGCCACTTGAAACTCTGACGGAAGCGGTCCAAATTCTATTTTCCTCATGGTTTGTATTTAGAATTTCAAGCTGACAATCAGCATAGTCACGGAGACAAACTCATCACGTCTAGCTTGAACGTCAAAGGTTGGAAATTTCAGCAAGTGGTTCCAGCCCCCAACCGCTGCAGATCTTACATGCGAGGGAGAGAGAGAGAGAGAGAGAGCGAGAGAGAGAGAGAGAGAGAGAGATAGAGAGAGAGAGGTTATTCCTCCTTACCTTGGTTGTAAAGTTGTCATCAGGATTGCAATATTCCTGATTCAGGGTGCCTTTCTTCTAAGAATAGTCGCCTCTGCCCTGCCCCTGGGCTGACCCCCACATTCTTGTGCTCCGAATCCATCCCCATGTTTGTTGCTGTTCACGGATTTGTGTGGGTGAAAAACACCAAGTTTTGGGTTGTCTGAAATCCTCATCGCAGCTGGATATCTATGAAATTCTATGAACATACTCCCTTTTATTCCCTTTCTGTAGGGCCAAAGCCTTTTTATTGTTGGTGATATCCTCAGATCACAACAACCCCACCATAGATGATGGTAACCTGGTATTGTTGGTGTAAAATTCACCTTTCTCCATTAAAACCCATCATTTAGATGGCATTTCCCTGCTAGCCATGTCGTTGAAATATCCCAATGGTGATCTCCGCGCCCGAGTTTTTCCACAGAAACTCCCCTCGCATTTTTCCAGGTTCCAGAAGCTTCAAAGCCGCAACCTCGCTATGATTGCACCGATGGCTTAGCTGTTTGGAGGCAGGGCTACGGCTGGGAACATGCTGGGCTTCCCAGCCATTGCCATGGTCGAGTTGGATAGGATTCATCCACTGGGGAGCTGGGAATTTCCCATGGGTTCCCTGCTGATTTTGATCCACTTCCAGGATGAAGCATAGCAAAATCATCCCCAAACATGGCACACACACACGTGAGCCTTGGGAAACATCATTCTTCAGCCATGAATTTGTGAATTCAGGAGATTAAACCCGGGTGGATAAGGTAGCTCTGGCTACAAGTTATAGCTGGGGGTTAATCATGAAAGAGAATATAGCCACAGCTACCAAAAGAAGCCCCAGATAATTCATCGTTATTTCAGCAGTCTATGACCTTCAAGCAGACTTGTCCTGGAATAAACATAATAAACTAACATAGATGTGGACCCCGCACCTTTTTGGACCATGATCTACATTCATGGTGAGTTAAACCCAGATCTATGTAAACTTAAACCTTTACCGGAAGATACCATGAACGAATCCTCCACGTTTCAGGATGGATTGGTCGCAAGAGAAGATTCGGTCCTGCAGCCTCATCAGCGTCGCAAGCCACAGTGTTCCTCCCATGGGCGCAAGCACCATGGGATGGGCGTGTCGAACTTTGGCCATGAGAGTTGGATGGACACCCCATTTTGGGACATGACTATGTACCCTCTGGTTATTTAACATAGCCATGGGAAATGGCCCATTTATAGATGGTTTACCTATTAAAAATGGTGATTTTCCATGGCTATGTTAAATAACCAGAGGGCAATATGTACACAAAGGGTAATCCCATCTTCTGTTGATATTAGACGCCCCCAAGCGAGACCATGGTTTAGCAAGGGATTTTTACCCACGTAGTTTCCATAATTTATGGGACCATAGAAAGGGGGTGTTTAATATGAACGGGGGGTGGGATTATACAGAACAGAACCTCTGAAAAGGCCCTGGCACTTTTGGCACCCAACTAGAAAAACCATGAAAGGCCAAACTCATTTTCCAAAAGAACAAATGGATAACATATATGATCATTTTATATGACATATATATATAATATAACTATATACATACGTCTTGAGATGCTTTAAACCTGTTCCACGTGTTATTTCATCTTTTGGGAGTCTTCCCAGGTCCCGGTACCCCGGCCTCGAACTTTGACCTGGAATTCCCAGGTCACGGAACTGCGACAGCACCTGCGACCGAAGCTGACGGCGGCGGAGGTCACTGTGGTTTCGTACGTTTAAAGATGTTTAAAGTATTGGATTACTATGGTTTCATAATGTTTCATATATGGTCTAATATAGTTGAATATGGTTTAATATAGTTTAATATGGTTTAATATAGTTTAATATGGTTTCAGATACTTATTGTTATATTGGATTAATATGGCGTCATATGGTAGCAATGGTGATATGTGCAAAAAATGGATGAACATATGGTTTCATATGTATGAACCGATTATTCTTATATTTATCTGGGCACAGATTTATGTGCCAACTGTTCCCTCGTCCATCCGCGCACTGCGGATTGACTCGGGGACATCAACGGTGAGCGTTTTTACCCGAAACCTTTGGCGTTTTCCAGCTCCATCCTCCAGTGGTAACAATGAGCAAAATCTATTGTTGAGAATGGTAAAATCACCAGTAAACGGATGTTGTTTTTTTTCTTTTTTAAATATCATCCGGGCAATTTAACGTGGCTGTGGAAGCCGCAATGGTCCATTTCGTTCGATTGACCGATTGCTATGTTTGATGGTGATTTTCCATTTAAAAAGGGGTGGCCTTTGGAATTTTGTTACATAGCTATGGACAATAGACATGTTTGATAGGTAAACCTACAGTAAATCATCTAAGACATGGTGGATATCATGCATGTAACCACTGGTGGGTATCTATTGAGATGTAGATCAACATGAGATCAGCGTTTCAAAAACAGATCTAGATGATCTAGCTGGTGACTCTCAAACAAACAGTTTGACCCTGCTTTTCAACAGCCTTTTCCCCAATATATGGAATCTGAACATGTTTCGGTGCCGGATAGATCGGAAGATGGATAGGTATGTACATAGATAGACATGTAGAAAGATAAATAGATAGATTAAATTAGGTTCGATTCGATTCGATGGACAGAGACAGAGATAGAAATAGAGGTAGAGAAAGACAGACCGATAGATAGGTAGATAGATAGATAGGTAGATGGATAGATTAGATTGGATTAAGATTAGATTAGATAGATATAGACTTAGATATAGAATTAGAATGAATTAGATATAGACTTAGAATAACTTAGATATATCTTCAAAATATACTGTATATATATGTGGCATACACACAGGCGCATGCGCACACATGCAACCACACATATTCTGGCATGATCAAAAAAAGCACATCTGTGTAGCAAAGCTGCCATAAACCTTCAATTGGGGATGGTAGCATGTTGCCAGCTATGGACCCACAGATTTCGTCCTTTTCGCCCTGCTATGTTTCGAGCCATCGCCACAGCCAACAGATGCCATTCAAACAGTTTTGGGTCTCGGATCCAAGTCGCTTTCCTCGTAGCCTTTTTCCAGCCTTTTCCGTGATTTGCATGTTCTATAGACATGCATGTTCTTCAAATCGATGATTTCAATGATGATCACTCACATGAACCCAAAGTGACCACGCTTGATCAACAATCCTCACTTTGAGGTAGGTCTAAGTCACCCAATGTCACCCACCAGCTCTGATAAATCTGGCCATCTGATGGGTGATACGGTGATACATCTAATTCTAATTCTGATTCTGATTTTTTTTGGATCTCCGACTATTCCCATGACACAGGTCACAATCTAACCAACTGGGTCCAATTACTAATTGCCATCAAGGGATCATTCTAATTGCCATCAGTTACCATCATAAATTTGATTTTAAAACGTAGGATGATTCAAAAAACAACATAACATGTATCTACCAACATGGATAATTCTAAATCCCGTCAAGGCTCACAACAAATTGTCATCCGGTAGTCAGTCTGATGGCTGGAAAATACTCCATTTATCTAGTTCGATGATTTTCCCGACGAACTAGACCTCCATTCACCCTTCGGTAATCAAACATGGCAATGGCCAGAAATCCCATTTATAGATGATTTTTCCCATTCAAACCGCCATTCAATAGGGACTTGTCCCATGTTTTTATTTTCCCCCATGTTTTCCCCTATGTTTCCCAATGTTTTCCCATGTTTTCCCCATTTCAATGACCATTTCCTTGGGACATGTTCCTCTCGGACGCACTGCAGATGGTGCATGAAGCTGACCTTGATGGAGACGGTGTAGCCCAGCGGCAGATGGTACACACCGTTCTTAAAAATGGTGGATCTTTCCATGGCAAACTGTTAGTCATAAGCAGATGGTAGTATATGCTAATATCTGTTAATATATGTTAATATTTGTTGATATGTTGAATTGATATATATCTTAATATGGTTTCATATAGTTATTGTATGTTATTGTTATATTGGATTGGTTTCGTAAGTATCGTAAAAGCAATGGCGATATGTTTATGATTGGATTACTATGGTTTCATATCTAGTTACTCGTAGTGTTTTATTGGATTAATTCACATGGTCGAACACATCATAAAAACAATGGTGATATGTGAAAAAAATGGATGACAATAGTTTCACATGGATGAACCCATCATTGTTATATCTATGTGCCAAAAAAACGGATAAATGGGATATAAAATGTTAGTTTTATGCAATAGGATCCACTATCCCCAAATTGAGCATTTTTATGGGTGGTAGAAGCACCAACATTAGTAGGACAAAAGTACCCCCTACACTGGCCAGAAAATCAATTGAATTTGTTGCGATTGATTGAAATTTACCAGACGTTACTCAGATTCTTGACCCATTGGTCATCGGCAGTTATTTCTCATACATGCGTCCGTATTTTTTCGTTTCATTGGTGAGCTTATGAAAAGCAAGTGTATACAAAATATTGCCCCAAGTATACCCCAAACATCTAGCCATTAACCAAGGTCTTCACTCTGGTCCTTAACCAGTCTGCAATGGAAAATCACCCTAATCATCGAACGAACTGGGCCAATTTCCATCATTTTCCGTAGCAAACTGTACCAAATTGCCGGAGGGCACCAGCATTTCTACATTAAATTATTGTATCCCATTCTATCCGATTGCATCATCAGTATATTCCCATATTTGCTCGTTAAGTCCCATTACATCCCAATTATATTGCCACTATAACTCGTGTACTGGCCAGTTAATCCCATGAAACTCCCCCAAAACTATTCCCATTCTATCCCATTCCATTCTATTTCATCATATTCCATTATATACTATATCACCATTATATCACCATTATATCACCATTCTATCACCATTCTATCACCATTCTACCAGGGCAAGGCTTTGGAAGTCCGGTCGCAAGCTTCGCAAGCTTCGCATTTCGCGACGCGTCTGCCAAGGCCATCAGTCAGGCAGAATGGACCGCTGCGGCCACGCACGCGCGTCGGGATCCCAAGGTG